>SSNR01000056.1:866382-1053465 GCA_006937965.1 Callopanchax toddi | reverse complement strand
CTGAAACTAGCTTAAAGGTTTTTGCTATTAGACAGGGCATGCATTTCTCATGTACTGCAAGCTAAATTGAAAAGCTAGCGAGTTACCAACGCTGAAACTAGCTTAAAGGTTTTTGCTATTAGACAGGGCATGCATTTCTCATGTACTGCAAGCTAAATTGAAAAGCTAGCGAGTTACCAACGCTGAAACTAGCTTAAAGGTTTTTGCTATTAGAGGGCATGCATTTCTAGCCTTAGTAATAATAATAATATAATCACAGTAAAATCTCTGTGCAGGACACATACAGGCGACAACATGTCAGAACATGCCCTGACATGCCCTGACATGAAATCCCTAGCCTGGCTGACCTGGGCACACCCCCCAACATGTAACAGGACACAGAGGCAACAACATGTCCAAATAAGGCCTAACATGAAGCCCCTCGTACATACCCTGACAATGAACCCCCCAAACATGCCCAGACATGATCCCCTCACCTAGTTGGCCCCTGCTTCCTATTGGATGGCTCAGCAAATTTGAATACACCGCCCCCATCCTTCTACTCTTATATAAGGCAGGGGAGAAATCAGTCGCCATTCCCACTTTTATCGCGAGGCCAGGCTGCATCAGGATCCACTGAAGACGCTCTAATTCTCTGACGCCGGGAACAAAGCTGCAGTATTCTGACTGGAACTGAAGAAACCTTTCATTGCAAAGGGGTACTGGTGAGTAAAATTTTTCTTATTTCACATGAGGGTAGGGTAGGGTGTAAACGCATCGTGATTGCAACTTTTCTATATTCATTTCAGATCCGTCCGGCTGCCTTCAGGAAACTCTCCTTGGCCTCTCGGTCAGGTCAAATAACTGTGCGTGTACTGACTATCTCCTTGGATGACAACCTGGTATGATACTTTCTAACATATTGTAGAATTATAGAGAGTCATTGGAATATGAGTGCTTCATACTCATTTGGTGCATTTCTATATCCTAGAGAACCTCTGGTGAGCTGTGATGCAAAGCGTGGGAGTGAACATATGAGAGAGGTTACCCCACTGGACATCGCCTCCACGGGGCAGCACCAGCTCACAATCCACAAGTCGGCTTCAGTAGGATCTCTGTTACCAATGACTGATTAATCATGTCTCAATGTAAGACCGCTCTTGAAACTCTTCGTGAAGCTGTAGCTTGTCTGGCTGGCTTAGTTACATCTCAATCTCTGGTTCACCAGTCAGGTTCGGCAAGTGAAACTGCAGAGCAGCTTACACCAGTTAGGACCCCTGAAAATGTGATTCTTCAGCGGATTGATGACGCTTTAACACTGTTAAATGAGCTGTCCTCAACACCTTTACAATGCAGTGTTGAAAATCCTTCACCAGAGGTGTCTCAGTCCGTGCTTGAAACTCTTCGTGAAGCTGTAGCTTGTCTGGCTGGCTTAGTTACATCTCAGTCTTTGGTTCAGCAGTCAGGTTCGGCAAGTGAAACTGCAGAGCAGCTTACACCAGTTAGGACCCCTGAAAATGTGATTCTTCAGCGGATTGAAGATGCTTTAACACTGTTAAATGAGTTGTTCTCAACACCCATTCATTTGCAAACGACCCCACCAGTCAGGCAGCAGAGAGAAGTGTCAGAAGAACCTCCAGAATCTGTATTGCACCCACAAAATCATGCTAATCAAATACCCAGTCACCCCTTACATCAGCAGGTGGATCCATCAGAAATAGATAGTGATAATCTATCTCAACATGTGCCGGATGCACTTTCAGAGCCATTGTCCATACACCAGAATGAGCCCACTTCTGCTTCCCTTCAGACCGGGGGTCAAAATGTACCATTAGAGCAGCCTAGTACCAGTCGTGACAGCCACCCCCGTATCATAGAGCGGGCTAATTTTAATAATCATGAAATAAGACAAACATTAGTCTTACCCCAGAACCCCCGCCCCAGCTTGGCAGATTTCCATACAGATGTAATGAACACACTCAGAGGGTTGTCTGATAGAGTCTCTGCCATGGTTGACAGGAATGATATTGTTCAGATAGAGCTGAATGTCCCTGGCAGCGCCAATCAACACCATGTGACATTTAGAGTTGACGATGAGGGTGGAAATATCATACGGGAGTTTGAAACATTTTTAGATAACCTGGTACAGTCCAATGCTGAAATAGCTTCTACCGAGCATTTAGAATTCATTGTTCAGACAATTCAAGATCCTCGTGGTGGTGGTAGAAAGCGCAAAGCTGAAAAGACTTTGGATTGTGAGCTGATACGAAAGAAAAGACAGCATCTCTATATTATAGGGGATAGAGATGATCAGCTATGCTTTGCAATAAGTTTGGCGTGTGTCACAGATCCTAAAGTCACCTACAACGAGGCTCAGCTACGGGGTGCGGATCTGCAGCGCCGTGCTGGTTTGTCAGAACACACTGCTGTGACATTCTCAGATATACATAAATTTGAGGAAATCTTACAGCGCAAAATCGTTGTTTTTCACAGATCCGAAGGAGACAGGGTTCTTTGTAAATTTGAAACAGATTTTTCAGACCGAAGCAGGACAGTCTTTCTCCTGCTCTTTCAGCAACATTATTATGGGATAAAAAATCTCAAGGGTTTCTTCGGGTCTGATTACATTTGCGACTTCTGTTTTTCTCCCATTAAGCATAGATATTCACATTATTGTGAAGGGTCGTGTGCAGTGTGCACGGACCCAACATGCAGGCAGGGGGCTCCAGCACCACTTAGGTGCAATGATTGTAACAGAGTCTGTCACAATCAGTCATGTTTTGACAGACATAAAGTGGTTGAGAAGAAACCCAGGACGAAGGTGCAGAGCAGTATTTGTGACCGTGTTAAGAAATGTAGCAAGTGTGAACAAAATTACACTCGGAGCTTAACCACAGGGAACCCCCACGTCTGTTGGGGTGTGAAATGCAAGATTTGCGGGGTTAAGTTCCCTGATAACTCGGCATGTGGAGAACATAAATGCTACATTCCAACCTGTGATGTTGATGAGAAATTAGATGAGAAAATAATCTATTATGATGTTGAAACCTATGTAGCCGGTGAAGACAAGCATATTCCTTTTCTGATATGTTTTAAAACTTGCACAGGACGCGAATGGTCAGCTTACGGTCCGAACTGCATGCGCGATTTCATTCTTGAAATCAGGAGACCTGCTTTTAAGAACTCCACATTGGTAGCACACAACGCGAGAGGATTTGATTCTTATCTTGTCTTGAATGCTATGGCCGAGTTAGGAGTAAAACCACAGATCATTATGCAGGGTTGTAAAATTCTCTGTTTCAGTGACCCAGATTACAATCTCAGGTTCATTGACAGTCTTTCCTTCCTTGGCATGAAGCTCAGCAAAATGCCTACCGCACTGGGATTTGAAGATCACGCGAAAGGTTACTTCCCTCATAAATTCTCGGCTTTAAAAAATTTAGACTATGTCGGCGTCTTCCCACCACCCTGTTATTACGGGGTTGATAAAATGTCCCATCCCGAGCAGGAGAAATTCTACTCCTGGTTCAATGTTGCTAGTAAGGGGGTATTTGACTTTAAAAAGGAGGCCCTCTTTTACTGTAGGAATGATGTCGAGATCCTGCTTCAAGGATGCAGAAGGTTCCGTGAGGAATTTTTCACAGATTCCCAGGTCGACCCCTTCAGCCGCATCACCATTGCCAGTGCATGCATGAAAGTCTTTCAGAGTAACCACCTGAAACCAGACACATTAGCCATTCCATCACCGACAGACTATACCAATCAAACCAAATGCTTATCTTCAGCTTCAATCATGTGGTTGGAATATGAGGCCCACACTCGAAACCTTAATATTCAACACGCTTTGAACGGGGGCGAGAAAAAGATTGGACCATACTTTCTTGATGGGTATGTGGATGTATCAGGTAGCAAAATAGGGCTAGAGTTCTATGGTTGTGAAACACATGGATGTAGGTCCTGTCGGCTTCCCACTGCTGTCAGTCCTCTATCCCGCGTTTCATATGGAGAGCTTTACGCAGCAACAATGGAAAGGGAACGCGTCTTACACACAGAGTATGGCATCCGTGTAGAAGCCATTTGGGAGCATGAGTGGAATGAGATGAAGAAAACTAACCCTGATTTGAAACAGTTTTTGCTGACTTATCAGGCCCCAGAGCCGCTAGCTCCCCGTGAGGCGCTCTTTGGAGGCAGGACATGTGCGGTTAGATTAAGGTACTCGGCTGCTCCTGACGAGTGTGTGGAATATCAAGATGTGTGTAGTCTCTACCCATTTGTACAAAAAACAAAAAACTTCCCTCTAGGCCACCCCGTCATAATAAGGGAGAACTTTAAAGATCCCCGTGATTATTACGGCTTTATCAAAGCTGTCATTTCACCACCAAGAGGTCTTTTCTTTCCTATTTTACCATTCAGAACTGAACAGGGGAAACTGGTTTTCACCCTCTGTCGCACATGCGCACAGGAAAACAACCAAGACGACAGCTGCAGACACAGTGACTCAGAGCGTGCCTTGACAGGAGTTTGGGTGTCTGAAGAGGTTAAAGAAGCTCTAGAGTATGGGTACACGATAGATCAAATGATAGAAGTCTGGCATTTTGAGGAAAGCAGTGACAAAATATTTTCTGATTACATCTGCTCATTCTTAAAGAAAAAGCAGGAAGCTTCAGGATACCCTGAGAGTGTGCGAAATGAGGAGGATAAGTTGAAATACATCCGTGAATGCATGGAAAAACAGGGAGTCGAGTTAGATCCCTCCAAAATACAGGTGAACCCTGCCAAAAGACAAGTTGCTAAAATTTGTTTAAATTCTCTCTGGGGGAAATTTGCTCAGAAAAATGATCAGACCCAGACAACCCTCATCAGTCAGCCGGACGAGTTTTTCAACTTCATGTTTTCAGGGAAATATCACATCACGTACTTTAGCTTCCTGAACCCTGAAATGGCCATGATTCAGTGGAAGTACAACAAAAAATGCATTACACCTCCTAACAAATCTACAAATGTGTTCATTGCAGCATTTACAACAGCCTATGCGCGATTAGAGTTGCTGAAATACATACACCAGCTCCAAAACAGAGTTCTTTACATGGACACTGACAGTGTAATTTACATTGTCAGAAAGGGTGAGGCAGCTCTAAAGACAGGTAGCTACTTGGGGGAGTTAACAAACGAGCTACCACCAGGTGACTCAATTCAAGAGTTTGTAGCTGCAGGGCCCAAAAGCTATGCGTATCAGACTAGACACAGCAAGAAGGTAGTGTTAAAAGAAAAGGGAATAACCCAGACTCTAGAAAGTTGTGAAAGAGTGAACTTTCAGACAATGACGCACCTTGTGGAGGGGTACCTGTCAAGTGAGAGGGGGGGTGTGCTTGAAGCCCCCCAGCATTCTATCAAACGAGATAAAAACGGATTCCACCTGAGGAATCAGACATTTAAAAAGACGTTTAGGGTCATGTATGACAAGCGAAGGCTGTTTCCTGACGGGACCACATTTCCGTTTGGGTATTGAGAATGCAGAACCAGTGTGAACTTGAAGAAATTCACTTTGACCCAAGATTTAAGAGCCCCTTCTCATGCTTAGTGGTAGGACAAAGTGGAAGTGGAAAGACTTTTTTTGTAAAAAATGTTTTGGAAAACTGTATGCATGTGATGGATTTTGCAGCAGAAAATATTGTTTGGATCTACACTTCCTTTCAACCAATGTATAGTGAACTGCAGAAGAAGAATAAAGAAATAAAATTTGTTGACGGATTGCCTCATTCCTTCGATGATGACATTTTATTCCCACCTGAAAAGACCCATTTAATTATCCTGGATTATGTTATGGTGCAAGCTACCGAGCACCTCGAGGTTGCCAAGATATTCACTCAATATAGACATCATAGAAATATGAGCGTTATGATGCTAACCCAGAACCTCTTCCATCAAGGAAAGCACAGCAGGACCATAAGTCTGAACAGCAACTACATGGTATTATTCAAAAACCCCAGAGATAGACTGATTGCAGATTGGAATTTTATCAAGACAAATTTTTCCATCTCAAAAAGCCTTTTTCCTGGAGAGTTTTGAAGATGCCACAAGCCAACCTCATGGTTATTTATGCGTGGATCTTACACCATCATGCCCAGAACAGTACAGACTTCGGACAGGTGTACTCCCAGGTCAGTGGCCCGCTGTCTACATTGCTAAGAACAAGTAATCGTTATGTCCGCACGTATAAAGATAAATGCGCCTTTACTGGGAGCGCTTTTTCACTCCACACCACGGAAGCGCAAAGATATTCTGGCTCATTGCTCACCTGACTTTCTACAAACTCTTTGTGAGATTTCTTTAAACGTGCTTAAGGGTAACGTTAAGCTCTTATCATCTCAATACAACAGACTCAGGAAACATTAAAAAATCCTTAGACTGTTGGCTAACAAGAAGGTGGGGTTAAAGTGTAAACAGAACACTTTGATAACCCAGACTGGAGGGATTCTCCCCCTAATAACATCTGTAATACCGCTTCTTGGAGAACTGGTTACTGGTTTAATTAGGAGATAGAAGAATGCCACTCAAAACATCACAGAAAATGTTCCTAGTATCACCTCATCAGTTAAAGCGTCTGATGCAGCAACAGGATAACCATATATCTATACGTCAGAAAGCTCAAGATGACACAGATGCCGATATGCGCACCTTATTAGAAGACCCCGGGGGGACAGCGTTTGATAAAATTAAGAAATACCACGCTTTACTTCAGAGACATTTAACCCTGCTTAAACAGGGTCAGAATGAAGAGCCCCGTATTACTCTAGCTCTCCAGAGAGATCACGTGAGTGAGAACCCAATAAAGGATAGCGAAATCATCAGCGAACGAGACAACGGAATATCAGTGGGTACTGACCCTCCTGTCATTACCATTTCTAAATCAGATGCTGAGAATATTGCTGATGAAAGACCCGCCAAGAGTTCAAAGAGTAAAAGAAATTTTGTGAAATTATCACCAGTCTGGCCAGAGAAGGGTGGACCAGTGCGCAGAAAACGAAGAAAGGCTATCTTGCTATCCCCTATATGGGCCAGAGCTGAAGAGACTTTCGGTAAAAAGACTCTACGGAGGGCAACGCAGCCCCCCAAATGGCTCACATTTCCCTCTTAGTGTGAAGGTTTACAACATGTAATCTGATTCTTTCTTCAATAAAAATGTTTATTTGAGTTATTTTACATGAACAGTTTTTTTTTTAATTCACCACATATCCTGATGAAAACTCAGACATCATAACATTTCAAAACCTGTAGCAATCTTTAAACATCTCCAGAGAACAGGCTCTATGCGTAAAGAAAGCAGTTTTATGCCTCACAAAACATTTCTGATATTTCTCAACAAAGTTATACACCATCGCATCATTCAATTCAACATCCCCACTATATTTTGATAGAACCTGCCTCATCGAAAAACCACATGCTCTATGACACAGATAAAAAATACAGTGATGACCACACACAGATGACTGGTAACTCTGAAATTGTTGGTCATGATACATTATCATGTTGGATCGTTCTTTCACAAAATCGCAAATGGATGATGGGTAGTAACCATAATCTGGGGCGTAACCATAGGAGTCAAAAAATGTTGCTTTACCGTCCTCTTCTAGCGTCAGGGCCAACCAATGCTCCCCAGGCATGTGAGACGGATGGGTATTTACGATAAAATAGGCCGGTCGTGGAAAGGTGTGTGTCATCAGCTCCAGCTGGTCACTTGCAAATACACCGCAAAATATCCCTCCAAGCAGGTGCCCAAGCACAGTCTGAATTTCGTGATTATTCATATTTATGAGCTAATAATAATCGACTAAGACCCGTCTTTTCGAGTCTATCTCCAGAATGGAATCATAACAGGCATAGACAATAAGCGTAGTGGTGTGAGGTAGTGGGGTTCTAAACCTCATTTCAAGCCTAATGTTTCCGCTCCGAACAGGTGATAATGCTTCAGTCTCCGCACATGGATCGAGACTAAAAGCAAACAACGCGTATCCTTCATTAAAATCGTCCCTGGTTATGCTTAGAGGAAGTCTTTTAAATGCCTCCCTGTCGATGTAAACAGGCTGTAATATTCTCTTACAGAATTACCCTGGTTAAAGTTCGGCTGAAAAGCCTTTGCAGGAATCTGTCTGCCATCTTTGCATAATGCTAGGTATTCCATGTCATAATGCTTAAAACAGAACGGATTCAGATCACGAGCTCCTGTAAAAGCTTGATGGTTTACCATGGTAATAACCACCTGTTTAGGGGTCACACCGAGGAAGAGATTCTCTTGGCTGCATATCCGAGAGTGTTCAGGGATGGAGTATGTTTTTACATTCACTCGAGACACTGGATAAAGAGCATTCCCCTTTAATAGCGCTGTTTCATGTCCAAGACGAACCGCTGGAGAAACAGTCACTTTTTTTACAAAGAGAGCAGCTCCTAAAATCCATAGTTTGAATGTAGAATTGGCAGTGCCCATGAGGCAGAAAGCATCGCTTGCCCGAGTTAACTTAATTCTTATATCGACAGAATTCAAGAGCAGTCTTTCACAGAATAAGATATCTGCATGAAGCGGTCCTAGCAGATGCACCTCTCTTGATTGGGCTGTAAACAAGGCCCGTTGATTTAATCCGTCGTTTGGACCATCACTGGTGTCTATAGAGTCCATCTCACCAGATGTATCTTTATAAAACAGTCCTGAGCTAAATTGACTTTTGAGAGACTGGGCAGAGTAATTTAGTAATGTCTCAATCATCGCCCTGTATGGATGGGTTGCACTGGATTGCGAGATTAGTCGGTCGCCCAGGGTTACATCACATTGAGAGAAAATTGTGTTCAGCGGGTAGTTAATTAGTCCCACCTCAGCATCCCGTGCGATTGGAGAGCCATCAGCATTAGTAATTTTTAGTCTAAGATGGACNGACATGATTAATCAGTCATTGGTAACAGAGATCCTACTGAAGCCGACTTGTGGATTGTGAGCTGGTGCTGCTCCGTGGAGGCGATGTCCAGTGGGGTAACCTCTCTCATATGTTCACTCCCACGCTTTGCATCACAGCTCACCAGAGGTTCTCTAGGATATAGAAATGCACCAAATGAGTATGAAACACTCATATTCCAATAACTCTCATAATTCTACTCCCTCGTGTGAAATAAGAACAATTTTACTCACCAGTACTTTGCAATAAAAGGTTTCTTCTTCAGTTCCAGTCAGAATACTGAAGCCCAGAGGTTCTCTAGGATATAGAAATGCACCAAATGAGTATGAAGCACTCATATTCCAATGACTCTCTATAATTCTACAATATGTTAGAAAGTATCATACCAGGTTGTCATCCAAGGAGATAGTCAGTACACGCACAGTTATTTGACCTGACCGAGAGGCCAAGGAGAGTTTCCTGAAGGCAGCCGGACGGATCTGAAATGAAGATAGAAAAGTTGCAATCACGATGCGTTTACACCCTACCCTACCCTCATGTGAAATAAGAAAAATTTTACTCACCAGTACCCCTTTGCAATGAAAGGTTTCTTCAGTTCCAGTCAGAATACTGCAGCTTTGTTCCCGGCGTCAGAGAATTAGAGCGTCTTCAGTGGATCCTGATGCAGCCTGGCCTCGCGATAAAAGTGGGAATGGCGACTGATTTCTCCCCTGCCTTATATAAGAGTAGAAGGATGGGGGCGGTGTATTCAAATTTGCTGAGCCATCCAATAGGAAGCAGGGGCCAACTAGGTGAGGGGATCATGTCTGGGCATGTTTGGGGGGTTCATTGTCAGGGTATGTACAAGGGGCTTCATGTTAGGCCTTATTTGGACATGTTGTTGCCTCTGTGTCCTGTTACATGTTGGGGGGTGTGCCCAGGTCAGCCAGGCTAGGGATTTCATGTCAGGGCATGTCAGGGCATGTTCTGACATGTTGTCGCCTGTATGTGTCCTGCACAGAGATTTTACTGTGATTATATTATTATTATTACTAAGGCTAGAAATGCATGCCCTGTCTAATAGCAAAAACCTTTAAGCTAGTTTCAGCGTTGGTAAGCTGCTAGCTTTTCAATTTAGCCTGCAGTACATGAGAAATGCATGCCCTGTCTAATAGCAAAAACCTTTAAGCTAGTTTCAGCGTTGGTAACTCGCTAGCTTTTCAATTTAGCTTGCAGTACATGACATCCACCATCAGGAGCAGTAGACCATTAGCTGCTAGCCCCATCACGTGATCTTGCCTTCCGAGTTCAAACATCCGCTTCTGGTGACGTATTTCCGGCTACGTATTTCCGGTGGCATATTTCTGGTGGGCTGTGACATATTGTGACACGTGGGAGGGGGCGGGGCTTATTTNGCTCCTAAAATCCATAGTTTGAATGTAGAATTGGCAGTGCCCATGAGGCAGAAAGCATCGCTTGCCCGAGTTAACTTAATTCTTATATCGACAGAATTCAAGAGCAGTCTTTCACAGAATAAGATATCTGCATGAAGCGGTCCTAGCAGATGCACCTCTCTTGATTGGGCTGTAAACAAGGCCCGTTGATTTAATCCGTCGTTTGGACCATCACTGGTGTCTATAGAGTCCATCTCACCAGATGTATCTTTATAAAACAGTCCTGAGCTAAATTGACTTTTGAGAGACTGGGCAGAGTAATTTAGTAATGTCTCAATCATCGCCCTGTATGGATGGGTTGCACTGGATTGCGAGATTAGTCGGTCGCCCAGGGTTACATCACATTGAGAGAAAATTGTGTTCAGCGGGTAGTTAATTAGTCCCACCTCAGCATCCCGTGCGATTGGAGAGCCATCAGCATTAGTAATTTTTAGTCTAAGATGGACCAGCATGTCATTTAAATCCGTGTAGGCCTCACCACCCCCAGGTAAAAAGAATTCTATAGGCCCACCATCTGTAATGGCTGAGAGGGGGGAAATTTCTGTATATATCTTCTCCTCTATTGATAGCTGAGTCATAGGAGCTGAAAACAGGTCAAGTTCCCCTAGCGTGCATTCAGTGGATTTTGCGTGTAAAAGAGGCATTCTTCAATTTGGTTAAAATATGTCAGAGCCGCTGTCCGACTTCCTTCCCCTTTGCCTACTGAAACCGAGTGCCCTCTTTTTCCTTGTTCTGGCTTGTTTTCTAGCTGTCCACACGCGCTCACCCGGCGGCCTCTTTCTTGCTCGTCGTGATAATATCATAATTCCGGAACCCTCCTGAGGATCGGAATTCTGGGAGGTGATTTTGCTGACAGCCTTACTGATTACATCGGAAGCTATATTTGTTGCTGCAGCTTTAAGATGCGGTTTAACGAGTGAAACTCCTTTCTTAACAAAGGGTGATATGAAGCGGAAGAGCTGAGCAAAGACGGAACCAAAGCCGCGCCCATACATGACGGCCTGACCAGAGAAGCCTGGTAGTTCCCCGCCTGTCTGGTTCACATAATATTGCACAAAGCGAGTTGGTTCTTCTGTATGTGTTAGGTACGCCATCTCCCCCTTTCCCCAGAAGCTGTAACTGGTTTAAAGTGGAGCTTCACAATCGTCTTTCCGTACACAAAGTCCACGCACCTGTTCCGATCAGATTTAATCTGTATGCAGATGGTTTTAATGTAGCTTTTGGAAATTGGAACGTAATGAATTGTGTTATATCTTATTCCTATGATGTCACCAAATTTACCCTTCACGCTCACCACACCTAGCAGAGGCGAGTAGCTATCACCAACGGTCTGAAACTGAATGATGTCAGTGTAGACAAACAGATTATATACACCTGTGCCAAAATCCGAGGGGTGTGGTGCCGATCTGTTAGAGATGGTCCACCACTCACCAGCGTTCAGTCCAAGTATGTAGGCCAGAGGTGGAGATGTTAGAATTTTATGCTGGCCATCCCCTTTAAACTCGAACTTCTTGGAAATGTTATTATATGACAGATCAATGCTCCGATTATATTTCTTGAGAGCTGGAACTATAACATCGGAAAGGTCTTGAGGTTTCTCAAAATACCCCCCTCTGCAGAACTTTACACTGTACTCCACATTGCGCTCGTGTCCATCTCCACCACCCTCTTCATATACAGTGTTCTTTAACTGAAAATATGAATTTAGGTCCGGCAGATTGTACCATGTGTGGGGATACACAATCTCACATAAACCAACGACCCAGTCGCCACTCAACTCGATAGCTTTTGCCAAGTCTGTAGTGTAATCCGAACTCGTGTTATTTTTAAATACATGCCCGCTGGCATTAGATGGAAGAGTCACGTAGAAGCCCTCATCACCCATCATGAGTGTAACAGAAAAGTTATCTGATGGCTGTGGTGTGAATAGCACACTGTTACGGATCAGTCAGTAGAACCAGGATTTATAGGGCTGTTGTGACATCACCTGGTCACTCAACATGGGAGGATGGTGTTATAATTATTTTATGTTCTGAACATCCGAGGCTCTGATCCAACTGTTGAATTTGTCAGGCCAGTTCTTCCATCTTACAAAAACCTGTTCCTCCCCATTGACTCTCCGCCGCTTTAAAATCTTATCCACGTGATATATTTTTTCACTCCCAACTTTCACTTTCTGTAGCTCTGTTTCATAAAAAGAACCCTCTATAGGCTCTCGATCATAATCTATCAGTTTGTACACAGGCGGGTAACGATGTATGCAGCGATCGACTGCAAACAGCTCATCAGTGAAGCTCTTCTCATATTTCTTATCAAACACGCCACGCAGCTTTGAGATTCTAACTAGATCTCCCTTCTTAAACTTCATTTTTGTCATGCTAGATTCTTTTGCAGAGGTATCCCCATAGAGGTTGTGTAGTACTTGCAATGTGTTCTCCGATGTCACCTGCATAGGGCTCATCTTAATGCTTGAATGGAAGCTGTGGTTGTAACTTTCCACAAGTTTTTGAAGAACATCAATGTATCGGTGGGTGTTATTGGCTGTGAAATATCTCCACATTCTCCCTTTCAAAGTGCGATTAAACCTCTCTACAACAGACGCTTTCAGATCACTAGCGGTACTAAAGTGAACAATACCATATTTAGCCATTAACGTCTTAAACTTCGTATTATAAAATTCTTTGCCAGCATCCGTCTGCAGCTTTCGGGGAATCTGACTCTCTTTAAAAATTGATTCAAAAGCCCTAACCACCTCACTCCCAGTCTTGTTCTTTAAAGCCCGCACATATGCTTTTTTGGAAAACACATCGATAACTGTCAGCAAGAATTTGAAACCATCATTAGCCCCCACCAAGGCATGCTTATCGCATAAGTCAGCCTGAAACTGTTTCAACGGTCCGGAAACAAAAACCCGGTTCCTTGGAAATTTCACCCTTGCAGGTTTATGAAGTGTGTAAGCATCTTCTCCAGATAAAAAGTCTTTCACTTTCTCAGCACCAATCACAACTCCTTCTCTATCCTGTAACCCCCTTCGCAATCTATCAACTCCTCCATAACTTCCAGGATGTGCAGGGTTGTAATAAACCCCATGCATTACCCGCTGACTTTCCATTCTCTTATAAATGATGATACGTGACTACGTGTAAAGTAATTTATGCAATCTACACTTGATAATCAGATAGAGGAGACNNNGGTCCACCACTCACCAGCGTTCAGTCCAAGTATGTAGGCCAGAGGTGGAGATGTTAGAATTTTATGCTGGCCATCCCCTTTAAACTCGAACTTCTTGGAAATGTTATTATATGACAGATCAATGCTCCGATTATATTTCTTGAGAGCTGGAACTATAACATCGGAAAGGTCTTGAGGTTTCTCAAAATACCCCCCTCTGCAGAACTTTACACTGTACTCCACATTGCGCTCGGGTCCATCTCCATCATCCTCTTCATATACAGTGTTCCTTAACTGAAAATATGAATTTAGGTCCGGCAGATTGTACCATGTGTGGGGATACACAATCTCACATAAACCAACGACCCAGTCGCCACTCAACTCGATAGCTTTTGCCAAGTCTGTAGTGTAATCCGAACTCGTGTTATTTTTAAATACATGCCCGCTGGCATTGGAGGGAAGAGTCACGTAGAAGCCCTCATCACCCATCATGAGTGTAACAGAAAAGTTATCTGATGGCTGTGGTGTGAATAGCACACTGTTACGGATCAGTCAGTAGAACCAGGCTTTATAGGGCTGTTGTGACATCACCTGGTCACTCAACATGGGAGGATGGTGTTATAATTATTTTATGTTCTGAACATCCGAGGCTCTGATCCAACTGTTGAATTTGTCAGGCCAGTTCCTCCATCTTACAAAAACCTGTTCCTCCCCATTGACTCTCCGCCGCTTTAAAATCTTATCCACGTGATATATTTTTTCACTCCCAACTTTCACTTTCTGTAGCTCTGTTTCATAAAAAGAACCCTCTATAGGCTCTCGATCATAATCTATCAGTTTGTACACAGGCGGGTAACGATGTATGCAGCGATCGACTGCAAACAGCTCATCAGTGAAGCTCTTCTCATATTTCTTATCAAACACGCCACGCAGCTTTGAGATTCTAACTAGATCTCCCTTCTTAAACTTCATTTTTGTCATGCTAGATTCTTTTGCAGAGGTATCCCCATAGAGGTTGTGTAGTACTTGCAATGTGTTCTCCGATGTCACCTGCATAGGGCTCATCTTAATGCTTGAATGGAAGCTGTGGTTGTAACTTTCCACAAGTTTTTGAAGAACATCAACGTATCGGTGGGTGTTATTGGCTGTGAAATATCTCCACATTCTCCCTTTCAAAGTGCGATTAAACCTCTCTACAACAGATGCTTTCAGATCACTAGCGGTACTAAAGTAAACAATACCATATTTAGCCATTAACGTCTTAAACTTCGTATTATAAAATTCTTTGCCAGCATCCGTCTGCAGCTTTCGGGGAATCTGACTCTCTTTAAAAATTGATTCAAAAGCCCTAACCACCTCACTCCCAGTCTTGTTCTTTAAAGCCCGCACATATGCTTTTTTGGAAAACACATCGATAACTGTCAGCAAGAATTTGAAACCATCATTAGCCCCCACCAAGGCATGCATATCGCATAAGTCAGCCTGAAACTGTTTCAACGGTCCGGAAACAAAAACCCGGTTCCTTGGAAATTTCACCCTTGCAGGTTTATGAAGTGTGTAAGCATCTTCTCTAGATAAAAAGTCTTTCACTTTCTCAGCACCAATCACAACTCCTTCTCTATCCTGTAACCCCCTTCGCAATCTATCAACTCCTCCATAACTTCCAGGATGTGCAGGGTTGTAATAAACCCCATGCATTACCCGCTGACTTTCCATTCTCTTATAAATGATGATACGTGACTACGTGTAAAGTAATTTATGCAATCTACACTTGATAATCAGATAGAGGAGACGAATTATTATTATTTTCATTTATTGTTTAAAGTGAAAATATTTTCAAATCAGAGAACACAACAAACACAAGTTTTACAAATGGAAATAAAACAGGTGACACTAATCTAAATCACTCCTCTAAGCCGTAGCGTCGGGAAACAGTCTCAAGTTCATCTAGATGGGCCTCACTACCCATCTCATCATACATATCATGAATTGAGCTGCGGAACCCTTGCATGCACTTCAATTCGTGTAGAACGGTTTCAGCGACGGTCTTCACTTTGTGGTCATCAGCCTGTATCCCCGGTTTGCCAGCAGAGCTTGAATAGCTGGAATGAGTTGCGGCATAAGAAGTTGCCGGATGATTGATGCATAGTGGTTGTGGTAATAGTCCTCCCCTATCACTTCCAGGCACTGGTGCTGCAACTGACTAGGATGACTGACCTGACAGCCGTAGCAGTTGGCCTTTTGATGATTCAAGCATGTTATGTTGAATAAATGAAGCAGAGCTGTTTTCACAGCCTTGATGAGCCTAGAAGACAGCCAACCATCCACTTCATCCTGGACGTTACAATCAAGATTTGCTTGAGGACCCTCCCCTTCATCATGAGACACAGTTCCAGGATCCTTTGAGGCACCATCGGCGTGATCCAGATACACGCTATCGGGTTGTGGAGCTGAGTCATCACCCTCATCCTGGAGCTTGGGCATGGGTAACGGTGACAGTCTACGTGGGAGGGTCTGTGTGCGGCGAGGTATCGGAGTGGGTGGTTGAAAGTAGTTGAAATACGGATGAACCAGCTCGCTGCTTCTATCGTCAGCATCCGGCTTGCTTGCTCTCACCAGCCAACCGTTGGGAAGGGAGTCCGCTGGAAGAACCTCCGAGAGGGAGAACAGCGGAGACTGGGGTGATCCACAGGGCGAGAGAGAGGAGATGGAGGGTGGGTCGGCATATCCAAATCCCACCGGGGATGAAGGCCCGGCAAAGGCCGGACTCAGACTGTTGAAGTCCCAGTATGAAGTTAGAGTAGTTTGCCTGGTGAAGTCTCCCATGTTGGATTGCATAGAGTTTCCTGAAGGCAGCCAGACGGATCTGAAATGAATATAGAAAAGTTGCAATCACGATGCGTTTACACCCTAACCTACCCTCATGTGAAATAAGAAAAATTTTACTCACCAGTACCCCTTTGCAATGAAAGGTTTCTTCAGTTCCAGTCAGAATACTGCAGCTTTGTTCCCGGCGTCAGAGAATTAGAGCGTCTTCAGTGGATCCTGATGCAGCCTGGCCTCGCGATAAAAGTGGGAATGGCGACTGATTTCTCCCCTGCCTTATATAAGAGTAGAAGGATGGGGGCGGTGTATTCAAATTTGCTGAGCCATCCAATAGGAAGCAGGGGCCAACTAGGTGAGGGGATCATGTCTGGGCATGTTTGGGGGGTTCATTGTCAGGGTATGTACGAGGGGCTTCATGTTAGGCCTTATTTGGACATGTTGTTGCCTCTGTGTCCTGTTACATGTTGGGGGGTGTGCCCAGGTCAGCCAGGCTAGGGATTTCATGTCAGGGCATGTCAGGGCATGTTCTGACATGTTGTCGCCTGTATGTGTCCTGCACAGAGATTTTACTGTGATTATATTATTATTATTACTAAGGCTAGAAATGCATGCCCTGTCTAATAGCAAAAACCTTTAAGCTAGTTTCAGCGTTGGTAAGCTGCTAGCTTTTCAATTTAGCCTGCAGTACATGAGAAATGCATGCCCTGTCTAATAGCAAAAACCTTTAAGCTAGTTTCAGCGTTGGTAACTCGCTAGCTTTTCAATTTAGCTTGCAGTACATGACATCCACCATCAGGAGCAGTAGATGGGCAGATACCTGTTAGCTTCACCATTAGCTGCTAGCCCCATCACGTGATCTTGCCTTCCGAGTTCAAACATCCGCTTCTGGTGACGTATTTCCGGCTACGTATTTCCGGTGGCATATTTCCGGTGGGCTGTGACATATTTTGACACGTGGGAGGGGGCGGGGCTTATTTTTGACAGATGGGCTTATTTTGACACGTGAGTGGGCGGGGCTTATTTTGACATGTGGGCGGGGTTTGTTTTGACACGTGGGGGCGGGGCTTATTTTGACAGCTCATTAGCATTTTTGACAGATGATACCCTCTTATATCTCTCACGTGTATCAAAGAAATGCAGAGACAATACGTTGTTTTAGATGGAAAAGAAGAAAACCATGAAAGAAACATAGTAAAGAACAGATGAGAGCATTAGAGTATAAAGACAGAGGGATGATGGGAAAAGATTCAGAAGTACAGAAGAACTGATGTGGATTTTATTACCATGATGTCAAGCTTGGTTTTGTTTGTGAATAAACATCTGCTCCTCTGGTGTGTATGGAACTAGATGTACAGCTCTGTGTATTTGTGTGTGTGATGTGTCTGAGTCCTCCATATTTAAACTGTATGATGTGACTTAGATCAAAGAAACAACTGGATGTGCGAAACTTAAAAACTTTGTTTCAGTTTATTGACATGTTTCGAAGCTCAAATCCAACCGTTTTTTTTTTTTTTTTTTTTGCTGTGACAACAATTAAGAGCTTACGACATCCAGAAGCAGCTGCTGTGATGCGTTCGGTGACAGGTGCTTCGCAATAAAGTGCACTGAGGCCTGTTTTTATGGGAGAAAAATCCTGTTGCTTCAGCTCACACTCAAACACACAGAACAGAGCTGCTTCCGTAAATAAGACTGAAAGAAGAAACCATCTCTCTTCATTTTGTATACCAATACCCATCAACGTGATCCTGAACAGACCGCCTCATTAAAAGCTGATTTGTTTGTTAGATATGACTAAAATTAGAAACATTTCAATCCCCCCACCCCCTCATCCCCCAACCCCAGTGGGTCCAGTTTAAATGTTTTGAAAGAGCAAAGCCGTGGAACATGTCATGTTTGAATGAGGCAGTAAAAGGCCAGGCGGACGGTGAGATTTGCTTTAACTTCACAGCTCGGTGGGATCGATATCACCGCCGGACTCACCGCTCGTGCCGAGCGTCCCACGGTACGATCTAATCAAGGACTTTGATTCAGATAAGGTCAAGAAAACAGGCAACGAAAATTCCCTCGACGTCAATTTAAAAGTTTAGCGACCGTGAAACTCAAAATCCTCTTGTTGCGTTTTAACAAAGCCGCGTAGTGTAAAGACGGCTGCAGGTGATTGAGTTCCCCCGAGTGTCGCTCCTGTATCTGCTCCTCCAGTTGATTACATCAGAACCTGATTAGACCCACTGTCCTCAACTTGGAGTGTTTACTGACATTTACAGCACGGCCTAATCCACCAGTCTTTGATACTTCCCGGAATTTGAAAGTGCCGACTCTACTGAATTATTTATGATCCTTTCTCTGCCCGTGGCCTGATTGGTAAACAGTTCTCTGTTGAACCATCATATTAGTGATAATGCTATCTTACAACAGGCTGTAACACAGACGCTGCTCTGAGCTGTAAAGCCTGCAGCAAACATATGGAGTGACAGCATGGCTGTAAATAAGATATTAGACAACGAGGAAGAAAATGAATCTTTTAAAGCTCATCATTTCCTGTTTGCCACGTGTAAAGATTGACCTTCAGTCAGTTTGACGTGACTCAGATTGCAAACTATGAACCAGACTGTGGTGGAGGAGAGGATGTTTTTCTGTCTTGCTGGACTCTGTCTACTTCATTCTCTCAACAAATACACAGACATTTCCCCGGCGACCTCATTGACAGCGCTGGTGCTCAATTTAGGCACACAAACAACTTGCATGCAGCACCTTGCCTCAACGGCACACACTTGTAGAATATTTTTTCTCCACATCTCCTCTCACTTCAGCAAATAACAAGCGACCGCAGCATCCGAGGTCCATGCTTTTGAGATGGAAGACGCCGTGTGGGGACAGGTGAAGTAATGAGGAGAAGAAGTCCCCGAAGCAGTCCAACAAAACTTATATGTGTGTATTTTTTACTAGCAAATATTACATTGGGAGTTGTACAGTCCTGTTAGGGTTTTTGAGTTTGGAATGTCTTCCCCAGTAAATGCAAAAAAAAATACTTTTTTTATTTCAGCATATCAATGTGAGCGCCAATTTTATTTCATGTAGCATAATAATAATAAAGCTGATGAAAGCACTTTATAAAGTAGATATACAATAAAAAATGCACATTAAAGACACACAAACACAGAAAAACAAACTGAAGTAAGCTTGAAACAAGCTGAAATTATCTATAAAAGCTAGAACAAGCTAAACAAAGACATTTATTAAAGAAGAGGTAACTGCACAATATAAAAAATGATTTTAAAGAAACACAAAAAAGGGCTACCATCTGTTTTGCACATTAAATTATTCTTCATGTCAACATCTTAATTTAGACTGCCCTGTTTTACTGGTTTTGTGCTCTACTTTTACCTTTTACACCCTGTCGAACTTCTCTGCTTAACTAAGTTTGGATTTTCCTTTTTTTGTCAAGAACTTCCAGAAACACCCCCTGGAAGGGAAGCAGGTGAGAGGTAAAGTCATGGTCTCTGTCCAGTTTAATGGTTCTGAAAGTTTGATGGTCTTGCTTTGTGTTTTTATTCAGCCTATTTGCTCTGCTTCATGGTTTGTTTCTATTGGTTTTGGATCCTGAGGCATCTGAGAGCATGATGTGTTACAATCAGTCTGACAGCATCATATTGCACTTTAATGATGATTCTTATTGCTGATAATAGAGAAGATGAGGAAACAATTCAGCACCACCTTTCATATCAGAATATCACAACTTCCTTTGAATTCTGAAAGTGAAATTTGATGTCAGTTTTTTAATGATATTTTTAAAACCATTTGATTCAAACTACTAAATCGAACCGAATAGTTCAAGTGCTTAAACTGACCTGTACCGAGCAATTATGACCCCTGAACTCAACCAAACAGTGAGGAAAACAGAACAATGAGTGACATTTTGAAAAGAAGGAAATAAAAACAGTTTTATCATCTTAATGTATGGTTACACAATGTCTGAGGTGAAAGTCCTAAAGCACTCAGTGAGAGGAAAACCTCCAAGTTCTAAAACAAGATTTGATCAAACAACTAAGACACAAAATGACGTTTGCTTTTTTAGAAATTCTGAAAAAAGTACCCGGGGGGAGGGAGGTCTAGCCGGCTAACCTCTCCTCCGGTGTCATTACCCACCTCCACGCATTTAGACACTTAGGATCCAGGGCGGGGCATGGCGGGCCGCCCCCCACTCTTTTTAAAAGCATCTTACTACAACACGCATCAACACCACATTGGAGCAGGTGGGGGGAGACTTGGGGTCTTCACACACCCCTGTTCTCTGCTTGCTGCCTGGGGCCTGGAGTGGAGCGGGCCGTCTGGTCGGGGTCTGCGGTGGGGGGCTGCTCGGCTGCGGCGGGGTGCGCGGTGGTCTGCATATCCCCACTTCAGTAAGGGAGGGACCATCTTCTGGATCTCAGGGCCGGCTTCACCCTTAGGGCGCTGGTCCCTGGTCCTGAACATAGAGAGTGCATGGGGAGCGAGAGTGGGTGTATAGCGTCTATTGTGTGTCTTGGTGTGTTTGCAGGAATGTGTGTGTGCACGCATGAGGGAGGGTGAGTGATTGTGTCTGTGTGTGACTGTTTTTCTGTCAGGTTTCGTCCCCCCCCCTCTCTGTGACATGCTAGACCCTCCTCGGCAGAGACTATCCTCCCTGGCTGCGCCTCGGCATTGGTGGTGCCTTTCTCCAGTGGCGTGCTGGGGTGTCTCGGGGTCTGGGTCTGGGTGCTGGGGGCGTCTGCCTGCTCTTCTTCCTGTGGCGGCCTGGTGGGATCTGGGCCCCCGGGGGTGGTCGGGCCTCTGCTGGGGCTGGCTCGCTCCTGGGTCTCGGGTCTCTGGTTCCGGCTAGATCTACCCTGGATGGCCGGCTGCAGGCGGTGCCTGTGAGCTCCTAGCCACGACCCCCCAGGGGCTCTAGCGCGGCGACTGCCGGGGGGCCCACGTGGGGTGAGCCTCTGCGCCCTCTGGGGGAGAGTTTAGCGACTGCCCTGATGGCGATCTCCCTGGGGTGTCCGTGCCCTGGGTGGCCTCTGGACGTCTGGGGCCTGGATCTCCTCCGCGTCCTCCGTGGGCCTTGGGGACGGGTCTGTGGCTCCTCGAACTTATTATTGAATGCTTCAATAGAGAAACCTTACATAAACAAGCGCGCATGTATACACACAGGTGATCACAAGGTGCTCACATAAAGACGGACTCAGGTGTTTTCAGACACATTGACTGGGGCTGTGGTTGACACTGAACTCTCTTGAACTGGTGTATACGTATACATTTGAAGAATATCACAACTGTTGTGTATTCATATGCTGTTTGTTGCTGTTGTATCTTTTCTTCCTGTTTTGTTTGCTTGTTTGTTTGTGCTTTATTTGCAGGTCTAGAAGTGGACTCTTCACGTCTCTTGTTCTCTTCTATTTCTGTTCCCTTTCTCCCCCATCCCTCTTTCTGTACCCTTCCCTTCACTTTCAGGCTCCGTGTCCAATCAACCATAAAAACATTCTAATAAAGATTTTGGGGGTTATATTTAAACAAAAATCAGGAGGAGTTTTATAGCAGTGGCTGTAACCTCTCACCTGAAACAGCAACACTGTTGGGCTTGTTTTGGCACTCAGACATTATTCTGTTTGCTCCACAGCCGGACAGGACACGGGGTTAAAAAAAAAAAAAGAGAAATTCTGAAAAAACTCACAGCATTTGTGAGTGCAGCAGAAATGTTATTAGAGAGAAATGATTAGAGGTTTCAGCAGATGTTAGATCAATGTTATGGATGTCTGATTTACTCATGAAAGATTCCTTGCCCATAAGCTTTTCTGTTGTTGTTTCGACAACTTAGAATGTTTTTTCAAAAATGTTAAAACCCTTTTTTTAATTAACATTTATGTCAGTGAATATATAGATTTGTCAGGCCTACAATTAAAGGGTAGATTAGATCATTTAGTTAGTTATTATTTCACACTTAATCTCACTTATGACCAACATTCTTTCATTATAAGACCTTTCCTCACTATTCAGGCGTCACAGAATATACTCAAAAATGATCATTCTTTTAGAATTCTGTCCCCCAATTCATTATATGTTGATACTGGCTGCTCAGACAGCGTGACCAGCTCTTTGTAGCTCTGTTTTCTGACTCCTGAGGGAAATATCTTACTCTGTTGCTGTTAATGCTCACTCCCCCATTCACTAACCACTTTTCTGTCTCTCTTAGTGCTTAGCATAATGGACCTATCAGAGGTTTTCAGCAGACAAAATGCAAAGATCACTTTAATGGTCTAATACTGAGGGGAATTGGGAAAATGCAACCTATTAATATATACATGTACTTTAATAAATGTGTATATGTTGAAGAAGCATCTGACTAAATCTGCCCCTTTTTAAGATTTATTATTATCATCTTTTTTATTTGTAAAACCTATTTAGATTATTTTTTTCACAAAGTACTTTTTTTTTTTTTTTTTTTACAATCTACTCTGTTGACTCCAGTAATCCTCAGCACAGAGTTTTCTATCAGTTGAGATGTGGTAAAAATAAAATAAAATAAATTTAACTCTTTAACTTTCACACCAAGAAAAAATTGTTGCATTCCTTGTTCATTTTTAAAAAATATTCTAAATAGTAATATTACATTAAAGTAATAATAATGTATGGTAATTAAGTTTCACTTTTTATTAAAACATCCCCATGTTTTTCAGATTTTTTAAACTTTATGTTCAGTTCATGTTTTAATAAAGATATAAGGATTAATTTGCTCTATTAAGCAGTTGACCTTCCAGTTAAAGGGTTAAAACATGTGTATGCATTGATTCAGAGCTCCATGCTCTGTCCAGCTGCAGACTCGTCTACCAGAACTGGAGCTCAGGAGTCCTCTGCAGTTCCTGCAACCCCACCTCTGTGTACTGACCACCTCAGGCACAAAACCATTCAGTCATACAAACTCTGGTCTGTTTGTGAAAAAGTCAATAATCCAGACTCCAGTCAGACCAGACACGAGTTGAGGGGAGATTAATCCACAGCTAGCAAACAGAATGAGCTTTTCAGACATTTCCCACACCTCCATCCATCCCTCCTTATCTGTACTCCCTTCACTTTCTTTCCACATCCTCCCTCCAGCTCTGCTGCACGTGTTTTGATACATCCATGTATCCCACAATCCCCCCCGTATTTCCCTCACATTCCTTCTGAACTTCTTACCCCTCTGTTGTTCTCACCTCCATTTTCCCATCACACCATTCCCACTACACCTCTTCTCATGGCAATCCAAACACTGAATTAAGTATAACCCCTGTGGCTGCTGCCATCCTCACTTGATCTTCTGTGGTTTTATTGCAGCGAGTTACAGCCCAGTGTTATCCCCAGCCCAGGGCTGAGGGATTCCAAAACTAATTAAATCCGTTCTCAACGCACTCATCTTCTGCATCTGGGTACCTTGATCCAACAGGCTCAAGGCAACACCAACAGAAAAAACACAGTCTGAAGTATAGAAACATGTTACTGCATGCATAACGATACTACATGTTTACTGAATGCTGTGCATGTCATAGTCCTGATGTGCAACTTTGCTGACTTTAGTTTTTCTTTTCTGAATACATCACAGAACATCCTGTCAACTGAAAGAGGAAGAGAACAAAAACTAAAAGCAGGCTCAACAGATTTCTGCATGCACATTTTATTCATTTCACATGCACACACGCTTTGGAACTAAACTCATCCTGATGAAGGCTTAAGAAGCATCGCTGCACTTCTCATCAGAGTTGTAACAATGTGCTAAATAAAAGTGCAAAAAGGAGCACAGGACAATGCTCATTTTAGACATGAATTCAAATGTTTTCTGTGCTGTGACAAGGTATTAATACAAAGTACAAATTTCTTCTGTTTGGGTTTGTTTGTCACACTTAAGCCTGGATCCCACTGGAGACGTCAGCGCCATGTCACAGTAGTCTTTGGCGAGTCTTCTGGTCTCTCAGGACATGTTCCTGAAGCGCAGCTTGCAAAATCACACGATAGTCACAATATCTCACGGGAACAGAGAGCAGGAAGTTTAAAGTGCATCTTTTGGTCTGTATGTGGTCAAAACTACCATCATGTTTTGTGGGACTATCTTGTAGTTCTTCAACAATAGCCTCGTTTCCACTATCGGAACTTCGGGGTCATTTCTGTGAGGGGGAAAGTGACCGGGACATTCCTGTAGCTCGGTCCTCTCAGCTGTTGTGTCTCCATTACAGCCCCCACCTTTCTGGAACTTTTGTAAGACGTCAGCATCGACGTCACTGACAAGCGTGAAGGCGCCAACAGACAAGGAAGTGGAGAATAATAAATAAATAAACAATGGACGAAGAAGCGATGGTTGCGGCGTATTTCTCTGTTTTATACATCGTGATGGGAGTGCTGAACAGAAGGATGAATATACTTCATGACGAACTAATCCAACCTCGAAGACACGGCCATTTTGCAAGCTCTGACAAAAACACGCAGGTAATTTATCTCAGTGCAGTCTGCTTTCATGATATTCCTTCATCCCACAACCAATCAGCACGAGTTAACCACATTTCCCACTCCGCGAGTCTCTCGGGCCGATCCAAGTACCTGCCCCTGATCAGGGACTCCGTTGGTCCCTGAAGACGGCCCTCTCAAAATGGCCCGCATAATGGAAACGGTCGCGCGCCTCAAAGTTCCGGTAAAATTACCCCGAAGTTCCGACAGTGGAAACGGGACTAATGGGTAGTGAGCTATTTATTTGGATTGTTTCTAAAAGCTCAATCCATACATTTTCCACAATGAAACTCTCCTTGTCCATGTATTTATGTTTGCTGTATTAGTTGCAGTTCAGTGTATTGTCATAATTTCTGCATCATAAAGTGCTTCACAATGTCGTGACTCATGACACAGAACTGTCCTGTATCTTTAGCGCCGTGGCGTGGACCGGCGCATTTGAGACATTGTGGTCCCCGTGAGACAAGTCTAGTTGACTACAATGGTTTCTATTCAAAATCACGGCTTGGGCCTATACACGGCGAGTGCTAATGTTTCCTGTTGGACCCAGGCTTTAAAGATTTCAGCTCATCCAACAAACTTCAATACCAGACAAAGATAACCTGAGTGAACACAAATGACAGTTCTCTAATGAGAATTTTATTTAATAAAAGAAAAAAAAGAATTATGCTCTCTACCAGGAAATCCAGAAGGAGAATGCCTGACCTTTGACCTTTAGTTCATTCATGCTGGGAAATCCTCCAGTGTGACTGAACTGAAACCATTCTGTAAAAAAGAGTGGGACAAAATCCCTCCAGAGGGATGTGAGAGACTCATAACCAGACCCTCACTCACACGTCTGAAAATAAAAATATTTACTGAAAAAACTTTAGCCTACAATGTTCAAAAGAGGACCTGCAAGTCAAGGCATTGAGTAGATTTTATAATAGTGGTGATGTAAATTCTGCATTTGACACCTTGATTAAAGAAATTATAGACTCAGTTCAAAAGAACATTCCTAAGGAGACTGTCAGTTACACCCATCCAAAATTCATGACTCATTATTATGGAACTACATTATATTCAAATCTATCAAATACAAAAGTAAAGTATATAAATACAAACCCCCATTAATAAAAAATAATGTACTAGTTATAGAAATACACTTACACAGATGTAATCATTACTCTAAGAAAACTTACACTTCTAATGATATATGTAGTATAACCAACCATTCTAGTACTGGTGTCAGATTTAATGATTACTTCAGTTCCATTGAATAAAACCAGCCAACCTCAGGGAGCGTCTTTTAAACACCATTTATCAGGAAATTACTTGAACTCTTTTCTTCCTGAAGCCAACAGACTGCGATGAAGTTTATGAAGTCATTATTGATATGAAAAGCTCAAACTCAGCAGAAATTTTGAAACTCCTGATCAATGTCATCACTCAACCCCTCTCCTACTGCATCAACCTGTCTTTACTTCCTCGATCTGTGCCTCAGAAAGAGAGTGAATAATACCTGTCTGCAAATATGTTGATAGATAGGAACAATTTCAGCAATTATCATATATTTCCATCTTGCTATCCTGTCTCCAAGCTCTTAGAGTTTACAAGAGATTTATCAGATATCTGGAAAACTTTAACGTCACAGTTCCATCACAATCTGGCTTCAGGGAAAACAAATCACTTATACTGCATAACGGTACTTGATTTAGTTGAAAAAAATGATAATGGCAAATATAGTATCTGCATTTTTCTGGACTAATCTAAATCATTTGACATGCTAAACCTTAACTTTCTATTTAATAAACTGCTACACTGGAATTAGAGGCCTTTGCTAGACTAGTTCAGTAGATTTTACACTATGACTGTGGCCATGAGCTTTGGGTAATGGCCAAAAGAACAGGATCACGGAAACAAGAGGCCGAAATGAGTTTTCTCTATAGAGTGGCCGGGCTCAGCCTTAGAGATAGGGTGAGGAGCTTG
This sequence comes from Callopanchax toddi, assembly GCA_006937965.1. Lineage (NCBI taxonomy): Eukaryota > Metazoa > Chordata > Actinopteri > Cyprinodontiformes > Nothobranchiidae > Callopanchax > Callopanchax toddi. The sequence goes on along the minus strand of SSNR01000056.1, from coordinate 1,026,650 downwards.
GACATTCAGGAGAGACTTGAAGTAGAGGCGCTGCTCCTCCATATCGAGAGGAGCCAGTTGAGGTGGTTCGGGCATCTCGTTAGGAATCCTCCTGGACGCCTCCCTGAGGAGGTGTTTCAGGCATGTCCTGCTGGCAGGAGGCCCCCAGGTCGACCCAGGACACGTTGGAGAAAGTACATCTTCAACCTGGCCTGGGAACGCCTTGGTGTCCTGCCGGAGGAGCTGGTGAAGGTGGTCGAGGAGAGGACGGTCTGGGACTTCCTAGTTGGGATTCTGCCCCTGCGACTCGGACCAGGATAAGCAGAGGGAGGCGAGGCGAGTTTTTCACTTAATTTATACGACACATAAGATTATTTGCTGATGATACAAACTTGTTTTAGTTCTTTTCATCTATGGATTGTTTCCTATCTCAGTACACTGCTTCTTAAGTTGTTGTATGTTTCCTAAAATGTGGTGATTTTATGTATCATAGTATGTATAAAGACCAGAATGCTGAGACTGTCTGTTGTGTGTTTGTTTTTGTATTAAAACTGATCTTATCAGTGTCTAGTTCAGTGGTTCCCAAACATTTTGGCTTCTGGCCCACAAAATAACAGTGGCAGAGACTCATGACCCCAAAACACAAACATCTACAACTGTCATTGTCATGTTCTGCCCCTTTGTGTTCAGTCAAACCTGTCTGTTCCCCTGTGTTTTCCATGTTCCTCCTCCTGTGCCCTGCACTAATCCTCCACAGGTGTGTCTCGTCTCCCTAATCACCTCCCTCCTTATATATGCTGTTTAGTTCATTCTCTCCCTGTCGGTTCCTCATGTTGTATCCCAGGTCTTGTTTGTCCTGTGTCTCCCTGAGATCTGTTCAGCCAGCAATAAAGGCCAATTCATACTCCACGAGAAGAAAGAACTTTGTTCTCGCTGGGGGGCTGCGAGAACAAAATGACGTCATTTTGTTCTCGCAGACCCAGTTCGGCAGCGCTAACGGCTTGTTCTTGTGCACATCAGCCGGGCCGAACTTTGTTCGGCAGGATGTCCGAGAACAACTGCTGTGATTGGTCAGAAAGGGAGGATAAGCGTGGTTTTGCGGGTAGTGGTTGACGTTTTTCTCCGGCGCCTGCTGTGCTGCTTTGTGCGGACGGACCTGAAGGGTGACGGTCTGGATCGACCCGAGCTAGGAGGACCAGCGCGGACTGCAAGGGTTTGCGCCGGAGACCAGTATGCCTCCGCTCCTCACGTAGCGAGGACGGATCGTTTTAAACTGCACACACACACCCTCCCCTCCACACACACACACACACCTGATACGCACACCCATTTGATACATCACTGAAGCAGTTCGACAGCTGAGTTCTCGGGGAGTATGAATGCTCCCTGCCGAAACGAACTTTTTTCTTGTTCTCGGCGCTCCCCAGCGAGAACAAATTTCTTTCTTCTCGTGGAGTATGAATAGGCCTTAAAGCTGTTTTTGGTTTCACCTCGCTGTTTCCTGCCTCCCTTCCTCTGCACTTGGGTCATGCACTTACCCCGACCCTGACAATTACACCATGTTTATTCAACTGTTTGTAACAATTAGAGCAGATATATGGTATTAGCAAGGATTTTACATTCACTTTCAGTTCTGAAGAACATCTCAGGAGCCCCATTTGTTGTTTCAGGACCCACAGTGGGGTCCCAACCCCAAGTTTGAGAACCACTGGTCTAATTGACTACGTGCGCTGGAATCCAGACCCCCCTATAAAAAGCTAAATAACTCAAGAAATGTGTCACTACATCTCTTCTTTATACACAGATGTTTTTAAAGAGTCTGTTGGTTTTAAACTGCTGTCATGTAGTATCTCTGGATGAGAGGATTAAAGTTGCAGTGCACTGAGATTACAGCTTTGCTCTGTAGTGACACTCTGATACACCCAGCCCGTTTGGGTCCGTTAGTCATTCTGGATTAAAGAGACCCAAAAAAATGTAAACTGTTCTCTGACTGCGCTGAGAGACAGAAACCTGTAAAGTGTCGTGTTTATGCAGGGGAACGCATTCCGTAAAAATTCCACTAAACCAGTAGTGTTTAAGCTTCATGTCAGCACAACGCTGGCTGACCATATAGTCACACACTCTGAACCCTTTGCTGTCACGGTTTCTCTTTGCTCATTTTTCACAGCGTATGGGTTCATCCTTTTTCCTCTCCTGGCCTGTGTCACATGAACAGCATCAGCATCCTCTTTGGCCCATAGGCAGAGGTGCAGCACCACATGTGCTGTGCTTTTAATAATATCAGCAGAATCTTTGGAACACCCAGCAGCTCCTATACCAGGAATACCCGAAGATGATTTAATTTCAGCTCTATATGGGGCAAAATGTACCGGCCACATTTAGTGGCCTCACAGACTCTCAGGGCTGTTCAGCAGCCTTGAATGTGTTTATCTGAAAGACACAAAAAGAACCAAATTAATGACTTTATTCTTTAAGGGGGAAATCCAAACATACACAGAAGATTATTCTGATAGAGGTGAGTAGGTGTGGGTTGACTGGTCCCTCATCGAGGTGTTAAAGCCATTCTGGCCTGTTTTATCCTCTCTGACTGCCTTCAGGCTGTCACTGAGTCTGTTGTGTACTCATATGTGTGAGAGTGTGTGTGCGTGCATTCATATAAGTCAACGAGTGGGGAAAATGCCTGTGTTTCAGGGGGATCCAGATGGCTCCTGGCTGACTTAGCAGCAAGAACTAAAAGGAGATCACAAGAGCCAGTCATTGTTCCATTAATATATTTCATTTGGTGTGTGGCACAGAAACAAAAGCCTGATACATGCAAACACGCCCTCCCTTATGTTCATGCAGTGTGCACTCACTAATGCACGCTGCATCAGTGAGATTTGCAGATGTAATCCTCTGTGCTACTTCTCTTTTTACATGGCTCTCTAATAGTTTGCACCTCTTTTTGCATGTAAAAAAGTTTAGTTAAGACACCAAATGGATAAAATAAAGACGTATTTTAACTTAAGATGATGTCAAAGTTGAGTTAAAGGTTAAAGATTGACAAATCTTGCAAGAAATTGCAAGCTAATGTCTTGCAAATTAGCTCTATGCACAAAGTAATAAAGACCATGACATGATGGACATATCTTAAAATCTAACATTTTATAGTTCTCAGTCTGCAAAAAATAATGTTTTAATCTTTGCACTGATTTAATCCCTCTTGTAAATCCCTTTTTACACCCAAACACTGCGATCAGAGCACAGTTCACATGTGATTTTATAGTTTTGAACTCACCTTTAATTAATCTGGAAAACACAAATCTCTAGATTCGAATATCATTTGTGTCCTGGCCAAGACAAGTTCAGTCAGCAACATTTCTACCGTTACGGTTTCTGCAGCGTGAGCACTTTGTGTGTTCACCACTCTGACATTTACATCAGAATTAGGTGTGTAGACCATACAAACATTTGCAATACACCATAATAAAAAAAAGGGACATATAGATTAGTTGTGAGGAGTTAACATGTGCAGTAATAGTTGATTGGAGCGTTAAATTATTAAAGTGCCTCCTGGTGGATAATAACAGTAAAAAAGAACAGTGTGGTTGCGCAACCTTTTTTTCTCATCTATGTGCAAGTTTTCAGTGCAAAAAACATAAATCTTTATTATTTCTGATGGATGTTCATCTGAAAGTATTTGAGCAACGTAATAATAGTTAAAAACAAGCAGACTGATGACTATAAAGGATAGAAAAAAGCATTACCAAAGGTGTTTCCTCTGCTGCATTATGATGTAGGATTCTCTTTGTTTTCTGTTTTATTGCTTGTTTCATCTCCTCTTCAGCCCACACACCTGGTCTCTGTGACAAATTAGCACACCTGTCCTTTGAGTTATGAGCTTGATCTGCATTTCCCTCTCGTGTTTTTCCTTCTTTGTCAGATCCTCCACTCATCTTGTTTGATCGTGTTTAGTTTTGACCCAATTACTGCTCAGTTTCTTGGTTTATTTAACTCTCACAGCTGTGCTTTTGTGGTGTTTTTTCTGTAAAGTCATTTAGTTTCACAACAATCTGCCTCCTTCTTGTAAAACTTTTTAAAGGCATACTATGCAGTTTTGGCTTGATTTTAGCACCCCCTAGTGTCCGTTTTAAATCGTCTCGTCTCGTCTCGCCTTCTTCCGCTTATCCGGGTCCGGGTCGCGGGGGAAGCATCCCAATTAGGGAGTCCCAGATGGTCTTCACCCCAGCCACTTCTACCAGCTCCTCCGGCAGGATCCCAAGGCGCTCCAGGGCCAAACCAGAGATATATTTTCTCCAGCGTGTCCTGGGTCGACCCGGGGGCCTCCTGCCGGCCGTTTTAAATCACTGTCGTAAAAATCGTTAGCATTGTCTTTGCTCAGAAACACCTAAATCTACCTGTTGAAATGTCTCCTCAGCCTTCATTGTTTTCTACTGGAGCGGTTCATCACTCATTCAAAGAAATCAGCTGTGTTCAAGCAGGGAGAGATTTTTAAAAAAGCAGGAATCATGATCTAAAAACACTCAGGCGCTAGCATAACAGCTAGCCACTTGGGTTAGCCTAATCCTCGTGAGATACGTGACTTTGTGAGACTTCAGGGCACCAGACTGGAGACTCAGAAGTTGCAAACGTGGTATTCTGGACACAAGCAGCAGATGGGGCTGAGTGACTTTTCATTCACCCAGTAAACAGACAAAACAAAGGAGCTGGTGGTTGACCTCAGCAGGCACAAGAAACCTCCACTACGACCACTGAACATCCAGGGTATGGACATTGAGGCTGTGGACAGCTACCTTGGTGTTCATCTGAACAATAAACTGGACTGGACACACAACTCAGACTCCCTCTATCAAAAAGGGCAGTGCAGGCTGCACCTGCTACGGAGACTCAGGTCTTTTGGAGTGAAGGGCCCACTTCTGAAGACCTTCTATGACTCCGTGGTGGCGTCAGCCATCTTTTACGGTGTGGTCTGCTGGGGTGGCAGCATCTCTGCTGGGGACAGAGAGCGACTCAACAGGCTGATCCGGAAAGCCAGCTCGGTTCTAGGATGCCCTCTGGACCCAGTGGAGGTGGTGAGTGACAGGAGAATGGTGGCTAAACTGCCATCCCTGTTGGACAACATCTCCTACCCCATGCAGGAGACCCTGGCAGGACTGAGCAGCTCCTTTAGTGGAAGACTGCGGCACCCACGATGTGGGACGGAGAGATTTTGCAGGTCTTTCCTTTCGACTGCTGTCAGACTATTCAACGTGGTCTCTGCAGACGACCACTCACGTACTAACAGACAAACACCACTGTAACTTTCTGTCCTGTCAAACTGATGTGCAATAATTTCAAGTGCAATAATATTTCATTATTTCATTATTTTGTATTTTATTTTATTTTTTATTCTATTCTTTTTGTATAGCTTATTTTATTGTATAACTTTTTAGCTTATTTACCATGGTTTCTTAATGCTTATGTTTCTTAACCTGTACTTTCTGTCGTATCCAAAGAATTTCCCACATGTGGGACTAATAAAGGTCTATCTTTTCTTATCTTATCTTAAAGGGTCATATTAGCACATATATTGGCTCAAGAAAAAGATTTTAAAATATAAAAGATTGACTTAATGTGCTTTAAACACCATTTATGGGTTAATTATTCAAATATATTTAATGTAATTCTAATGATGAGTTGGACAAATGTTTTGTGTATAAATAATTAACAAATGGCTCAAATGAATTTTAAAAAATGAACTAATAGAAATGACTTTAATTAAATGAAATAAAACTAAATCAGATTAATTAATCATGTTCTTTTATTTAAAAAACAAAACAAGATAAAAAAATAATGATAAAACATTTCTGCAAATTTATCCCAAAATGTCTCTCTTTGATCACATCCTAACCTTAGCATTTGCTTTCTTGCCAACCAAACCACCCACTATTGTGTCTTCTCCTTTTTCTATATTTGACACTTTTTAAAATCCCATCTTTGTATCAAAGCTTAAAAGCAGGGATCATCCTTTAAGTGCAAAGTGCCACGCACAGGCAGACGACACAGTCACTGGCATCAAACACATATAGATGGTGACATTTGTCAAAAAAGGCAGATAATATTTTTTTGAGATGGCTTAGCTCAACTTCTTGCATCACACTGCAAGACAGCGCCATATGTTCCTGTGAACAGCTGACAGCAGCACTGAGAGACGGGTAATGAAGCAGGAAGAGATGAAGATGGAGACGAGGGAGAATTGAGGAAAGAGGATTAAGCCTCTCTGCCAAAAGTTCTGTGCATATTAGAAAAACTGGCATTAATGTTTGGAGAATCCTAATAGTTGCAGACTAAGCTTTTTGGGATGTGTTTGTTAGTTTGAGTTTCATCTCATCTGAACAGTTTTGGTTGCACTTCCCCACCTTTACTCCACTTTACTGTGCACAGAGTTCAGCCCCCCCCCCCCAAACAGCTTATATAATGCAGAGAGCACAACCCTGGACAGCACACACGAGGAGGCCCTGTGGCTGCATCATCTGCAGTCGCTTTCTATTTTTTCCTTTCCCTGAACAGCCTCCGTGTTGTTTTGTGCTTACAGGGGGAATTCTGACTGCAGACACATGATTCCTAAAGGCCTCACTTGTTTGTGCTGTGTTTATTTTTTTTTAATTTATCTTCTGTTTCAGCACAGAGATTAAACCTCCATCTTTACTTTTCACATACAGGTGTACTGTGCATGGAAGTAGCGTATATAAATGTATTTATCTTAAATTAGTTTTTTATTCCTTCAAATACTTCTTGTGTTGATGCAGTTATTTTAGCCCTGGGCCATTGAAACACAGTGTGTGTTCACTCAAAAAATAAATTCTGAGTTTGTTCAGACCAGGACGGAACAAGTACAACTTCCCTGAACTCATGAAAAATGCATATTTTCATGAGTAAAATGTTAAAACTGGAGGATGTTTACACTCTACAGTTGTTAACATGCCACACACAGCACCAGAAATTCACATTTACATGATCATCCTCTCAGGAATGCTAATTGCTGTCAAATGTAGATCTTTTAGGAGTTTTAGCCAAAGACATGTTCTATAATGGCTCAAAATTCTCCCTATAAAAGTTAGAATAACAGAATAAATCAGTTTTAAAAAACTTCCAATAATGACTTCTTCTTCTAAATATTTTTCCTACAAGATTGACATTTTAGAGGTATGAATTTTCAAACCAAGGCAATAAAAGCTACAGCAGTAAAATGTCCTGAAAGCCCTGCAGCTTTCTCTGAAAATAATTTTGACATTTTTACCTTTTTGCTGAGAGCAAATCAATCCGCGTTTTAAACAGCAAACAGCTGAACTCCCTGTTCAGGGACCAACTCCTGCTAAAATGGCAGAGGGATAATTAACAGGCTGAACACTCTAAATGCATTCAGTGCTGATTTTAAAAGCATGCCTAACCTTCTAAGGTTTAGAAAACAGCAAGAGCTTTCCACATAAAAAAAATTACAAACGGCTAAAATGAGTCGCGCATAAAAAGGTTTAACTTATTGACTCCTGGACGATAACTTTGGTAGAAGTAAATAACAAATCCATGCCACAATCTTATAAATTGTATTTAAAGTTTGTTCAGACTAAAACAATGCATGCCTGGTGTCAAGAAGGGCAGTAAAGAAGCCACTTCTCTCCAAGAAAACATCAGGAAATATGGTTTGGAGCATCCAGAACAATGAGAAGGTGAGTGTGCCCATCAGTCCTGCCAACAATAAAAACATCCTGAAACAAGTTGCTTCTGAGCCAAGGGAGTGGACACTCATGAATAAAGAATGCACCCTGAACATCGGAACTCCAACCAAGAACAGTTTGGTGATGAACAATGATTTTACTAGTGATGGAGAACGATAACATGAAGCTAGTGATTACAAAGTGGGTCCAATTCCAGGAAACTCCCACTGAGAGCACGTGGTGAATCCTCAAGAGGTGGGTGGACAAATAAATTCCCACAATGTCTGACAAACTACTAGATCTGATTATAGAGGAAAGGGCTGCCATTGGTCAAGATCTGGACTAAAACTTGATTGACAGCATGTCATGGTGAACTTCCCTTTAAAAACCATGGGAGCACGCATCTTCACAAACGTTAGCAAACAGTCATGGTGAAACTACAAGCAAAGCACGGCAGTTGCTCAGTAGATGGTTGCATCAACGAGCACTAAAGTCTTTTTTTACTCCTTTCATCTGAGACCCTGAAGACCCACTGATGTCCCCCGAACACGTGGAGAGAAGAGAGATGGGCGGGGCTTAGAGAGGCTCAACTCCCCAACTGCCCCGCCCATTTGAAAGGAAAGTTTTGCTTCAGGAGGTTAAACGAGGGTGTGCTGCACCTAAAGTAAGGACCAATTTGACCAATGCATATCTTTTACACATTATTGAGATGTAAAGAAATGATTCAGAGTGGATATAAAGTGCAGAATATGAGACCTTTAACATCTGACAAAAATCACAACTTTTCTCTAAATCTTTGGTAAAGACATGTTCTTTGTATCTATCAGTCTACACACAACTGATCACGACTGGATTCCAAGTTTGTTTCACACTGAAAACAAAAATCTGTTTGTTTGGATCAGATTTTAAAAGTCTAAATTAATTCAAATATATAAAATAGCTGTTTTTGTTTGCTGTTATTTTTGTTAAATTATTCAATGAACCTAAATTTAGTGAAGTGAAAACGTAGCAGTTTAACGATGTTCCCACCCGGTGACACCATTCTTTGTCATGAATTAAGTTCCTCTGTTTGTGTTGTTGTTGTTGTTCTGGTTGTGTGTGCTCATTAGTGAGTCTGCCGACCTACAGTACATCTCAGAGGCCTCCATTAAACTTGTTTATTCTCCGACTGATCAGACATGCTCAAATTATCAGCGCAAAATACCTGGAAAAATCACAAAGTCTAATGTTTAGCAACAGTTTATTTATTAAGTACAATTCTGTCAGATGTGATTTGTATTTTTGAAAACGATGACAGCTTTTGAATTAAAAGTTTGAACATTTGAAGGTAGATTAACACAGCACCGTGTGTTTGTGATGTGTTAGCTAAGGACAAAGGGGGCATAAAGACGTTGTCGTGATGCACAAACGCAACGCTGTAAAGTGTTGTCTGTTCCCAGAGGGAATCGAAATGATGAAAGCGAAGAAGATAGAAAAGGATGAGGACAAGAAGACAGACTCCGTGTCAAAAAGCTTAAAGAGATCTGTTTTGTCACCGTGTGGGGGAGAGAAATCTTGCTGGATTCCAAATGATGCAACGTCGTCTGCAGCTGCCTTCACAGCCCAGTGCGGTGACACGCTTCGCCCTGAAACAACGTGTCTCTGTGTACGGCCCTTCATCAAGTCCGATGGGTTTAATTAAACTGTACAATGATTAAGGGGCGCATTCAACAGTCTGTTGGCTCGTGCACTTCCTGTTCCTCCCTCAGTCATAAATTCAAACACACACTCTCTCACACACTAGTGCTGCAGTGGCCCAGAGCATCTTTAGAATGACTAATCTACTATTAACACTCGTCTCCTCGACCCTCCCCTCCTCCTCCATCCCTCTCAGCTCATTCTCCTCCTCTATCCATTTCAGCTCACAGGATTTCCTGACGGTCATGCATTTTAGAATCTTTTAAAAAAGACTAACATAACCTTAACACTTCAAGTGATTTGCACTTTTCTCTTTCCCATTATTCCCATTTTTATTTATACTTGCCCATATTTCATCATTATTTCTTCCTCTACAATCTCTTAAATTTTCTTTTTCTCTTTTGGATTTTTCCTTTTCCACCCATCATTTCCTGCTTCCCTCCCCACTGTTCTCCTTTCCTTTTTGCAATTTAGACTCTTCCTCCCTCCGGATCGATTCCTCTGGCACCACTACCACAACCTCCTGAGTCCTTCCATTATGATTGTATCTGTTAGATAAGCTGGGTGTCAGACGAGAAATGTTTCCCAATTTCTCAGTGTCTGGTGCTGGTGAGAAATGGGCAGGCTGAAAGATTAAGTCAAAGAACAACAACAGAGGGTGCAAGAAGGAAAGAAAAAATCAGAAGAGGCAGATAGAGGAGCAGAAACAGGCTAGGATCTGAGCATATAAAGTGGAAATCATGTTAATTTATCTGCATCCACTTATGTTAATGCTGCAAACTTGGGGAAAACAATGTTTTGCTATGTAGAATTTATAATTTGCTTTCAAACATAAACTTCTAACTGAGTTGATTAGCTTCACTGAAAACAGCTAACCTGCTCTGTCCAAACTCATTTCAACACTTAACACTCAACATTTGTTAAATATGATCATCATCTGTGTTAAAGGCACACTATGTAACTTTTTCATCATTTTAAAATCTTTTTCTTGAGCCAGTCTGTGCTAATATGACTCTTTACAGTGTTAATGAAAAGTCACTCAGCCCCATCTGCTGCTTGTAACCAGTTTGCAACTTCTGAGTCTTTGGTCCGGTGCCCTGAAGTCTCACAAAGTCATGTAACTTGCGAGGGTTAGGCTAACCCAATATAGCTAGCAGGAATCATGAGCTTCTGTCCCATCTCTCCCTGCTTGAACACAGCTGATTCCTTTGAACGAGTGATGAACCGCTCCAGTAGAAAGCAGTGAGGGCTGAGGAGACATTTCAACTGTTAGATTTAGGCCTTTCTGAGCAACGACAATGCTAAGGTTTTTGACAGTGATTTAAAACGGACACTAGGGGGTGCTAAAAACAAACCAAAACTGCATAGTATGTCTTTAAAACCAACTGGATTTTTTTATTACAATAGGAATAATAGCTGAATTGTTTTATCCTACTAATAACCTGTTTCTTGAGCTTCAATTTTTTGTGCTAAGCTAAGCTAATAGCTGCTTTGCCATAAAACTAGATATCAGTTTGATTTTGTGACCTGAAAATGAGCTAGAGTGATGCACAGCACAATAGAGTTTAGTTGAATTTAATAGACTCATTCTCCTATTGCGCTGTTGACAAAATGTTAGCTTTAGCCACAAAAAAGTTGGGTTAGCTATAAAAAAAATGTCATGGTTAGCTTGAAAAATGAAAAATGACACCAGAACTTTTCCACATATTTCTTTGGGACCAGCCAATAATAGAACACCAGTTCAATGTTTCAAGTTTAAAATCATACAATAAAAGCAGCAGAGACTTGTGAATTTGCTCACCGTGTGCAAACATTTCTAGCAGATTCTACTCCATTTTTATCCATCCATGATTACGTCAACTGTTTTCTGGAGTTAAAGCTAAATATGGCACTGGAGACCATTTGTTTAGCGCTTCAAAAACTACAGTGGGGTCCAAACTGTAACTTCGTGAACCAAAGAAATCTGGTATTTGGTACCATACGAACACTTTTCTCTTATGCTAGTTTTTGCCCGAGTCATCAAGCTGCCTTTTTGGTGCTGTTGCTTGTTGAATGCTGAGTAATCCTTTGTTTCACTGCTGTTGAGTAAAACTGTTGCATGTATATGCATGGAGAATCTGGGCAAAAAAACTACATGCCCCACCTCTAAATGACAAATAAGGTTGAGTTGAAATTCAACAGACAGCATTTTTCCAACCAAACTGTCAAACTATGGCAAGATGCAAAATAAATCTCAAAGTTTTCTCCAAGTTTTAGTTTAAATCTAATCCTTCACCTGTTTTTTGGCTCTCTCAGAAATGCCTCGTAAGCAGTACGTTAAGGGAGGTGACAGTTTTTCTGAAAAAAGATTGATGGCACTCAGACACTGAAGGTGAGAATCACCCAGAATAGCTCGTGGGCCAAAAAGCTCTGAATGTGATATTTGGTTTTCAAACTCCTGCCCTTTAGCTAGGATGGGGCAGGACAGTTAGACAGTCGTCTGATTGATTGTGCAGAAAAAGAGAAGAGGAGAGTGGTTGCCATGGGGACAAGAACAAGGAGCTTTCTTTCTCTCTTTTTTCCTGAGGATCAGTAATTGATGATAAACCTGGAGGGAGGGACTGGAGGGCGACGTAATCAGATGCACCGGAGCAAAACAGCAGGTTTGCATCATTGAGGAAGCGGGACTCAGGTAGTGTGTGTGTGAGCGAGACAGTGTAGGAGTGTGATTGAGTATTTATGAGTCTGCCTCCCCCAGTCAGCTGGAGGTGACTGGAGACAACGTGTTAATGAAATGTATAAAAGGAAACTGTTTGGATGAAGAGTCTCCAGCTGAGAGAGCTCCATGTGACGCTGCAGAGCACCAAGCTCACTATTTCACCTCTTCAGCTGCAGCCTGTGTGACATTAACTCACAAAACTTGGAACCCAAGAACACGACGTGAAGGTTATGTATATTAAAATGAGAAGCTTTGAGTATCGAAAACCAAATATCATTAATTGTGATCATTACTGAAGCAACAGTTTTGGTGGCCCAGTGCAGAAACTAAATGCTGCTGTGTCACTGATTTATTACCACACAGGAACATTAAGTGATATTTGTTCCCTCCGCATAAATTAAGTTAATATCAGAGTCTGTTTATGCAAATGTCTGTTACTGTTTTTTGAAATATGAAGTCATAAATTTTCCACTGCTGCTACAGGTGATTCAGTATCATCTCAGGCAGTCCTATGTGATAAATATGTTTGAATAATGGAGGTTTGGAGCAGCAGAACCTCCTTTATAAATACAAAAATAATGTTTGAGGCTAAAAGTCTTTCCAAACTAACTCTTCGGAAAGTTAACTCACTCATCAAAATAAAGCAAAAGGTAAAAAGGTCATTGTGCAAATAAGTAAAGAGGTCTTTGGATTTTGGTGTAATAATTTGGCGAGCAAACGGATAAATTGATTAGTGCCACTTTAAAGATCTAACCCCAAAATATACCAACTCATCTAGAAGTTATTTTATAAACCTTTATGCTACTGTTCATTTCACATGACGCTGTAAATCCAGCAGAGATGTTCTGATATTCCTGCTGGAAGTGACCCAGGCTGCATTGGATACATGGCTGTAAATAACTCTAGAATTCAGTTTAACACCGTTTGATGATGACGGTGATGCAAAGGTTTATGAAATGGTGTTTGCATGAACCAAAATGTAATTAAATGTTTGAAATTGGAGTTATTGCAACCTGCAGTGGGGTCAAACATTCACAATGAAAACACACAACCCTGCAAAAAGGTCTACAATCTACAGAGACACACTTCCTCGCTTCATGGCTTTAGAATCTCCTTCACACTCTAACAGCTTAATCAGTCCTATAGCCTATAAGAATCAGTGAAAAACGCAGACAACCCAGGGCTGATGTAATCCTCCTTGGGGGTGAAAAAATGCCTCAGGGCGTTTTAGGTTGTAGGGAATCAAATTGTGCAAATAATAGACTCCAAGCTTAAAGATGGCTATGCAGCTGAGGGGTGGAGATTTAGAGTTTCAGCCAAACACTGCTTAGATTAGTCAAAAGACAAGTGTAAAAACTACAGATTCTTCCCATATTCAAAGGCCATGGTATTTAAATATTTTCATTATATGCTCCTTTCTGTTTCAAACTATCTGCACAACCAGATTGAGCAAGTGAGCAGACCATTTGAGTGTTGAATGAATTAGTAGACTAATGCTGCTGACGACCGCACGCTGCAGCTCTCACGCTGTAGCAAATCTTCATTACCGGTGTGCTGAATGATGAAACCCATTGCCTCTGACTTAATCAAATAAACACACATTCAAGTCTTCATGGAAGTTTTTATTACAGGTTTAATTTATTATTAAGGTCAAAAATGGGCCAGAGGAGATCAGATATCTGCAGTTTATTTTAAGTTCAAGCATACTTGTGCTTGTTCATGTGAACATTTTACTTTCAAATCAGCACTTTGAATAAGTGATGGACGGCAATAATTCATCTTTTAAAGCCTAATTATGAGATGAGATGACCTCATTCATCCCTCAGAGGGGAAATTCACTTTCTGTACAACCGCATAATAGTAAAAACAAAATCTGCTTTAATAAATGATCTAATTATGGGATAATGAAGTAATAATATATTTAATAATATAAGTTGGCACCCTGCATTACTTACTTTTTCCACCAGAGGGGTATAGACACATAGAAATCGATCCAACAGGTTTTCAAGGACAGCACTAATCCTGGTAAAAAGGTAGATTACTGATTAAAGTGATCCAGATCCTGTTCTTTTTGCTGATAACAGATGAAAATTTGTGTTCAAGAAACTAGAAAACAATTTGGCAAACAGATCCAGGGAATTTTATACTTTTCTTTTATTAAAGGCATACAGTTTAGGCTTGTTTTTAGCACCCCCTGGTGTCTGTTTTAAGTCACTGTCGTAAAAACGTTAGGATTCTCTTTGTTTTCTGTTTTATTGCTTGTTTCATCTCCTCTTCGGCCCACACACCTGGTCTCTGTGACAAATTAGCACACCTGTCCTTTGAGTTATGAGCTTGATCTGGATTTATTGATCTGCATTTTTCTCTCATGTTTGTGCTTCTTTGTCAGATCCTCCACTTATCTTGTTTGATCGTGTTTAGTTTTGACCCAATTACTGCTCAGTTTCTTGCTTTCTCTCACAGCTGTGTTTTTGTGGTATTTTTTTCAGTAAAGTCATTTAGTTTCACAACAATCTGCCTACTTCCTGTAAAAAACAATTTTGAAGGCACATTATGCAGTTTTGTCTTGATTTTAGCATCCCCTAGTTTCCGTTTTAAGTCACTGTCATACATATTACAAGTTACATAGTGTGCCTTTAAAGGTTGTCAACTTGAATCTTCACTGTTCTCTGATTCAGATTGTAAAAATAAATTAAAATAAGAGATTTTAAGTTGAATAAAAATTCTGGAGACTTTCTATATTTTTCTACAAATAGGTTTAATCTCGTCTTATCTATATGATAAGGCTCCTCATACCCAGATAAAAACAGCTGTTCCTGCTTATCAGCAGCTTAACGCCAGCTCTGATTTACAAACAAAGGAAAACCTCATTCAGCCCCACGCTGATTATGATCACACTGTGACCTCCGAGCTTGTTATGGCCTCTATGCTGCACGGATCCACAACTTCATGGTGATCACTCACGCTTGTCTGGTTTCCTTGACGACAGAGCAAGAGATCAGGCGAAATAGGGTGAAAATGATTATGTCTGAAAGCAGAAACGAGTGTATTAAGAGTCTGAATTGAACAAATAGGTTTTTATTGATTGTATCCAGAAAACTTGTCTCTGGCTCATCAGGGGTGGGTTAGAAAATAAGAAGCAGAGACAGTTGGTTTTGACAGGATGAGTGAGTATGGGGCGCCGTCTGTAAAGCACCACATTAAGAGATTTACAGCTATATTTTCCAACATTTAGCTGTAAATTATGTTAAATATAAATTTAATATAAATGTTACGTATAAACTTTAAAACTTTAAATAGAAAATGATCAATTTTTAATATAAAATATAGACATTTAATTCTAAATTGAAAAACCGCACATTAAAATTTTGAATTAAATGTTTATATTTAACATTTATATTCAAAATGTATATTTATATTTAAATTTAATGTGCATATTTTACATTTATATTTGAAGAAGATTCTTATTTAACAAATGTTTAATAAAAATGTGTCCGTTTACAAACTGCGCCCCATAAGCGAGCGCTGAACTCCGTAGGAAAGAGTTAAAAGTGCAATGGAGGACAACAAAGTTCTGGTAATAACTCCTTCAAATGGAGACTGGATTACAGTTGAAACATTCTCAATTTTCTGTTCTGTTTTCTGTGATATCGTGCAGCGTTTCACTAAATTAGCAGAAGGAACAGAAACAAAAAAACAGGCCAAAATGCAACAACAACCCTAAGAGAATCTGCATAAATGAATCAAATTATGTTCAAATGTTCTGGTGACTTTGTAAATATCATCTAGGCCCAAACATCTGTTTGTCTGTCAGACATAAAATACAATTTTAAAAAGCCTTTCCTCTTCAAAGCTGCATTCAACTTTAAACCCCCCCCCCCCCCAAATGAACTGATTTGCATTTCAAACCAAAGCCCGTCTGTAATTCTCAAACATGCTCTGAAATAAATTAACAGGCCAGTTTTGCTAAACATTCACAGAGGTATCTGACAAAGATTTGCTGCCTGATTAAACAAAAGTCAGCTTTAAAGGCAAAGCAGATTATACACAGGGTTTTTAACAAAAACAGAGAGCAAGAAATAAATTACAAGTTCATAACGTTGGTGTTTGATCTGCATTTATGGTGCAATCCAACCAGAACTGAAATAATGACACAAATAATGAAGGCAGGTCTAAAAAAGCAGAAGGGATCCAACTCTGTTTAAGCAAGGCGCACCTAATAAAGTGACCTAAAAAAGACCTGTTTAGGATGGAGTGATGTGCAAAGAATCATTAGGTTTATTGATGCTAAAACATCTTTGTATATAAGAGTATAGTTGTTTTAGCTCCAGGGTTGAGGAAACTGAGAAAACGACCTGCAGGGATTTAAATCAGTTGATTTGATGTGAGTTCAAACAGCCATGGTGTCGCTGCAGATCTGAGATTAAATCCAGAGCTTCGTTTGTTTTAGCACTGAAGGGCTGAGCTGCTGATCACATCAGTTAAATCAGTTGTATTCTCCCCTTTGCCTCATGCCAGCAGGTTTCTGACAGCATTCAAACGCTGTTGGGTTCAGGCCCAGCTCCTTCAGAGCAATCCGATCGGGGAGCTTTCAAGCTTCATGTGGAAGCAGGTCATAATGAATCAGATATTGTACTCCCTGAAGCTGACAAACCGTTTATTGACCGTCCAGTTAGTTTTCTTCTCAAAGACTTAGGATCTAGCAGCTGAATCACTAAGTGCTGGAATGAAGGAAGCTTTGGGATTTGTTTTGGTTTTGCAGCTCTTCCAGAACCAATCCAAAACATCAATAGTTGCATTTTCTGACCTACAATCCACTTTATTGAACTCTCCGCAGGGTTTTTACAGCCACTAGGACAGGAAATGATGAATGCATTGCCTCTCGTTGGAGGTGGAAACCTGATTTTCAGAAACTCGACTTTAAGGTATCCATCTGATTGTTATAGAGGTGTTTTTGGTGCGTTACATAAACCAGATGGTGTCAGGAAAGTAACTATTCTTGGATTCTGTGGGTTTGTGTCAGTACCTCTTTAAGAGACTGAATTTACTCTACAGCAGCAGTTCAATCAATACAGTTATTGACTCAAAGACTTAGGCCGTGTCACAACGTATACTTAGCAGAAATCAACACTAGTTCGCAGTGACTTAGCAGATTTTTTCAACAGCAGCTGTCTAGTGGAATGGGAGCGTGTGCAGCCATGTGGTGCAGGACTCATAATTAACTCCACTGATCATTTCTGGATTGGTTTTCTGTCCTCATCAATGTCACGTTCAGTCAGAGGTTTGAGGTCATTCATCCAAAAAAAGAACAGAAAAGGTGGGTAACTTTAAAATTAGTTAACAAAAAATATTAACCCTTTGCATGATTCCTCAAGCGACTACGTATATAATCTAATGAGCTTATCATTTCTTCTTGATAACATCACCTGAATGTTGTTCTATACATCCTTTCTGTCCTTGGATCTCCTCCCAGTGAGATATTCTCAGAAAGCCTCCAAAGGAAGGTGACCTGATCAGTTTCACAAATGACGAACAAACAACGTCACTTCTCAGCTCAGCTCCTACAGCGACAGACTAAAGCAACACCCTCTGTTGTCCGTCTCTTGTCCCACTAACTCCTAGCTGACAACAGAACAGTGAAACTTTGGAGTTTGATTTTTCTCAAAAGGTTGCACCAGGTCAAACAGCTCAACCACATCAGACAGGACAGGGAGAAAGTCTGATGAGAGCAAAAGATTTTCCAGATCAGTGAAGATAACCACATGACAGAGATAACAGACTTCTTTGTGAAACAATATGAGACACTGTCTTTCCAAGAACATTTCCCTTCATGCCTCAGCACAAACTCATCCGACAGAGAAGCAGCTCAAAGGCGCTTCTTCCTCATCTCAGGTGAAAAGTATTCTCTAAACATCTCCGGCATTATCAGATTGCACAGCTCTGTAACCTCTAACACGAGACATTTCTCAAAATCCAACACAACACGTGACCGCTTATCAGGCTTCCTTCAAGACCTGAAACGCTGCCAACAAGCCCCTGGTACTGACTCCTAAGCTGTCGCAGCTGCATCTCCAACAGCAGAATGTTTCTGGCTGTCAACTGCACTGAGCGCTGAAGGAGATTTTGGAGGCCTTTCCTGTCAAAATCAATCGCAACACAACAACGCAATCAGCCCCGGGACGTGTTCTGTCACAGTCAAAACGGGAGGGAAAACGTCCATCTTTTCATCAAGCTTCAGATCTAAACCACCCAAGACAGTCAAACATTTCTAGAAACTTTAAATCAGCTCCTGCAAATAATCAGTTTCTTTATAGTTTTGTTTCCTTCTGATCAGAGATGAACCCTGACATTAAACCCTATAAACAGGTATTTAATCTAAATCAATTTTAATAGGTTATTTCTTCCTTTAAATGCATTACTCCAAAAATGGAATCATTTTTAAAAAGTAATTTAAACAAAAAGTTTTAGAAAGATCCACTAGTTTTGAAGTATAAAATTATAAAACAAAGATTGTTTTCAAATGCAAATTATTCATATTGAGACCTTGATTGGACACAAATATTTTCATGTAGCCTGAAAGCTAGCTCTGGATTTCCAACCAGGTTAAATCAGGGTTACTAGAACCAGCATTACACTCAGACGTACCTGTTTTAATGCTATGTTGTTCATGGATAACAGGCATGTAACTGAAGTTGGCTTCAAGTTCTGATACTCAGCTGGAAGAAGTGGAAACCCTGATTTATCACCTTTCCAAGTCAGCAACACAGCTAAATGTGTTGGTAGTACCCACTAAAAATGTGTCAAACATTCTTTTGTATGCATCTAGAAACCTATAACATGACCTCATCTATTGTTTCCCTATCAGTTTAATCCAGTAAAAAGTCTCGTCTTCTTCCACTTATCCGGATCTGGGCATCCTGAGCAGGCCTCAATGGTCTCACCAAATTCCTCCTATGCCAGAGATTTTTCTCCTCCTTAAACCACTACCCCACCATGGAAGAGTTTGAGTCACTAATGTTCATTGGAGCCATGCTTTGAGGCACCTTTGGTCCCTGGTAGACTCTCCCATGGCAAATTAGTCCTAGGTAAAGGGTGATACAAAACAGTGGTCCAGTACCTGGCCCCGAGGGATGCCGTGGTCCTGTCGTGGAGCCAGGACTGCGTTGGAAAGTCAGGACTTAATATTCTGCAGTTCTTAGACTGATTATTAGATTTCAGCCTGTCACATTTGAGAGGTGAGGATCCAAATGAAGGAGGGAGGAGGCAGGTAAGGAGACAAGGACTCATCTCAAAATAATTTAATAGAGAAAGCAAAAGGCTGATGAGGAAGAAAAACTGCAACCAAAGGAAGCTCTGGGAGGATAAGTCACTGGACTGACAGGCAAGAAGGGAAGCAGGATGACTGACAGCAAATAACAGGTTAACACTGTAGTTCACACAAGGCTCTGACAGCAGGCTGAGTGAAACAAAGGAGTACATAGTCAGGGGCAGGTGGTTAGTGGAATGAGCAGGTGGGTAGATTAAATGGATGAGGAGCAGCTGGGTTGATTGAAAGGAGGAGGAACAGAGGAGAGCTGTGGAGGAGTGGCTAGGGAGACACATGGAGGTGAACAGAAGATGAAACTAAACTACCTGAATGTAAAGAGGCACAGATCATGCATGACACAACCTGATCAAGCTGGATACGGAGCTGAAAGTAGCTAAAGACAGAAGCTACATCAAAGTCTGTGTGTAGCATTTAAAAATAGGAAGTCAGATTTTCTGTTATATTTATATCAGGAAGTAAGAAAAGAGCTAAAACAAGATTCTTAACATAGGAATAGAAATACACATTCATATGAGCCCCTGAAATGTAGGACTGCACATCTAGGATCTGTAAACACT
This sequence comes from Callopanchax toddi, assembly GCA_006937965.1. Taxonomy (NCBI): domain Eukaryota; kingdom Metazoa; phylum Chordata; class Actinopteri; order Cyprinodontiformes; family Nothobranchiidae; genus Callopanchax; species Callopanchax toddi. The sequence goes on along the minus strand of SSNR01000056.1, from coordinate 1,006,718 downwards.
GAATGTAACCGAGTAGAGTGGAGCGCAACCTAAAAAAACCCACAAGGCAGGTTGAACTTAAGGTCAGTCCCAAATCAGGGTTCTTTGTGTGCAGTCGGTGCTCTGTTTGGCGTCTTCTCTTGTTATTGTGCACCTTGAGTGAGAATGAAGTAAAAATGGCAAACGCAGGAGGATGTCCAGATGTCTGCAGGAGGCAGAGAGCTGCTGCTGTCCTTCTGATTGTTTGTGTATTTTCAGAGCTCGTGGCACACTGTGCACAGTCAACATTTACATTTTATTTTTGGAAAAGTGTCAGGTGGGTCCTTGGCAGGTTGGCTGACGCAGCTCAACACCAGTCCATCCCTGGAGCGTCTTTTCCCCCCAGTTTGACTTTATCTCCGTCTCACATTCACAACCCCTCTCCCCATTTCCATCCCTGTATTATGCAACTGCTGCCATGGCCCATATAGTAAAGGCCACTCTCGTGTGTGTGTGTTTTTTATTCCCTCTGATGGGTTTCCTGTGTATGCTTGTGAACAGTTTAGTGACAATCTCAGTGTGCACATCCCTCCCAGTGCTCTCCGGTGGGTGTCTGGAGGTAAAGAGCGACCCTGATGTGTCACTTCTGCTTAAAAGATTGAAGGAAAGGCTGGTGGACCACCGTGACTCTCACACACACACACACAGAGAGAGAGAGAACCTCCTCAGGGCTTCTAACTGACCACTGTAACCCACCACACGCTGACGTGTTTCCTCAAAGCACATCTTTATGCTCCTATTTTAGGGCTTTTGCATGACATTGTCATGCAACCTGCAGGCACCACAAAAGTTTCTGTCCGTCTGTATTTGTGTCTACATGAAAAGTGTTCCGGGCTCGATTAGTCTTTTCACATACATACATGCATGCATGCATGCATGCAAGTCAGTCAGTCAGTCAGTCAGAGTGTGTGTGTGTGTGTGTCTTCATTTCATCGAAAAGACAGCGAGAGAGGGGCGTGAAGCATCATGTGGAAACCAGAACTTGAGGGCATCAACCTTTTAGGAAAAAAGCTGAAGAGCAACAGGAAGTACATGACGATGCATGTTCAGGAAAACAAAACACACACAAGTAGTTGAAGGTGTTTATTAGAGTCTCAGGGATTCTGTCAAATAACAATAAGAGAAGCAGAAACAGAATGAACAAACTGTCTATAAAAACCTCTAATGAATTTTAAAAATCTTGATATCAACTGTAGTTTGACAAAATTATACTTTCATCTTTTTCTTGGAAATGACCTTGATCAATAGTTCATCTGGATTTCTGAAAGGCCTGAACATTTTTATTTGGAGTTAAATCTGCTTTAAAATTACTTTTAGACCCCCGATCATCTTTTTGGTTTAAAATAGCAGACCCTCGATGCATCCATGTATAAAAAGGCTCCCTTGTAGCTGCTTGGGATTACCGCCATAGAGAAAAATAAGAGCCAGTGAGACGACTGCTCAGAGATCACCAACACCCCGACCCATGTAACTCAAATTATGACTGTTCAGATAAAATCTCTGAGCTCATTTCTTGAGACCTTTAATTATAAAGTCACATAAAACACTTTTGGAGACATCCACAAATTAAAAGTTCAAAAGTTATTAGTGGCAGTTGCAATGTAACATAGAACAGAATAAATAAATAGAATAAAGAAGTGACGTTAACCAGGTTACAGTAGATGATCGAATGAAGGACGATGCATCAGGTCGATGCTGGATTTTTATTTCTTATAAATGTGATTTTCAGATGCTGTTCACCTTGTGTAGATAGTTTTTAGGTTTGCCGTCTTTCTCCATTAGTTTATATTTACATTACATCAGGTACAAGAAGTGGTTCTCACCAAAGTTCAAGGAAGACCTTCAGAAAACCTGAAGAAATGTTGATCAAAACCACCTAGTCTGGCTGCTTGGAGGCAAAATATATTTAAATAAAAACAAGATGGCGTTAACCTTTTCAGAACTATATATAAAAATACGATGCAAAGCATTTCACAGAGTGAATACTTTCTATGTTTACTTTAAACAGGTTTTTGTTGAAATCAAACTGCATAAAAACACTATAATACTGTAGAAACACATTCTTCACTAGGTTCACTTTTTGCTGTGAAATCATACGAAGTTTTTCAGTGTTTGGCTAAAACTATAAAATGCATCAATATAAAGACTCCATGATTTGTGCAGGAAAAACGTGGACATTTCTATTAAACAAGAAAGGAAGAAGTGACAATTAGACAAAACTGGATGAATAAAGACGACAAGAACAAAACTTTTATTTTAAATAAGTAAACAAAGTCTGAGATCTCACCTTCTTCAGGTGAAAGTTCATCTGTTTTCTTTAAATATCAATAAATCAGCTACTTCTTCATTTTCTAATAATCAAACATGTTTTCTGATAAAATCGTTTTAAGCTGCTCGTGTTTTAATGTGTCAATATTTTCTGTACAAGACGGACTTTCCTCTTTCATGCAGGGCAAAGTTGTGTTCGCTGATACACTTTTTTTTTAAACAAATTTGCAGCTTTGAGTCTTTTGCACATATTTCCATCAGATATGAGTCCATCGTCCATTCAGTCCCAGTCCAGATGAAGTCAGATCCTCTAAAATCAGCTTTCCTTCATTGTTGTTCAGTTCTGAACTACACATTTACACTATTAGTTCAGTAGCACTTTTAAAGTGTTTAAAAAACAGAATCGGCTATAATTACTTTTAAACTTTTATTTAAAAGAGTTTAAGCACTTTGTGTCAGAAATACCTTTAACCATAGATCACTTTTTAAACAAATAAACTAGAGGATTAAAGGTTTCCTGTGTCGTTTTGATGCCAGTAGCCAGTGGAAGCAGTGAAACATGGAGAGAAACAAGCTGGAAGGAGCCAGGGAACTTTTCAGTGATGACTGTCTCCCTTTTGTTTTAATGCCTTAGCTCCTTGCTACATCCATTCATGCATCAAGTAAAATGATTCTGTAAAAGGGAAGCAATGTAGATTTTCACATGATCCTGTTGGTCCTTTAAGGTGGAACTGCAATCCACATTCAAAATGGTAGAGTCCGTCTCTCTGATCTGTACAATCTCCAAAAGATGAAGGTCACGGAAAAGTCCTTCAGAGTCCTTCCATCCAACCTTTAAATGACAGACAGCCACAGTGTTAGCTTGGTTGATCAGAAAGTCATCCTGTCGTTCATAAACAGCATGAATAATAAACACAGTCACCAGCCTGTTTCCCTAAAGCTAAATCAGTAGGTTTCAATGTCCTCTGGGAGGTCAAGCTTAAAATTCTCATCCAAACCACAAATGTCTCGCCGTCATGGCAACCGGATATGAGGCCGCTCATGAGAGGTGGACTCAATAAGCTGTGGTCAAGAGAAACACAGGGAGGCTGACAGAAACCATCAGATCGAAACTGAGACCTCAAGCTTTAATGTTCATTTCAATTTCATAAGAACAAAAGTTACATTTCATGTTTTAGAACAAAGAGAAAAAGAGCTTTGTGCATATTGGGTTTAATCTACTGGCTTTAGTCATTATCATTAAAACCCAACAGAGGCTCTGGGTTTAACAGACAGTAATCAAATGAAATGAGGTCCTTTAATAACGACTCATTAATCACTTCCTCTTCATTTTTTGGGAAATTTAAACCTTTCTAAAACTTTATTCATATGTTTTTAAATTTTTTGTATTTCTAAAGTCTGTGCCCTTGAAAAAGTTTTAATTTGTTTTATGAGCAGAATCAAAAGTTCTTGTTGAAATTTACTCCAAAAGCAACTTAAAATCAGCTTTAACAACATTACTTGATAAATTACGGTCATTTAAAATTAATCTCTAGTGGCTAACTGAAATAAAGAGTGTAAAATGTGTAGACTAATTTTCTAAGTATTTTTAAAATCAGTTCTACTTTGTTATTATTTTTTATTTTAATTCATAAAACATTTGGAAATGTTACATCACTACATCATTTCATTTTTTAACTGCTCATTTTGATTGATTTATCATTTGCTAATAGTTTTATTTTGGTTCACAGATTTGTGTAAATCTGATTTTTTTTACATTTTACTAAGCTGATCAACTTCAGAACATGTTTTCTTTATTCAGAAGTCAAACACAACATTCCTTTAACTTTAATATTGTTGCTTGGTGAAAGGTCTGTGCTTGAACTACCTCAACAGATTTTGATGGTAAGAAAGTAGATAGTGGCTGTACGTCTAGAGCTGATTACCTTTTGGAATGAACCCAGTTCAGGACGGCTGCTACAGTCGATCAACATTAGCAAACACATAAATGGCTAGAACTCAGTTAATTTATATGGTGTTAGCCGTAGTTGTTCACAAAGCAGTGCTAACAGACTGTGTGAGAACTTCAATCTGAAGATGTAGCTCTAACAGCTATAGCTCTATCAGTTCTAAAGTCTGAGTGAGGGAATGAAGGTGAATCTCAATATTGATAAAGGTTGATAAATAAAACCCCAAACAAGCAGAAAACCTTTAGATTACTGTAAACTTCTGTGTTTTATTCTGTGTTATTTTCTATGAACCAGTGAAGTTGATCAAACATTTTGTGGATCAAAATGAAACATTTAAAAAAGTCCCAGTGGTGTTTGTAGTTTTTATGTTTAGTGTAGTGGTTTCTTACCTTGCTGCTGCCATCACTGTGAGAATTATCGCACATCTCTAAGGAGCTGAAACACAAACAATACAGAAGCAGGTAATGGAACTGAGCAGAGTGGATTCAATCGGGAGGTGAGGAGTGTGAATGGATTAAAACCAGAGGAGGACCGGTTGAGTCGGTGGAATTTTTATAAAATATAAAATGTCTGATGTGAGCTGTCAGTAAACGTACCCAGATGGTTAGTTAGTTTAAAAACTGGACACATTAACACACACACACACACACACACACACGGCCTCAATCCAGCTCCGGCTGTGTCTCCATCACACACCCAACCAGTCGACACACCTAACAGACCTGAATCAATAGCACATATCTGGAAGGTAACAAACAAACAAACGCAGCAGCCTTGGAATCCTGTTTGTGTCGGTGAAAGTTCCTGCAGGCTGACTATGTGCCGCTACAGTCTGCAACAAGCTAATGAGCAGTGTGTGACAGCTGAAACAGCAGCAGGAGACGGCAGCATCCTCACACTGTGGACGTTTGTTTGTCAAAGACCGAACACAGAGCAGAAAGATTTGGATGAAATTATCCCCGAAAGATGAAGAGAGCAGATGGGGAGAGGGTGATGCTGATGCTGCTGAACAGGTCTGGTTTAATGTCAGTGGGCTTGAAATAAAGCCAAACAAACCTACGGCGAAGGCGCTTTTCAAACTCATTCAAGTCTAAAACTCAGATAATGGTGTCTGCGCTGTGAAACGGGTGTTAAACCAAAGTTTGCCTGCAGGCGTGATTTCACTTCAAAGAGGGAATTCTTTGTTTCTTTGTGTTTTTGGCAGATCTCTACTCGAATAACTTTTTCTATTTCTTTTGGCTTAGAGTAAAAAAAAGGACCTGCATTATGAAGGTGCTGCTGTCTCCTGCTTATGTTGTCTAGGTTCTTAAACATGATCAGGCAAAAATAAGAGCAGCTCAAAAAAAGCTCTCTGATCCAGTTAAAGAACCCAGATCCCGCCATGACTTAGATCACTGTTAAATCACAGATCAGAGATGATCACTGCTGTACAGGTGAAGCCCCATCTCCTCTACTTTTACCAGAGAGAAAATATAAAATGTGCATTCAATTTCATGATTTTTTAAACAGAAATCAGACCTCCAAAGTCTGCATTGTGCAACTACTACAGTTGGTATAGTTCTGCTTCTCGATAAGGATCAGTGTAGAGGATGTGGACCACCTGTTCAGCATGAATGTCTCTGATTAGCTGGCAGCTCCAGATTGAGCCGCCTGGTTTGTCCCAAGATTAGCCCCCAGTGATTGGCAGATTCGACTCACAGCAAGCTGGTCTTGGCTGAAAGCTGCTACGCTGTTCCGCATCTCATTCTCACTGCCACGCAGCGGTATCAGTGACACATTACGGTGAAGTGCATCTGGCAGCACGCGGCTCACCCGGGTCTGCTGGTGTCCGTCCTGAGGCCACATGTCGCCGTCGTACTGAAGCGAGGAGCGCACGGGGACAAATAGAGGCATTGAGATGGGGAGGAAGAAGAGATTTGATTAAGATAAAACTGGTTTGATATCACAAAGATTCTCTCAGGTCGTTAAGCAGCAACAGTCAGCTACAGGTTATAAGCTACACACTTTGCATATTCCTGTTAGAATTAACAAAACTCCTCAGATGAGAAGAGAAGCGTCTTCTAAAGACCAAAGAAGTCCACTTGTCTTCATTTGAACCTACTAGGATTACCACAAAGAGAAAATCTTAAAGCCAAAATCATGTAATTTAATCCACCCTGCTGAGGTCACAATCAGCAATGCTACAGTTCGCTTTGGACAAGTCCTATAGATTTCTAGCTTCAGCTCTAGACTGATGAATTTAAAGTGCTGCAGGTGTTGTTCCAGCATGCATGTTTCAGTGTGTGTGTGTGTATGTGTGAGAAAAAACACACCTGAATACTAAGAAATGTAGCGTACCACTCCCTCATTTCCGACTCCGTTTCACAGCAGAGATACCTGCAAATAAATGGATGGAGATAACGTGAGCCAGGCAGGGAAACTAATTCAGAGGGATTAGAGAGCGCGCGTGTGTGTGTGTGTGTGTGTGTGTGTGTGTGTGTGTGTGTGTGTGTGAAACAGGCACAGTTTGTAGAGACAAGAAGAAGAGGATTGAGAAAATGTAGCAAACTAAAACAAAAAAAGACAGAGAGGTAATCAGAGATATCAAGTGAAATGGACGTGTCTCTCTGCTGTAGTGGTGACGCTGCTGGAGTAAACACGGAGCGCGACGTCTGATTTGAAAGAAAAACACTGATTAGGACTTTCAGGCCTGTCTGCCTGTGTCCATGAAAACTGTTTGCGTCTCTAATGATTTATTGCATGTATGAGCACATTTTATGCCACTCAGGTTTCCATCCCATAAGCCCCCTGAGTCATCAACCGTGCTGTGATGCTGAATAAACAGCCTTCATTTATACAGTTATTATTGTTACCAGCCCAGGTTTCGACTGCAGCAATTACTCTGGCACTTTCCACAGCTGTGATACGAAAACTATGCAGCGTTAAGTGTGTGCCACGGTTATAAATTTAGGACCATTTGGCACACATGCTAACACACCTCACACACAGATCTCCTCCCTGTGCCCAGTTTGCATCATCGTGCCTAACGGAGCTCATTAGTGCTCGATGGGAATCAAAACAAAAACATGAACTCGTACAGTCTTGTGTCTGCAACAACACAGCTGCCTTTTTGTTGTTTTGCTTACAATTAGCTGCCAAATGATCTACAACATTAACGAGCTGCAAATAAATAAAAGCTGCTCTTTTGTTGTTATGAGTTTCCAAAAAAGGCCTCAGGGGAAAAGTTCTAATATTCTGAAGACGTGTTAGTTGAAACGGTGGATAAGATCAGCCACACGGTGACCTTCTAAGAAGTTCTAATCTCTGCCTCAACTGGCTTTTTTTGTAACCTCGACCAAAATCAAAAACTTCTAACACTGATTAGAGATTTTTGTCTTTTTATCCTCCACATTCTCCTCTCTCAGTCCTCTATGCTTCTTACACTTTCCCTCCATGTCTCTGTTTTGCTCTCAGGTGAGTTTTTCTAGATGGGGGAAAAAAAAGAGGAAAAATGACAATGGAGCGTAACAAAACAATAATATGTGCCTACAGCGTGACGGGGACATGGCTCCCATTACATCTGTGAAGATGTTTACTGCTGTTGACAATGCTGGGCTCAGAGTGACACACACACAAACATCGACACACAAAAAGTGTGCGTGCGTGCCACACTGAGGTCTTGATTTTAAGAAAGATAAGAAAAACTCCATTAACCAGACAAAATTTGGAAGTAGATTTTGAATTAATTATTATGATTTATCATTATTTAGCTCTGTGTAGAAAAACTGAGCAAATATACTTTTTTCTATATTTGGCTTTGTTGTCCAACAGAAAACAGATAATCCTCCTTTTGTCTCCCTGATGCTAAAAAGATGCAGCATGGTAATAGTTACAGCATGCAGCTATATTCTGTTAAATGTGTGAGTTGTTATGAAACTGCAACCAGAGGCACAGAACTGGAAAGGACGACTAATTTAAGGCCAGATCACGGCCTGGTGGGACAAATGTTTGGTAAAAGTAAAAAAGTAAACAACACACAGCTCAAATGTAAAAGAAAATGATTTGTGAGGAATCTAATTGTGTCAATCAGCCTGCATCCCAGGAGGGCTGAACTGTATCTAGTCAGGCATTAAGATGTGCATCACATCAGATTTGGTGTTATACACACACTCACACTCTCAGAGGGGTGCACACGTGCACAGGCGTGGAGTAGAAGAGAGACACTGTTATAGGTGCACTCGTGTGTTTCCCCTCTAGGTGGAGTCGACCTTTCACGTGCCTCCCTCTCTGAGCGCTCATGCCGGGATCTGACCCGGTTTCTGCGCCTAAAGAAAAGCCTGCAGCTTCTTCTGATGTTTCTCATGTTTACATGCATATTATAAATGTGATCACGCCGCCACTAAGGGGAAAATGCCACTGCCTACTTACCATGAAGGCAGTGAACATGTCAAAACAACTGAATGAGTTCAAACTGAAGCTGGCTAGCTGTGTGTGTGCTGTAGTGTTGTAGAATAGGTAGGTTTTTTTTGTACTAACATAACTTTCTTTTTAAGGATGGTAATAGTACAGACTCAATGCCATTATGTGGGATTCCTCAAGTTATTAGATTAGTTCTAGTTTTGACAATAACAGAAAAAGATATGATGAAATTAAACTGAAAGTGTTTGTTTTTTTTTCTATTGCTTTAGTCTGAAGTTTATTAAAAATGATAAGGAATCTAAATGTACACTTTGGAACTACAGAGATAAATACACCCTTATGTATATGACTGAGATAAAACTGAAAAGAAAGAATTGTCCTGAGCAGTGATTACACTGCGCTGACAGTAAATGTAATAAAGTGTAGATATTAGATCGTTTATGGTATCAGATACTCACCACTGCTGTTTTTCTGGCTTCTCTTGTCTCTTACTCTCATAGATCACCGTCAGACCCCAACTAGAAACAGAAAGAGTTTTCTTTTTAACATGTAATAATCACAATAATGACAAAACTATTTTCAGACGCTTTCATTATGAATCTGGTCTTACTCTGCCCCCTAGTGGTCTTTTACTGTACTTATAGTGTGGTAAAGAAAAGTTGTATAATTTAAAATAGAAAAATATTGTATTATAGTATACATACATAACTGTATATGCTTCATAATGAATACATATATATTTATTCTAATGCATGTAAATTACAGGAAATTATCTGACTTATAGAAAAACCCAAAACAAATGTTCAATCACTTTATCCTGGTTTTAGGTGTTTTAGATAAATGATCTGTTTATTTATTGGTTCTACATTTGCTCACCATGTGGGAGGACGGAGTCTCTTCTTGATTCCCAAGTAAATCTTCAAGCTTTTCACAGACCATTCCCGTTCAGAACGATTACTCTGACAGAAACAAACATGTGAAATAAAGTGACGACAGTAAAATAATAGAACTAAAGTGTTTGCTTGTTTGTTTAACTCTTACTCTAACATCCTTGTACATTCTGAGCGAGCTGACATTGAGAATGAAATATCGGTCGTGGAAATTTCCAGAGGGAAGTCCCAACCCCAAGATGCTTCGTTCTTCTCTGAATTTCATTATCCCGTGTTTGGATACATCCACTTTACTGGCTGAGAAGGGGAAAGAGAGGATCGTAAGAGCACAAAAACAGTGCTCTGATTTAGAGATGGATTTTGTAAGTGTGTGTTTACCCAGAAAGACGATCATTGAATCCATAGCTGGATGTTTCTTGAGGAGTACGCGGGATTCAGTCCCATTAGAGTGAAGGAGGGGCAAGACTCGCTCCTGATAGTGCAAGGGTCGTTCTAGAGAGTAGTCAAGAACAAGGAAAGAGATGCAACAATTATTCCTGGATGATAAAGAGGAATTCTAACGGGGAAATAACAGAATAAGCAAAGATGAAGTTGGAAAAACTGGTCTTCTGGCAAGTTGTGAGAAATCTGCCTGTTCAGCTGAGTTTTACTGGCATCTGATAAGACACCCACAAGTTTCCTGAAGGAGATCCAGGCAGTCCACATACCGAGCTCAAAAACTAAAACCACAGCCAGCATCCACATTGCTAAAAGAGACCTTTATCTCATGAGGGTGTGTGTCATTATTGAGAATTTGAGCCAAATACAGACAATGTCATAGGTTTTGTGTCACTGATAGGTTTGTTTTTTTAGCTGTGAGGCTTTTCGTCAGCAACTGTTAATCTGACGGTGTTTTTATATTAAACTATGTTGCATTAATTCTCAGTTTGTTGAAATAATAATAGTGGATTTTGAGAAGGGTTTTTGTGGTTCTTAGACAAAAGCTTTGAATTATAATTTTTTTTTATTCCTGATGTGTCCTGATTTAGACCTGATAATGAGTCTGGCAACTGTGTAATAAACCAGTTGGAGGTGAAGATCTGTGTAAATTACATAACAGTAGTAAAGGACAGCACAGACAAGAGTGTGCAGAACTTGTTTTAACTCTGAAATTGAAAGAAATTATTTGATTTTTTAAAGATAGATTTGAGATTAAATTAATCTAAACTGAACATGTTTGACATGAGCATCAAATTTACGATTAGACTCAAATACAGTTAATAGATTTATGGGAGCTAATGTGATTTTACTTAACAGACTGAAAACATTTTGAAAACTAACCACAAAGACCTTTGACTCACTGAATCTGAAGATATTCTGGTACATCCAAGAGTAACTGTCAGAAAGACGAGACTAAACTAGAAAACATTTAACACCTGTTTAAAGGCATATAGAGAACATTATCTACATGAAAATCATAATATACATCATGTTCTGACAAAACTGGCCATGAGGAAACATGTAATATATGAGAACAGACATTGTCCAAAGATGGATCCCTGAGGTACGCCACTATTTAACGGAGTCCCTGAGGACGTGTTAAAAATGACCAGATGCTTTGTTGGAGAGTGTCTCCCCCTCTCTTACCCATTTCCTCTTTGCCACAGACCTCCCAGCAGCTCCAGTAGTCTTTGTCTTTAACAGAGATTTTACGCCGGTCCAAAATATCATATGTCAGCTCTAAAGCAGTCATAGAACCAGGAACCTGAAGAGAAACAAACCAGTTTATCCATCATCAAACATTAAAGAAGGTGCTAAAGTAAACTGGTACTAAAGCAATCAAACGTAATAACGCCTAATTTGGTGAAATTCACTTTACTTTGACCAGCTGCTCTGCTGATTCCTTTATTTCTCCCAGATACACTGTACAGATGAAGTGGCCATCCTGTTCAGTTCTGTTATGCGCCTAGTGTCCACACACATACAGAGACAACGTCAGGGTGAGACATTATGTTATTGTTTACAGACAGAAAATTAAAGGCTGTGATGCTAATGAAACATGTGACTGAAAAGGTTCAGTTAAATAGTTAAATAAAGCATGTTGTGTTAATTATTGTCGTATGACCTTTGACCCCTAATTCACTCCACATACAAACTGGGTCAGAAAGATAAGAGCCAGATAGTCAGAATGAGTCTTTCATCATTTGATTCATAAAAGTTCCCATTGTTTTAATTCACACCAATACAGAAATATGTTTAATGAGAGTGATGCTAAAGAAAAGAAGTATGTTTGAAGTACTTCTTTTACGAAAAGATTAGAATAACTTTGTACAGGCGCATACGGACACATCAGCTCGACCAATGAGATGGTGACAAGTTTTCCTTTGAGAACTAGGTTTAGAATAATACTATGTTTTCTCACAGAAAAAAGGAAGGAAAAGGAAATGTGAAAATACTGCAGTAAAAGAGGTACTAGCTGTTTTTGTTATTCATTTTGTGTTGCATCGTTTCATTTTTCAGTAACGTTATGTTTGAAACCAGCTAAAAAGTCACACGTCAATTTTTCTTTAGTCATTTTTGCCAAACCACATTGTTCATCGTCTACTCGTACCAGCTATATCCCATCAGTCTGTTACACCAAAAAATGAAGTAACACCTGTCACTGGATGTTTAAAACCAGTTTATCTAAACTCATCAGTCCGAGAACCTCCTCTAAAATCCTGGACAATTGAGGTCTCAAGCTGATTTCAGACTAGGGCCTAAGAAGAACTGCTGCCAGAGCTGAGGGCTACCCAACAGGTTGACCTTTTGGTTACCTTTCCTCAGCTCTAATGGTACCACCACATGTGGGAACTCTTTAACCTTTCTGCAACGTCGATCCAGAAGGAGTAGGAGCCTGCTTTTCTCTTTTTAGTGGCAAAACTGAGTGAAAATATTTGCCTCGGCTAAACACCGAGTCTGGAGATAAACTGATTAGTAATTTTATTTGCCAACATAACTTCCATTATCCATTATCAGAAGATTTATTGCATAAACTCCATCTTTTGATTGCATTACTTTAGAAGGTAGAAGAAGGTAGGAAGAACATACTGATGAACAGTTAGCTAATGCATTGCATGGCCTGGTATGCAAATCTTTGACCTTTTTGTGTTGCATAAAACAATGGGAAGCAGGTTAAACCTGAACACAGAACTGTGTAGCAGTCAACTGAACGATTACGTCTGATATGTTGAGAAATAAAAAGCTACAATGTAAATACAATGTCTGCAGCTCCTAACAATAAGACAGGTAGAATGTTAGAAACTACCTCACTGTAATGTGAACAGTCCAGAGAAAAGCAGATGGCTTACAGAATTCTTTGAGTTGGGATTTGTTCTCAGTAAGATGATGACTTTAATCTCCTCCAGCTGCTTGTTTAGCTGCTGCTCATCCACCTACAAAACATTTGTTCACACACAGATGAACAAGGAATCAATCACTGATTTATGAAGCTCTGTGAACATCTGCATCCCACTAAATGTAACGTCTTTGTCTGAAATCCTGATCAGTACTGCATCCTGCACTGTTTGACTTCAGTACAAAAAAGCTGCTTTCAGTGCAAAAATGCTTTGCATCGTCAAACAAGCCCCCAGTGTGACAGGCTGACCTCAAAGATGGTTATGTAGTGCTGTATGAGGTCTTCAATGATGCGGCCGGCTGAGTAGTCCTGACCATCAGTTTGGAACAGAGTGGGGCCGAACACTATGGCCAGGTTGTGGAGGTTCATCTGATTTTGCTCAGAGAAACGCTGCACACTGAAACACAAACCGTGAAAATAACAAGCCTGTGTACACAGATACTACACAACGAGGAAGTTGGTGGTTGTGTATCAGTTTCTCACCAGTAGAGGTGGTTGATCAGAGCTTGTAGTGTAGCCTTGTTGACATGAGGAAGTCTGTCCAACAGGAGCTTGTACTGTTCAATTTTTTCACTTTCATCCTGGATGTCTGGAATAAAGAACAGAGTGGAAAAAAGATTTTAAAAATCTGAAATAAAATAACTGGTCAATTTACTGAAATTAAAAACTAAAGAAATCAATAAAGTGTCCGACGTGAAAGTCAACATTGTTTTGATGCTCAACACAATGCAAACTGATTAAAATTCTTCAGAGGAGCAAAAAACTCCTAATAGTTCATAACTTTTAAGTGAACTCAATACTGCAGTTAGAGTCATTTTTCGCTTTGTGCATCTTACTTGCGACACTGAGCCAGCTCTCAGCATCCTCTGATGTAAACAGACCATCTTTCAACTCCCTGAAGAAGCGTTTGAGTGTGTTGGTGACGTCGTCCACCTGGTGCTCTCCTTCCTTCAGACGAAGACTGCGAGCATCTTGGCGGAATCTGTCGCACAAAGCTGCCACACGGGAGTTCACACCACTTTTGCGATAAATTCCCTCTGATATCATACCTAGAAAAGAAAAATATATATTATTGACACTCATTTTCCATCACTTATCGAAGATTAAGTGGAAAAAAATTTGTGCCAGTACTTAATGTCATACAAACATGAGACAGAAACACGGATGATATTTTTATATAGATCTGCTCCAGTTCTTGTCCTCTTTGAACCCTTTTGGAGCCAGGTCAACATCACTGCTGTGACCATTTTTAGCTGCATTTTTTCTCTCATCAGAAACACCAACATCCATTTCAAAGTACAGCAAGCATTTTGCAACAAAACAGCTAACTGTTTTTGCAGGATAATAAAAGCATGTTCTTCCAAAAGTTTGTTTATTCACACACAGTAAATTTGGTCCGGAACAGCTTTAAATAAAGTGCATTGATCCGTCCATGATGAGAACGACTGTGTTTTACATATTCTGTAGGATAACTTCTGATGAGATCAGGTAGTAAACCAGCTTTAGTATCACTGAAAGATGAGATAAGAACAGTGTAACTAACTGGAAGTAAAAGCAAACTGAAAGCAGGGTGGCGTGGAGGTTTCTATACTCTAACAGGACATGTATTAAAAACAGCATGCTGTTCAGAGCAAGTCAAATCCTATACAAAGCAGTAATATGTAATCAACAATAAATTAAATGATAATCTTTCTTGGGTTCTTGTTTTTCCCTAAAAACAGCATTATTCTTAAAGGTTTGTTTTACCAAATAGATTTGGTAAAAGACATTTTTCCCACACGTGAAGCAGTGGACCTGATAATACTTTATTATATGTGACTACGGACACAATTAGCATGAGAAAACAAATAAACACTCGACTACAATGTAAGGGTGATTACATTAGTAGCATAAGGTAATACACAGGAACAGGAGAGAGTTTTTGACTGGAACAAAGAGTAATAAATGATAAATAAAGGAGAAATAAAGGAAGAAAACATCAAAAAGAAGCAAAGCCTGCTTTGTTGTCTTGTTGCCGTTGATCTCTCCCACAGTCATACCTCTCTCTTCTTATTACAGTCACATGAGATGTCGTGTGCTCTCACAGCTGATCAAATATCATGCTTCTGTGATGTTGGTAATAATTTCCACAAAAGTTTAGTCTGCACCTGTCTTCAGGAGATTCTTACATCATTAGGCTGCATGGTGGTGCAGTTGTTAGCACTGTTGCCTCGCAGCAAGAAGGTTGCAGGTTCAAATCCTGCAGCCTTTTTGCATGAAGTTAAAATGTTCTCCCCATTAATGCGTGGGTTTCCTAAGGGTACTCCGGTTTCCCCCACAGATCACAACATGCCTGATAGGTGTTTGTAAGTTGCTTTGGAAAAAAGTGTCAGTGAAATGACTAAACCTAAAGATCTTACCACACTGCGTGATGTAGTCGATGCAGCTGAGCACGATGACAGGGATGTCAGTCTCTGTGAGCTGCTGCTGACTCAACGTGTCCCCTCCGCTACCCCCTGCTGCCTGGATGGCTCCACACCAGCCTGTAAAGTCCAGCTTCTTCTCTCCCTCGATGTATAAGGTTCTAAAAAACAGGTGTTTGTACTGAAAAGTTTGCCTTTTTTTTTTTGCCTGAACTGTCTGTCACATAAGCATTGATTGATGTCTCATACAGAATAAAATGAAGAGTGATCAAAATGAATGGGAAATGATTTTCTGATGAGAAAATAAAGTTTCTTTGGATTATTAAGGAAAAACAAATGGTGTTTGTTTCCATTAGATGAAAACTTCTAACAATATAAAGTATCCTCAAAATTCAGAGAAACTAAAGGTATTTTTAAACCTAAAAAAACGTTTTAAGAATTCTGATATTTAATTATTTACTTCAGGAAATGAAAGCATCAAATTTGGTAAAAGATTCAGGTTGATTCCTGATTCCTTCATCTTACCTGCCTTTCTCCACAAGTACTAAAACATCATTGTCTTGTTGAATTGCTGGAAAAAAATAATAAAAATTATTTTTAATCTGCAAGTATTTACTAAGACCATATCTAAGGGTTAGTTTTTCAACATCTCACTCACAAAGCTCATTCACTTTGCGCAGGTGGATCTCTTCTCCTTTACTGTCCTCTAGGTAAACATGAAGCGTAGAGCCGACTAGAGCAAACCACCCGACTTTGGATCTCTGGAGGTTCAAGCCATCTTTACACTTCAGCCTCCCGATACGCTCAAAACTCAATCGCAGCAAAGGCTCTGCTGAGGCTGGAATGAAGCTCTACAGAGAGGATGGGGACAGAGATGTCAACTGCAAAGATAGATCTACCTAAAAATAAACGCACTTAATAGATGTTTTTTTCCAAAAAATAAGGAGACTTTTCTCTCAATATCTGTTGAACTCCATACATTCTACTTAAAGTTCAAACGTTTCACCTAATTATTTAAAATCACAAGTTCACTCTAAATCATGATTTGCTCCCTTGAAGATGGAGAAGAAAAAGGTGTTACCTTGGCAATGGAATTGACCCACTCTTTGTGGATCTCTGGATCATCAGTGCCAAACAGATAGATACGTTCAGACTCAGAGTACAGCTCAAAGGTATACTCATACCTGGAGGTTGGAAAAAGATTAAGAAGAAATGAAGACAAACAAAACCAACCTGAGTAACATAATAAAGTGCTTAGCTGAGGCTAAATGTCCAAGATTTTAAGTCAGTAAAATGAGTGGAATGAGGATTAATCTGCTTGTGTGTGTACCCATGTTTCTTAGGTGTGTCGACAGTCAAGCAGACGATCTCTGATGACTTCAGAACCCCGTTTGGGTTTGAGTTCTTGTCACTTTCATAGTAGCTGAATGTGCCGTCGTTTAGCGTGCACCAACGTCGACTGAACTCTAAAGAGACAGAAAACCAGGATTTATGATGCATCTTGTCAAGAGTGGAAACTCTACTTATCTTCTCAACACTGAAGGTTTTATGTATTATTTAACTTTACTCAGAATTTCTTTATTATGTTCAGTAAAAGGAAGTGTTAGTGCTACAATTTTCACACGTACCCTCTCTAGTCTTGCGTTCTGTGACAGCTCGAGCCATGGATGCCGTTTTGAATAGGAAGCCATTATAAGACGCACAGGGGGATGGTTGGTAATGTTGCAAATCCATACCCCCCTCCACATATAACTGTGGCAGCTCTGCAGGAGGAAGAATGAGGCAAAAACTATTAAGACAGCATACTATACATGCTGAGTGTGGGTTTGTAATGTAGCAAAAACAAATCATCACTCCTCTGAGACTAAACCAATGTTGCAATGAAAACTAAAGAAACTAAACATTTTCATTATTTTTGAAACAATTAGAATCACATGGTCAGACAGAAACGTGCTGGCTCGGTCACTCCGGTCATCAACCTACCAACCAATCTAAATCAACCTGGTCTTATGTCAAAAGTCATTGCCCTATAAATGTAATAACTAACTGGTTGTAAAACTCCTGGTGGCAACAACAACAATCAAGTGTTCATGATAACTAGAGTAATGAGTCTCTCACATCACTCTGGAATCATTTTGTCCCGTTCTTCTTTACAGAATAGTTTTAAATTCAGAGGTACCTGTGTTGAGGTTATGTCTGATTAGCTCAGCCTGCAGAGGTTGTAAGTGTGCGCTGGCCAGCGACTCTGGGGTGGGATAATCCGTCATTCCAGTTGAACAATTCACATCTGCCCCACAGAAAATCAGCCTTAGGGTCTCTAGCAAATCACTGCTCTGCACATTTATGCAAAGAGCCTGGAGAGACAGTGAAAAACAAAGATGCACATTAGTAAATACCTGCACACAGTCAGACTGAAAATAGCTCCAAGCCTTTCCCTCAACTGTTGTTGGCAGTGAACTGAATTACTACAGCAAATGTAAACATTTGTAAATTGCAGCTGCAGTTCTAACACAATAAAAGAGATGTGAACAACATAATAGGAATCCTAATATGTACATGATGGACAAAACCTGTGGACTAACACAAGGAGTTCACTCCAATTACTCAATCTAGTAAAATACATTTAAAAGCATTCATATACAAGAATCTGGACTTTCTTTTAATGGTTCAAAATTAAGAGAAAAGATCCAGCTGACTTCTGCTTAAGCGTTTAAGATTATCATGACCTAAAAGAGAGATTTTATACTAACATCAGAGTCAGAGTAAGCAGAGCACACCGAGAAAAACTAAACAAAAATACCCTACAAAATAACACAGGGGAGGAAGAGGTCATGTGGTGAAAAAAGGAGAATGTACAAGGAAGGAAAGTTACTGAAAAGAAAAAGAACTCTTAACTCACTGGAGCTGATATAACACTGATAAACGAATACTGTTATCCCTGTAAAGGCTGTTTTATGACTTATCATATCAGGTCACCTCAGTTTCCTGTTTGGAAAAAACAGCAGACAGTAAACAGCCTCACATGGCGATGTGTTTGTGTGTGATTAACTATATGAATGCTTTACTTCTGTAGTACCTGTTAACACCGGCATATACACCAAACTCATGCAGCAGCATCGTAGATGCATCTTTAATAATACTTTTCAAAAGGAGAAGGTGGAAACACTGAATCAGAATGTTATAACTGTGGAAAATACAACATGGAGTTTTTAAAGACAAGAGGAACTCAACTCTGATTCATACAAACACACACACATCTGTCTAGTGCTAAAACCAATAAGCTCTTTTTGGTCTGAGAGATTCCACAGCACTCCGTCTCTCTCTCTCTCTCACACACACACACACACACACACACACACACACAGCACCCCTCCTCTGTTTAAGCTGCACTGAGCCCCGACACACACATCCAAACAAACAAACCAATTAACACAGATTAATATTGCACAAGAAACCCAATTCTCACACACACACACACACACACACACACACAGAAGACAACAAGACAAACTCTTGTTTTGTTTGTTTCACTCAACTTTAAACAGAAAACTGCTCTACTCCATATGAAGATGGGCGCATCCAGATGAAGATTATTATTGGTATTTAGTGACTTTATGGAACCTTA
The DNA here is from genome assembly GCA_006937965.1 of Callopanchax toddi. Taxonomy (NCBI): domain Eukaryota; kingdom Metazoa; phylum Chordata; class Actinopteri; order Cyprinodontiformes; family Nothobranchiidae; genus Callopanchax; species Callopanchax toddi. The sequence continues at coordinate 987,792 of SSNR01000056.1, read as the reverse complement.
TGGATGTTACAGTGTCTTAATATTCTGTTTATAATAATCAGAAGTTGTATTTTTATTGTTAAACAAAGCAAATCAAATATCAGTGTGTGGTCATGTTTACCGACTAAAGCTGCTTTAGAAAAAATAAATCTGAAGGTTCACAATCAAAACTAACTGAATCCACAGATAAAGACACTCTGTGTGATTAATGACGACAGGAAACAGAAAACATAAATGACAGTATGAGCACAACAGCATTATTTTAAACCAGATCAATACATGCTGATCAATAAAGTGTTCACAATATTGACTTTTTTCACCATTCTGTGGTAAACTCTGTTTTCAGTTCAGTGTTGTCTACTCTTCTAATTTGCTCTCCTAAACCCAAAAGTCTGGGTTGTCATCAGAATGCAGTCAGCTTTAAATAGTAAATAAGATTATGATCAATGAGAAAACTACATATAACACATGTACTACAAACAAACAGGAGTTTCAGGGGTTGACTGGTTTATTTTACACTCAAACTTGTTTATTATTACAAGGAAATGAAAAACTGATATGTGGCGGTGATATGCTGGAAACCAAAACAAACTCCAATCATTTCATCTTCAAAGAAAAGAATACAAGAAACCTCGACAGCATCTGCATTTAAACCACACTGCGTTTTTATTTCATTGTCTTATTGAAATCTGTGGAAAGGATTAAGACCAATAGAGACAAGCAAGCAGGAGAAATAAAATAGCTAATTTTGTTGTTTTGTTGTTTTTTATTACTCTGACCATCAACATCCTCAGTGTATTGATTGAATCTAATTAAAATTATAAAAATCTATACTTCCAATTACTTTTTGCAGGCCATTAGCCAACTACAGACCTAACTGAACACACTAAACTTACCCATGTCACAAACAGTGCTTTGTTATTTAGTATAGTATAGATCAGTCAGATGTAATATCAGCTGATGGCAAATTCACAAAGCAATCCCAAAATAAAACCAGTCTGTTGGTCCATGTGGACGAACATGTGAAAGCAATCTATGTAGGTCAGTGTGCTGCAGGGGAAAAAACCCTAACCTGTTCCCTCTGACCGCATTACATGAACCAATCAGAACAAAGTACAATGAGGAAATGAGCTGTTTGAATGTTTAAAAGGCCTCACCCTTCAACATCTGCTGAATATGAAGAAAGAGTCATGTAAAAACACAGAGAAGAGACGAGAGGGGAATACAAGAATCTTTCCCAACTTCCCCAGAGAGAAACAGAGAGAGATTTTATCTGGGTGTGTCTAAAAATCGCAGCCCTCCATCTGCATTTTGCAGCTACATGGGCCAGAGTTGGGAGGAAAAAAAGCAAGGGATGAGGGGAAACAGAAGAAAGAAAATATTATGAAAAGAAGATGAAAGCATTTCAGTCAGGCACATTAGTCAGAGGCTGATTACACTTGGCTGGAAACTTGACCTATAGAAACACAAAGACTCTGCTTTAGAGATTTTAGTACTGTGTGCACATTCTGCCAAGGCTCCACCCAGACTGTCACATGTACATGTATGTTCATATATTAAATCCAGATGAGAACCACACACACACATTTCACCATGACATCACCAATGATGTTTTTTACAGAACCTAGACTGATTAAAAAGAGAAATGAATGAATAAAAAGTGAAAGAAAGGAGAAAACGACACAAATATGATGGGGTTAAATACTGGGAAATAAACAAGACTGCATTTCAAGCTGATCTCAAAACAGAAAAAAGGATTCTTTGTCTAAAATCCCACAGTGTGAATGAGGAAATGAGGGGGCTGAGCTGGAGGAAGCAAAAAATGCTAAAGTAGCACAGAAAACAACTTTTTCTTTTATGAGGGTTACTTTACAGAACTCCAAAAGCACAAAAACAAAGCCATAAAGTGTTTTTCTTTCCTTTTAAACAATCTCTCAGTTGTCAGTTTGCTATAATAAATATCAACACAACTCTGACTGTACCAGCTGTAAGCTCAAGACAGCCTGGATTTGAACTTGGTAAGTTTTTATTTTTAGGTAGGGAATCATTTTTAAACTGCACTTATCAAACAGAAGCTCTAAAAAAACACGATAATATCTGCTTCACTTCTGATAAATGTTCCAAACAGGAAACTAGCACCTGTGTAAAGACACTGTCACTTGATCACAATTTCATACACTCAGTCAAGTAGTTTACTGGCAAAAAAACACCTTCAAGACTTTTTGTGCTTAGCTTGAAAAAAAGGGAATGCTTACATTTCAATAAGGCTTTGGAAAACATAAGATAATAGCTCCCCAACAGAGGAAGCTAGACTCATGAATGGCTGTCATTTGACTCTCAACACACTGGTGACAAACCAGTGTGTGTCCTCTACAAAAAGAAAACCAAACAGAGTTTGCCAATGATCTGCAGCATGTGGGTTTTTTAGGGAGCTGATAACTCAAAAACATTTAGATGTGAACACTAGTTTGCTCTTGAACTAGAACTAGAAAAACTTTAGTTATTGATTTGGATCATTTAATCCCTTATAGTCAAGTTATTACAACTCTGAGGAGTTTCCTGCTGATCCAAACTATTCCAGCTAGACGTTGTCTCCAACTTTAGCTTCTCTTCACTGGTTCCAAGTGAAATCCAGATTACACAAACTGTACAAGACCTGCAATAACTAAACAATCACATTTTTAGGAGAACCATTTTATCATAACTTGGCATTTTGTATGTTGTTCCCTAAGTTTACAAAAGTAAGGAATGTGGGAAGCAGAGTTTATAACTACGCTATCAGCTGTGTTAAAGTCAAAACTTGTCACATGGTCCAGGTGTTCCTGAACTATCTCCTTACCAGGTGTCCCACATATTGTACCATAGATGATCTGTGCATCTACTCAGGACTTTTTGTAGACTTTTCCTTAAATCAACACAATAAAATGCCTCAGTTGCTACTCTCAGTAACAGATGCTTTAAAGAAAACAGCATTTTCCTCATCTAACTCTGCATCATATCCTGTCTCTTGAACAAACACTCCCCCACAGGCCCTCCTTCAAATTTCCAGCTGTGAGAGACCATCTCCAGCTGAAACAATCTGCTGCTGTGAACTGCATTTGACCAGAACCTGCAAGAAAAACATGTCCCTGATTGTCCACAGATTCACCTCAACATCCTCAGTATTCGAGTGTGAAAACTACCTTCACTACAGCCGTGATTGCTCACCTACACATTGTTTCTCATGCATTGATCACATAGTTACTCTCTGTATCATTCTGCAGCCTTTTCCAGCTCGCTATATCTCATCTCCTGTAAATGACTAGACTAACCTGCTCTGTTTTTGTTTGTGCGTCTTTCTAACTTTCCAGGCTTTTCTCTTTCTGTGTCCTGTCACCCAACCGGTCAAGGCAGACAGCATTCTTCCCTGAATTTGGTTCTGCTAAAGCTCTCTTCCTGTTAAATAGACATTCCTTTCTTGAGTATCAAAATTATCTCATTTGGCTCAGAGGCAACTTTTATCAATGATGTGCTGCAAAATTTAAAAAAATATATATATATTGAACTAAAATTCAATAGCTGACTGAACAAAGCCAGAGGAGGAAGAGACAATATGTCCACTGACAGAGGTGAATATAGAAAAGGCATGGACAAAAATACAAAAAAGGCACTGATGCATGCCCACACATGCACATTAATATGCATGTTAACATACTGCAGCCCACGCCAATCAAGAACATACAATCACTTCACAGACACACACACACAGTAGTTCCTGCAGTCTGACACTAAACTCTGCAACATAAACACAAATATGTGTTTGTGCAACTTCACTGAGATCCACAGAGCCAAAGTCCATTAACACACACCACACAGGCTGGAGCCTACCTTCAATAAAACAAACATTCACATTCTTCTTAAATCTAGCGCTTAACAGAACTGAGATGTAGCCTCACTCAATATTTTCACTACCCTCTCCTAAAGACACACACAATCTTACCTTGAGGTTTTCAGTTCCTGTCAAGCACTGCTCTGCTTTAATGTCACTGGACTCACAAAACCACACAAAGTTCAAAATGTACTCAACGCCTCGTCTGCAAAAGTTTTTACTGAGGCAGAAAGTTCATAGGAAACTTACAAATAGAAGAAAAAGCCAGGAGTGAAGAGATCAGCTTTCTTCAGCAGTCACAGCCAAACAATGAGGACAGGAGGAGGAGGACAGCAGGAGGAGGACAGCAGGAGGAGGAGGAGGAGAGGCGGAGTTAGCGCACATTCCTGTTAAATCAGCGAGTAATGATGTCACATTCAGGAAAAAGGGGAAAACAAACAAAAGAGCAAAGAGTTGAGAGGATTGAAAAGCTAAGAATAGATCATTAAACCTAATTTTATCCATTATACCCAAATACTCCAAACACAAACCTATTGTTGAGCACTGCCTTTACTGTCAGTGTCTTCTGGTGTAACGCCAAAGTTAACACAAACTAATTTGCAGCCTGGGATTTCTTAAGGCACACCCAAGCAGAAATAGAAGCTGAAGAACTTCAAATATTTTAGTCAGAGATTACGACAAAGCAGGTAGAGAAGTGATGGGAAGCCACCTCTCTACCATCAGGACAACTGCTGCTGAAGGAAAGGGAGTAAGCTGAAACCCAGAGGGAGAAGTAGTAGCAGACAGAGAAAAAGAGTAGCAGTTTAAACTCCCCTAACCTCCCTTTGAACATAACAAACACACTGACTCACACACACACACATTCATGCGGTTCAGTGAGGAGAAACAGTAACTCAACAGTCAGGTGTTAAATGTGACTCAGTGACACACTCAGATAGTCTGTGAGCTGCACACATTGTTGCTGGAAGTGGGCTAAGAGGCTATTAGGTGACCAAGTAGAGACTGAAACACAAAGAGCTTTTTCTACCACACAACATGGAGCACCACAAAGCAACAAAAAGACATTCTCAGGCTGGACCAAAGTGTGTCCAAAAACCTCCTCAAACTGACACAGAAACACATGAACTGGTAGGTATGTGAAAAGATCATTGTTTACATCTGTGCTAAATTACAACATTTACACTAAAAGGCAAAACAGACCACAAGAATGTGTTTAACATGTAACATTATCACACTAACTCTACACGTCGTTTTAATGGGTTACCTTTATTGTAATAAGCAGATTCAGCATTTTTTAAGCTTATTTCAACGTTTTATTCTAATAGTTTCAAATTAAAAATTTGTTCTCCATCTCCATCCATCTCAATTATATGAATAATAGGTGTAATCTCAATTATAGGAATAATAGGAGTGAGCTTTAGTCATGGTCTGAATGGGGAAGGGTGTGTACAAAGGTATCATGTGTCCATGTGTTAAAAATAAGTTACAGGTAAACATGTGACCATTTAAGAAACTTGAGGAAGAGTTTTGGGGAATACACAAAGAAATAAATTACTTCAACAGCAATAAATTGCATTTCTATGTTAGTGTAAAAAGCATTACTTGTGAAACTGTTACTAAAAATATTTTAATTCTAAAAAATAAAAGACAGTTTATTACTGTGCGTCACTGCTCAGAAAAACATCACTACAAGTAATTACAAAGTTCACCGTCACCTTTTTGTGGGCCTCCTCAGTTTGAGAAAGTCTCATTAGGTGAGCAGTTCTTATTTACTGAGTAAACTATGTCACTTCTCCAGTTCAAAATAACAAAAATCCCACTGTCTCCTCCCAGTCACTTCAAATCCTGCTGATTTCTCTGTACCTCCGAGGATGGCACAAACATATATATATATATTTTTTTTTTTTGCTTTGCAATGTATTGCCACTTGTACCTGTAGCTGTATTTTTATTTTTGTTACTAAATATACCAATAAAAAAACAAGCTGGAAAAAATAAAACTGTTGTTGTTAAAGATGATCCTCTAAACGCAAACTCTTAGCACATTTTCTGAATGTTAGTCTCTAAAAATGTAAAGAAATGAAACAAGGCTTCAAACCAGGGTTTATGAAGAAGTTATGGCATGAAGGTGAATGTTTAACCGTTTGGTTAAAACATCATGCTACTCAGGATTGTTTAATGGGCCAGTAAAACACATGACGGGTGATTAAGAGAGCTTATAAAATGAATTATTACTGTTATACACAGACAAACTGCAGATGATGAAAATGTAATTATTTAACAATAATCTTGTTTGTTTCATATGAGCGTAGTTGTGAACAGTAAAATACAGAAAGCTTTCCTCAGTGTTAGATTGTGTACATAGAAATGTCCTTAAACTGTTCTCTTGCAGAAAAGGAGTGGAGTCTCACTCTAAAATCACTAACTTAGAAACCAGCTGTAAAAACAGGTTAAAGTCAAGGAAAAAATTTGACAAGCATTTCAAAAAGTAATAAATTAATATGCACTTTAATGAATGAAAAAGTATTTGATCCCTTTGGAAACATGCTCTAGTGATTGGTGGCAAAACCTTTGTTGGCAATCACAGAGGTCAGATGTGTCTTGTAGGTGACCACTGGTTTTCCAAACATCTCAGGGGGTATTTTGTCCCACTCCTCATTGCAGATCCTCTCTAAGTCATTAATGTTTCGTTACTGATGTTTGGCAACTCTACCAATCAGCTCTTTCCACAGATTTTCTATGGGATTAAAGTCTGGAGAGTGACGCAGCCACTCCCAGACTTTAATATGCTTCTTCTTCAGTCAGTCCTTTGTTGCCTTGCCCGTTGGTTTTGGATCACTGTCATGCTGGAATACCCACCCATGACCCATTTTCAATGCCCTGGCTGAGGGGAGGAGGTTCTCACCCAAAATATGACCGTACAACCTCCCCTTGATGATGTGCAGTTGTCCTGTCCCCTTGGCAAAAAAACGCCCCAGAGCATAATGTTTCCCCCTCCATGTCTGATGGTGAGGATGGTGTTCTAAGAGTCATCGGCAGCATTCCTCCTCCTCCAAACACAGCAAGTTGAGTTGATGCTAAAGAGCTCAATTTTGGTCTCATCTGATCACAAAACATTCATACAGTCCTTTGAATCATTTAGATGTTTACTGGCCAACTTCAAACCAGCTTGTAAATATGCTTTTTTGAGCGGGGGGACTTTGCGAGCACTGCAGGATTTCAGTCCTTCATGGTGTAGTGCGTTACCAACTGTTTACTTGGTGACTATGATCCCAGATGCCTCGAGATCATTGACAAGTTTCTCCAAAGTAGTTCTGGGCTGATTACACCCCGTTCTCACTATTATTGAAACTCCATAAGGTGAGACCTTGCATGGATCTCAAGACCAAGGGAGTTTTTCAGTTATTTTCTGGGTCTTCTTTTTCCAAATAATCACACCAACCGTTGTCACCTTCTACCCCAGCTGCTTGGTGATGGTCTTGTAGCCCATTCCAGCCTTGTGTAAGTCCACAGTCCTGTCCCTGACATCCTTGGAAAGCTCTTTGGTCTTGGCCATGGTGCAGAGTTTGGAATCTGGATAGATTGATTGCTTCTATATGGACAGGTGTCTGTTATATAGGTCATGAGTTGAGAAGGCTCCCAATAGCTGCTTTCATAAAACAATGCCGGCAAATTTCCGCGAACCTGAGCCGGCATCTGGGAGCCTTTGGTCGTTCATAAGTGGTCAGACCGTGCCGGTAATGTTGCGCAATCATGTGCGTTTCACAAAAGATTTCTCGGTGGCGGTATAAAGGAGGTATGGGGGCGGTCTTCGCGCTGTCGACGCGCAGGGTACAGAGACGTGAGACGGAAGTGCTCGTATAAACAGACAGGCAACTTCTGCTTTAGCCAGAAGCTCCCGGATCTTGGTGTCGCTCCAGTTTGTCATCTCCGCTGAGTGTTTACAAATGCGCAACAGCTTTCCCATGTTTACATGATTTTTAAATACTTTCTCTGGTCGGGGGTTGGCTCACTTTTGCCACGTTATTAGTGACTCCTCCCTCTGTTGCGCCAAGGCGTAATCTTCATTCACAAGTCCGACATTGTGGGAATATTAATACCAAACGTGCCGGCACGAATGCCGCAAAATTGCCGCATCGCCATGCCGCCACAGCGCTTTCATAAGACACACCGTGGCAGCAATATTGCGCTGATTTGCTGGCACGGTGTGTCTTATGAAAGCAGCTAATAATGTCAGCTGATTGATAGGGGATCAAAACTTATTTCATTCATGAAAAGGCAAATTAATGTATAACTTTTTTAAATTTATTTTTTTTGGGATTTTCTTATTATTGTTCTGTCTCTCACTCTACAAAAAACCTACCATTGAAATTATAGACTGATCATTTCTTTGTTAGTTGGCAAACTTACAAAATCAGCAGAGGTTCAGATGGTTTTTTTCCCTGACTGTACGGTGAGTGCTCTGGTAGGGTTATTCTCTTGTGTGTTTGATCAAAGTTTGTCACAAATGTTTCATTAAGACCTTGGGAATGTACTAACTTGTGAAAAATCAATTCAGCATTCCACTGGAATGAAGTCAGGGAGCAAATATATACATATCAAGCTAATAGAACACATAAAAAATACTGTTTGGCTTTAAATCATCTTCCCTTTTCAATATATTCTTGCATAGTAATCATGCAAAATACAAAACAGAGGCCAAAGCATGAGAGGAAACACTCCAAGCAGGTAGTTTAACTCACGTTGTTGAGCTCCGTCTGGTTGCCGTACAGAGGATGGTATTTCCTGTATTTGCCCTGACGATATTTGTTGTTGATGAAGTGCCATCGATCGTTGCTGTTGCTTGAAGGAGTTAAAGCTTCACTTGGTGGGACATTAGCTGCCCAGAAACTGTTGACTCTCTCATTCCCCAGCTTCAAGAATACCTGAGTCAATTAAAATAATTAGATATTTTTAAAAAACTTTTTCTAATAATTAAAACGTTTTAATATCTACCCTCTATTGTAAAGTGTATAAAGCCAAAGAAAATTTCGGACCCTAAAGAAATCTCCTCAGCGCCTGCCACAGAAAATGTTGAAAAACCTTTTGGATTTTCTGCTTGTTTACCTGAATGAGCTCATCTGTCCACACGTTGTTGTCCATCTTCAGACTTCGTACTTTTGAGATACTTTGACCGAGTCCCCTGTGCTGTCCTGAAACACACACATTTTGATGATAAATCAAGTGTTATAGCCCAAATAAAAAGACTTTTCAACCAGACTACATGTTATTTGACTTGTATAACTACTGTCACAGACCAAGAAAGAAGACAGTCAAAAAAATTATTTCTGAAGACATAAAAATCATGTCAAACACAACTGAAACTAAATATCTTGTCAATCCAAATGCACTTGCACAAACCTGCACAGTTTTTGCAGATCACTACACACAAGTTAACGGACGCCCAATCTGGCTTGGGAGCGTTACAGTCAGCACAGAAACTGTTGGCAGGCTCCTCCCAGATCCGCTCGACCACCTCGCTGTTGGACAGAGACTTGGCGATGGTGTCCTTCATGGCGTCCATCCACTGATCTCTCATCTGCTCTGACTCTGTTGCGAAACTGAGAAAAAAGAAAAAAAGGGGGATAATGCTGACAAGGTTGCTTCACAGATAAATACATCAAGAAAGCCTGAGACAGCATGAGCACACTAGACCCTGTGTCTTAATCTGCTCTTATTTTGTTAAATATATTTAAAAGAACACACACTCAGATTTGTGACTCATCTAAATTCATCGTCTTGTAATACGTCTGTATTCCTTTTTATCCACTATCAAAAATAGCAATACTCACATCAGCATGCTCCCTATAAGAACACAGCATCCCCGTCTTAAATATGAGCACAAAGTTTACACAGACACTTTATATCATTTCTAAAATCATCTGATGTACAGCAGGTTTTAAAAGGTATTTCTAAAAAATGTGCATTTTGAACTAGTTTTAATTCAAAGGTTTATACATGTGTGTAGTAATTGGTGACCTTTGCTTTAATGACTTGAATAACTGGATATTAATCACCTCTGGTGACCCATGTTCTCTCAGCATAGTTTTTAAAATGCTTCATAGGATGTCAGAAATAATCCCTAAATATTCAGGAAGTTGAGATCAGCTGATAGTGGAGGAACTCTAACATTTAAGCCTTTTGAGTTTAGGATTATTATCTTCCTATTTGGTGTTTTTAAAGTTGTACTCTACTTCTCATCTTTGCCTCTATTTTCACAAAGCTCAGTAAAGTCATATATTCCCTGTTTAATACACACAATATCTTCCTAAGTCTTGAAAATTATCTGTAGCTGAGCATGAAAGGCATGTCAATTTAAGACCCTACTGCAAATTCACCACATTAAAAAACACAATATGCAAACCCAGATTTATATACAGTTACAAAAACACACTCACACACACACACCAAACTGTCTACTGAAACATGAAAGCCTTTTCACAGTTCCCCATCCTGTCAGGCTGAGCTCTCACACTGCACGCTGCATGCTGTTAGCCAAAAGACCACACACACCTCTCAGCATTTGCATGTGTGCTCTGCACACACAAATCCACTCACTCCGATTCATACACACACAAACAAAACAGCTTCTCACATTCTTGAAACACACCCAGCTGAGCATTGAGGACAGATGAGGACAAAATGTCAGCAAAGCAACAAATGATCTAATATCTGGAAGTAACCTAGCAAGACCAACTCAGCTTGTCATTTACAATGGAAAAATTAACGCAACAAATTCATATAATGTAGGAAAAACCACAAATAAACAGCTAAACTAAAGTCTCAACTTGCTGTCTTCCACTTATTACCAGTTATTAAGACAACAACAACATAGCTCAAATTAAAATCATATTTTGACAAATTGAAAATAAATGTTACACACCGACACAAAAAATAAGGACATGGGCAGTATTTTTAAATAGACCTGCTGGTTTACTTTTTGTTGTTTATATTAATTACCTGAATTTGCGGTAAGGTGTGGTGAGATCAAAGCTTCGGCGATCTGTCATTCTAATATTGCCTACATTCATGTCAATGGATGTGATTCCCACTCCAATACGATAATCCTACAAGAAAAACAAAGAACTGAATTTGATTTTACTGTCACTTGACACAGACGCTACTTTCTCATTTATTCATTCATTTCAGCTGAGTTTGTAAACATCTCTGAGAATTCCTACATCATTGTTTTTGTAGAGGAAGACTTTATCTGATGCAACAATGATATAAAGTCTGGAACGCGACTGTTTGTGCTCCAAATATCCCTGAAGACGAGGGGTCAAGGTTGAATCAGAAATGATGCAGCTTTGTCGCTGGCGCCCCCTGGTGCATTCCTGCAGCGCTGCCAACCAGTCATTTCTTTCAGCTGGAGTAGATGCAAACAAACATGCTTTATTGTACAACATACAATGTAAATAACAAACTGTAAGATTAGAAAAAAGAATCATTGTTCTGTGTGTTTGTCTGTGTCTAGACCAACCTTCACTTTCAGCCTTGAAGGTAAAAGTTCGGTTACTTGTGACAACATCAAACTTCAGCTCTCCTATACTGTTCACACTACTGATGAAGGGTGTTGAGATGATCCCTTTCGAGTAAACGTCCTACAGCATAATAAAAAAAATATGTTCTGATGAAGAGCTCCAGACCTGAACACTGTGTTGATGTGGTGAGTGATTCAGAAACTGATGATTTAATGAAGTTCTAGGAAAGTTTATGGTTACCTTGTCACTCTCAAAGTATCTTAGATAGTCAACATCCAGCTTAACCCATCGTCTCTGGTAAACAACACTGTGTATGAAGACAAACAAGACAAAGCTCTCAACATGTTTTAACATAAAACAAGTGCAACTTGATCTTTACAACATTTTTTACCAATTTATTGATTTTGATATTAAATAAAAATGAAAGATTTGAAACTACATGGCAATACTATTATTCAGTCAACAGAACCCAGCCTCGTGTGTGTGTGTTGTTTTATACCCCTGAGGTGGATTCTTTTCCAGCCATCCCATCTTGATGACAGTAGAGAGCACAGATTCGTCGTCTCTGATGACTGCAGTCAGTCTGCGAGTGTGAGGCTGGTGGAAGCTGCCACTCGGGCTGCCAGGGCTGTCATCCCGACAACGGATGGGTCTTTGGATGCACGGAAACAAGCAAATAGTCATGCTTTGAGAAGCAGAATCACACTGAGAAAGTTTAAAGTGAATAATTAAAAAAAAATTGTAATAAAATAGTCACATCAGCTATTTTTATATTTGCTAAACCCTTAATGTCCTCAATAAGAAAAAAGTAAAAGGTTTTTTCCTCTTCTTTGCATTTTTTAAATTCATTTAATTTAGTTTTATTAGTTTATTTAACAAAGGCTTGCACAATACTGAACATTACCGTAAAATGTAATAGAATTAAGGTTTTTTCATCTGTTTAGGCCAGACAATAATTGTTAAAATACCTTAATCAATTGATTGTTCAAGGTAATAATGTTTAGCTTTTAATTCAAACGTCCATATATTTAGTGGAATTTTTTTTAATTGTGATTTTTTTTTTTTTTTTTAAGATAAGGGACTACAATTTGCTCTACCAAATGGCTAAATCAAAGGTTAAAAATCCCTAAAAAGCATTCTTAAAAAGCTGTATCTTGCACATAATTTTTTTTGTTTAGTCTAAATTGTGAGTTAGCATTTACCATTTTATAAATATTTTAAAAAACTTAATTTTTTTAAAAACCTTGAAAATGCAGACTTTTAACAACCATGTACAGGTTTGTACAGTCAGTCAAACTAAGTACAACTTCCTCCAGTTTTTTACATTTCTGAACTAAATAAATAATCACCTGGTCATGATAAGAGTCATGAAGACAAATGCTACCTCCAGGTAACTGCAGTTGTCATATTACTTAGTTTTATTTTTTATGTAACAAATCTTAGCCAAACTTCAAAAGCTGTGTGGAAAGAATATAGTCCACCCTCTCAATATAGAAGTCATAAAAACACAAGTTTTAGCAATAATTTTAGAGAAGCAGTATTTCTACCATCAGCCTGTGAGGGGAAAATATGGAGAAAGATTAGTTGAGAAAATTATTAACAATCTTCCTAAGCGTGGACATTTCACATTCCACAATTTTTCATTGAGATTGGATGATATAATTACCAGAAAAATTACAAAAGAACCCAGAGGTACTTTTCAGACCCAACAAGCTTCAGTTAACATGCTAAATGTGAACATTCATAACACTACAGTTAGATAAAAATATGTATGGTTTGTTTGAACAGGGTATATGTAGGAATCTTGAAGTTAAATTCAAAACCTTTTCAAGACTTTTTCAAGACCGTCTCAATATTTTTTAATACCTCACCGCCATTCTGGTTATGTGGCAGCGTTCACAGAGATTCTCTTCCATCTTAACATTTCGGTGCGTTCGTAATACTCACCGGGAACACCAGAGCGTACATTGTGCTTTTAAACTTCTGCACCGCCCACCCTGGTGCTCTGAGAGAAGGATTACCAACGCACCCTTTGTTTCCCGCTCTTTTTTTAAAATAAAAATGACTAAATTCACACACGTTTACGATGTTTTTGGGACTCAAACTGTTGGACATCAAATTCAGATTTTTTTCGTTCCCAAAATTTAAGACTTTATAAAGCCGTGATAAGACTTTTTAATACTTTATAAGGGTCTTGAATTTCCCAAAATTGATTTATCACGTTTTAATACTTTTCAAGACTCCGCGGATACCCTGTTGAAAGAGATGCTAGGAGAAATCCTATTCTTTATAAAAAATGATAAGGCAGCATGACTTAGAACAGTCAAGTACCAAAAAAGATGAGGAGAACTAAGTGGAGATGTCTGGCCACACAATGCACAAAACCAAGCACAGCATATCAGTAATCACATCTCACACAAACAGTGAAGCGTGGTGGTGAAGGGCTGATGATTTGATTCTGTAGCTACAGTAACTGGGCAGTTTACAAACTATTTACACTTTTCACACAGAAATTGCACTATAACATTTAAAAAGATGTCCACTGTTCCTCTTTAGTAGCTCTCACATACCAGAGAGTAGTGGCTAAGTGCCTCATCAGTGTGTGCTTACACACGATAAGCTAGCAGTGCAGAAAAAGCTGGGTGAAAACCGCTCTACTGGTGAGAGTAATGTGCTTCATGTCCTACACTACACTGTGTCAGGTATATCTAAAGCAGCATATATATTTTTGTAACTATAAAATTAGAGTGTGTAACTTTTGTATCTTTACCGGTAGTGTATGCTTTAAATGAGCATAATACTTGGGGTTTATGACTTACCGGTACTCGTCGAAATCCAGTCCATCCTCACTAAAAAGAGAGTTGGAACGCTCCCTTTCTCGACTAGGCACTTGCAGGGACATACCCTATGGGAAGACACAGCCATCAACAACAATATACACAGACAGGGTGAGGAGGATCAATGGGACCATCAAACATAACGTGCCTACCCTCACCTCGTCTGCTATGTTCCTTTGATGAACACTGGGGTAAAACAAGTCCGGATCCTCGTAGTCATTAGAATTGTCATCGAATGAACCCAAAACTGTGGAAACAAGGAAGGATGTATAGTTTAAGTTCATCTTTGTACTATTTTATAGATTTTATAGAAAAGAAGCATCAGTTGTCAGTAGACCACTGAAACAATTTTCTTTACAGTTAACATAATGAAACACATTAGCGTGATCACAGACTCTGTAACTGACCTGTTGTGTATTGTTTGGAAAACCTGACGTCTAGCAGCTCTAACCAACCTGCTAAACAAGTCTCCAACTTAGAAAATAAATTATCTAAGAAATTTAGGAGAATTTATTTGGCAGCAACACCTAGTTCTATTCAAACATATTTACAATTATTCACTCTGTGTTGCTACAGTGAACTCTGTTCTAGAGAATGCAGAAATACCTGCTGGACTAGAGATCCACCAGTCATAACTTTGTGTTTGGCGTTTACTGTCCAGGGTGTTCCCTGCCTCTCTCACCCCATGACTGCTGGAGAAAGGCACCAGCTTCCTGTGACCCTTATTGGATGAAGTGGTTAAGAAAATGGATGGCTGGATGTGCACATGCAAAAATTATATAAAGTTTTATGTTCATAGTAAGATATCAGTTTGTCTCTGTGACATCCGTCTTTGTTTCTTCAAAAACTACATTATTTTTCTATTCAATAATACATGTTTTACTAAGAACTGTAGGACTTATTGTTGTTGCTGCAAAACAAAGTTGACATACCGGTTCACAGATAAAAATTTGGCTCATCTCTCTAATCCCATTTGGCTTAAACTAAACTGTTCCCACACTGAAACTGTGGAGGATCTTTTGATTGGTTCCCAGACGATGTGGGTTAGGCGACATGTTTGTTTCGAGAAGCCGCTTAAGTCCCACCTATATTTAAACTCCGACACAAAGAAAACATGAAGAGACAAAAGCAAGTGTAACGAGAAATGACGATCAAACAGTGTGTGTGTGTGTGTGACAGGCAAATTCTTTTATTTCTTATCTTTCAACTTGTGACATTCAAGATTGCTACTGATGTTGACATCTGAACTTAGCGAGCAATAGTAAAATAATAGTTCTGCCATTTTGAAGTGTGTTTTTGTGTAAGAGACAAATATTTATTATCCTACCCATTAAGCTTCCTGAACAGCCTCTGCTTGGAGAGATAGAGTTTGTCCTGCAGGACTGAGGCAAGTCAGTTTAAATGTAAAATGTCTTGTGATTTATCAAATAGTGTCTGCAGTTACCTCTGTTAAATTCTGAAGACTGGAGAAGTCTTAGGACAGCAGCAACACACATCATTCTTAGCTGCACTCAGATGTGTAGGACGTGAGGTTTAGTTCTCCAAACAGACGTTATTCAGAAAGAGATGGTATAAGCTTTACAGATGCACACTTCAAAAAGGCTGAAATATCACTAAAGTCTGGATGAACATCTCAGGTATTTAAAGTAACACACAAAGTTTAAAAAAGGAAAATGTGTTTTTTTTAACCCTCACATCTGTATTTAGCTCACCTGTATGAAGTGAACAGCATAGTAGGAGCGTCACGTGTTTGAATACACCTCCGAGTCAAGTAAAAAGATACCCAGGGTAAGGGACAATGGCAGCAGAGGAGCAAGTATGCAGGTCATTTTTGATCACAATCACTTTTTCTGTCGGTAAACTGATCTAGAAAATTTCCAGGAACAAGCAGCTTTTCCAGTTTGTGAGCCAGGGCAACCCATTAATAGGATTCTCATTTTAGCAACTAGTCCACTAATCTGGTAAACATGTGACAAAAACAGGGATCAGCTTGCACACTGCAGGACTTCACTAGTGGCTCATTTATTATAAACACTCTGGTGTTAATAAATGACCCACTAGTGATGACTTGGAGTCTGCAAGCTGATTCTTGTTTTCATCACATCTATTTACAGCTGGACACCTTAAAATTTGAACGTTAATGTGCAGGGGGGCATTCACCTGTTGAATATTTGGACTGGTTTCAGAATATCAGGTGCAAACTTTGAGGTTCTCTTTTTATATACCAATAATAATAATATATATTGCATGCTTTTGTAAAAATGTGGCATACGGTCTAAATTATATCTAGCCAATGATAATACACATCTGAGTTTATTCATAATCTGTCCTGTATTCCTATAAATCATAAAGAAGTTTTACTGGCTCTTATTTTACTCCTCAGTAACAGTGAAATTGTAAATGCACCCCGAAGCACAGCGCGACTGTGTCAAGACTGTCAAGTGTCAAAACATCTTTGGGCAAGATACTGAACCCTCAGCTGCCTTCAGGTCTTTAATGAAAGAGAGGTTCTTAATGTCAATGGGATATTAACTGATTAGAGAAAGATTAAAAAATATATAGATTATACATGTTTAATTACTTCTTGAAGGATGTTGTAGAGCTCTCTGGAGGTAAACAAAGTGTAAATCAACCAAAACAAAACACAGCCATGATGATTAAAGCTTGCAAAGTAGAAGACAGACATAAAATACTCAGCAAATGTGAGTTCCTGTCTAAAAACTCCTGGTCACAAAGAGAGTGCTGTAGATTAGGTGTGTGATTTGACCTACATTAGCTCTGTAAAAAAAGGATTTAAAAACTGGTCCTTGCATAATTGCGATCTGCCAAAAAGGAACCAACTGCTCTCATGCACAGGAAGGACATTTTCTATGAACTTTATTTAGAGGCTCCTATTACTGTAGCTGCTGAAGGAACTGCAGATGCCAGTTAAAGATGGGAATGAAGGATTTAAAAAAAACAACAACAAGGACTACAAAAATGTTCATGCATAGAATCTTAAAAAAGAACAAGCAAGTAAGCTTAAAAAGTTCAGCATCTGTTTCACAATGTCAGCCAGGAAATTACTCAATAAACGTTCTCCTAACATGAACTTAAATATAGCACAGATCTGAGGAATCAAATCAGTTCAGTTATAAAGGAGATGATTAAACTAACCTCTTGAGTAAATATGATTTTTAACATTTTTAAAGGTTGTCTGCCTTTTCTCTGCTTTCTAAATATGTATTCATCTGTGTCCATTTCATTTCTTTAATTTCTATAACATTCAAAATGTGAACAGAAATGTAACTCTTTCACTGATGCTTGAAAATGGTCTTTACTGATTGACTGTTGCTGACTGTACTTGTGATTGTACTCACGTTGAGGCTGGGGGGTCCTCCTCTGAAGAGCAGCTTGCTGTGTATCTGGTTGGGCTGTCAGTGCCCTGGTGCGAAGTGGGACTTGAGGAGTTCTTTTTTTTGGCGTCAGATCATCCGCTCCTGTCCTGTTTGGAGGTGGGCTGTGAAACAGAGGCATACAGGACAGGTCAACAGGGGACCGAAGAGGGGTAGATGAGTCCCCTGACACCATGGTGGGCTCAGAATGCGCTATAGTTCTACGACGAAAGCTGATTTTACGCATCCTGTATTGTGAAGTATTCCTTTAGTCACCACTCCTCTCTCCTTTGTTGAAATTACAATGACTGCATTTGAGACTGGAGTCTGAGCTACAACCATTAAAAAAAAAAACTATGGTTGCTCGCTATAAATCTAACAGATCTCTATAAAAACAAGAGAAAACATGAGTCCGTTTGGCACAAGGATTCCCGACTGCTACTGAGAAGCTGGAGTCTTTTTCAGCTGTGCATAAACTCCTCTGAGTGAGAAATATGTGTTCTTGCAATTCCTCCTGTCGGTCAAGTTTTTCTTCATTACTTCTAGTTAAGGCAGCAAGTACAAACCTGCTCACACAGCAAGAAACAATCTCCATGTAAATAGAGTATGTTTCCAAACTACCAGTCAAAACATCTGCACACACACGTGTACCTATATATTATTATACCTATCATATATTACCCATCTGCAGCTGTTTTTGAATTTATTATTGCATCATCATTTAATAATATTGTACTCAAATTCATTATACTGCAAATTCCTCTGTGTTGTGTATTAGTGGTCTCTGTACCATTTAGTTGCACCGTTTGTCGTTTGTTATTGTATATTTATGTGAATGTATATTTGTGTATATGTTCACACAATTTATTCTATTTGATTAGCTTCACTCTTTATTATCTTAATTTTGTTTTTGTTTATTTATTAATATTTGTATGTCGTGGTAGTGTTACTTTTGCCACATTGTCATTTTGTTTTGAATTCAAAATATTGTTCTGCTATCTTGGTTTTCTATTTGCATCTTTGTTTCCAGGAGGACCCACTTGTAAACGAGATGTTACATCTCAAGTGGTTTTTATCTTCCTTGAATATAAATATAAGTTAATAAATAAATAATGTAAAATATGCTGGTGTTCTCAAATATGCTGCTCACAAATTTCGACTGAGTCAAGATTTCCAGCCATTTGAATTAATGTCATGGTTGTAGTTAGTACCATTTAATGCTATCTTCAGAGGACAAGGTTAATAAAACCTTAAAAATTATAAAATAAACCTACAATTTTGCTTCTATTTTGTGAAACTTGGTTGACAAATCTCTCTGAAAATGTGGACAGTTTCCTAGCAGGGATGCAACGATTGCTCTGCAGGGTTTCAACTCCACCAGCTTGACTGGTACTGAAAATCCTGGTCTGCAAAATGTTCTAAAATTTATGACGATACACAAGAAACATAAATAGTTACTTAAAAACTTGTGCTTTTTATGATGGCAAGTATAGATTGTATTTATCTATATCAGTGATATACAATCGTCACTTTTCCTTTTGCTATTCTGCAATTAAAGAGGTGACAAACTTGAGACCAATAATGATTAAATGTAAGCTAATGAAACGTTTTAATTTGCATGTATGCTGTCGTTAACACAAATGTTGAACATTGTCGACGTTAATTTTCAGGTTAAGGCTTGATGTTAAAAATGTTTTCTCTTATCTGGTTCCTCTTTCTGTTTTGAGCTGTACAATAAAGATAAACAGTGTATGTATCTACTGTACATGACACTAGAAGTTTTTCATATACTGTATGTGCAAATACCTGTGTCCAGAAGCTTTTAGCACTTTATTATTAGATTGCCATGAACAGAGAGAGAAGTATCTATAATTTACTAAGTTTACAGTTCAACTAGAATTTTTTTTCCCCATTATGTTGTATGGTGGAAATTAAATTCAGCAGGTCAGTCTAACAAAAAATAAGTTTGGCCTGAAGCCGATTTGCAAATTTCTGAAGGAAAGAAATTTATTAAAAGAAATCAAATAAAAAAAAATAAAAACAAAACAGCATTACAATTACTGTATTACTCAGTCTGGTTGTGATATTTGATTGAAATGATGCACTCAGACTTTGTGAAAGCCATTTATATGAAGTTCTTCTAAGTAGTGTTAAATTATTTTCCCCCACATTTGATATTTGAAACTTTGACCTAATTCCTCTGAGGGAAATATGAGGCAGGTGCTACTGCAACAATGATTTTCCTTTCATTAAAAGATGACACCAGAGAACACATGCCTAGTACAGCAGAAACAGAGTTTAGTATCCATAACACAATCATGTGCAACAGATCACCACTGCTGCATCACTCCTCATTCTGATCTTGCACTCACCCACTTGTGAACCACACCAAGAGATGCTTTACTTCCTCTGTTTAGGCCAGCAAATTAAAACTGTGTACATGACACACAGTATGTGATAAAGGTGGAATATAAAGGCCTAACAATCCTTGAAGGAATGCACATTGTCTGTTGTCTTTCATGCCATTGTTTTTAATTGAGAAAGGATGGAGTTCAGTTAGTTTTGAGTGATGTTATGCTACATCCTAACATCTCACTCACACAATCAGTTGGTACTCAGAATACATGTAGTAAATGCCTTTCAGCTACTGCCACACAACAAACAAAAGTTTAGATCAACATTTAGGTGTTTGCTTTGGTTGATTAGATGTGGCGGCCATTTTTAACCAGGCTGACGCCAAAAGTTAATCTGTTGCATTTGTACAGTCAACGATGGCCTTCTAAAAGTGTTATTAATATTCCTTCTGTGATTCATGAGATGTTTTGCTAATACTACAGAACAAAGAACACAAACACACATAAACCCATTATACCTGCATTTCTCTTTTCTGCAGCGAATAATACCAAGTGGATTTTAGACCAAAATATCAATTCTAAACAGGCTTAAATCAGTCAAACCTCAGAAAACATTTCACTATAAATGTCATATGAGATTACCATTTCACTCAGACTAAAATAAAAGCTGTGACATTGAGTTCTTGTGCATTTAAAAAGGTCTACAAAAATTTACTATTAAACATTTATTCTAAATTACTAAATTCAGCAATATTCCAAAGCCCAATATTCTCAAAGGAGGTTATTATTCCATTCCATAGAAGACAAACCTCCTGAGCTGCCTGAATCATCTCGTTTTCAGTCTAGTTGTTTCCTCAGTCATGTATCAAGCATTTCCATGAGACACATTGGGATCATCTCTAGTGATTAGATTGTGATGGTCTGGGCCTGCTTTGCTGCCTCTGGACCTGAAAGACTTGGAGTGGTAATGGAACCATGAATTCTGCTGTCTACTAAAACATCCTGAAGGAGATTGTCCACACATCTGTTTGTGACTTCAAGCTGAAGCTGACTTGGGTTCTGCAGCAGGACAATGATCCCAAACGC
This sequence comes from Callopanchax toddi, assembly GCA_006937965.1. Classification (NCBI taxonomy): domain Eukaryota; kingdom Metazoa; phylum Chordata; class Actinopteri; order Cyprinodontiformes; family Nothobranchiidae; genus Callopanchax; species Callopanchax toddi. Next base: position 966,775 of record SSNR01000056.1, on the reverse strand, counting down.
ACCAGCAAGTCCGCTTCTGAATGGAGTAGAGATGCATCAATACCGATAATGGATCGGATATTGGTGCAGATCCAGGCCTTTTAGCTGGATCGGTGAATCGGTAAAATTGGCCGATACTGGATCCAATATTATTTATTACACTTTTTCTGATTATGAGCGGAGAAAAAAGGTGGCAAACTTCACACTGTAACTCGCAAATTACAAATGTTAAACATTTTGAGCGTTTTCTGGTCCAAGTTATGTTTATGTCTGATATTACAATATTTTAGCATTTGCATAAGTATCGGTGGATATCGGATATCGACCAATCCACAAAGCCCAAATATGGAGATCGGTATCTGGACTGAAAAAGCTTAATCGGCACATCTCTACTTTAGAGTGGCCTAGTCAAAGTCCTGACCTGAATCTGATTGGGATGACCTTAAAAAGGTGGTTCGTGCTGAACAAAAATCCTCCAATGTGGTTAAATTACAACAATTCTGCAAAGATGAGTGAAGCAAAATTCATCCAAAGCACTGTAAATGAGTCATTACCAGTTATTGTAAATGCTTGTTAAATTTGCAGTTGTTGCTGCTGAGGGGTGCCCAACCAGTTATTAGGTTTAAATGGCAATAACGTTTTCACACAGGGCCATGTACATTTGTATTTTTGTTCTCTTAAAAATATACATCTTTATTTAGAAACTGCATTTTGTGTTTTCTTCAGTTACCTTTTTCTAAGATTTGTATTTGCTTGATGAACATTTAAGTGTGACAGAGGAAAAAAATAGGAAATCATAAAAGGGGAAAACTGTTTTTTTACACCGCTGTTAGTGTCTAAACCTGGTCCTCAAGAGGCGAAAACCAGCAAATGTTAGAGCTTTCTCTGCTTCAACACACCTGATTTCAGTCGGTCGGTGATTAAAGGACTTTTGCAGAGCTTGATGTCATGCAGAACAGGCAATTCAATCAAACTGAATCAGGTGTGTTGGAGCAAAGAAACAACTAAAAAACACTGGAGATCAGCCCTCAGGGACCAGGATTGGACACTACTGATTTAAACGTTGCAGCTTCAGCGAAGTGTAGGACTATATCAACTTTTTTCCTCCTCGTAAAGGAAGGTCAAGTATATTCTTTCAAAAAAAAAAAAGAGATGACAAAGTTTAATAGTGCATTTCCGTTTCACACACAGAGAATCCACCCACTAAAAGTGTACTATTTAAATACTCAGAAGTCCTTTAGTTCAAGTAGAAAAAGTCTAAACAACGACAAATTGTATTACACAGAGGATTTTTAAATGATAATCTGACCCATCATCGTGGACTGGGCCATAAAGAGAATTGATCTAAAATAAAACTTACAGAGAAGATATCCAGAGGTGCAGCAGCAATGTCTAACATCAGGGTGGAGATTAGAATGTGTTCTTTTATATCAAATCATTAAATATTAAACCTTTTCAGGTGACCCTCAAATAATGACATGAATTAAATTCCACTGCTTGTATTTATGATTATAAAAACCATCTCTTACATTTGTATATTTTGTTTTGTAGTTAGGCTGTTTTTACAAACCATATTTTCCATCCTCCATTTTGAATATTTACTATTTTATTAATAAACACACCCTGCAATTGTCTATTTATAACATCTTACAAAACATTTTCTGCCTATTCATGTAAGGATTTGGTAAAATTCTTCCAACTTAATGTTCTGATGTTAGCATTACTAACAAACACTAATGTGTCACAGATACCATAATCTGTGAGATGACTTGATTTGCACAATATTGAACCGTCTACTTTGATGCTAACGGGAAAGTCATGTGTTTCTGAGTGTATCCAGCATTGTGAAAGTTCCTCTTTATTCCTGCTTTGCGTGTGAATTTTCTTCTCATAAAACAATAACTTTTAACTCTTTATAGAGTCAAAAGTGGTTAGATATTGTTCATATTAAAAAAAAACATTTTTAAACATGAGATTAAAAAGAGATTGTTTATAAACATATGAACCTAAAGAGTATAAATCATATGCATCTCCACTCTTTTATGCCATCATTAACTGTTTACATACATGTAAAACACAGAAACTAATGTTTAGTTTCTTTGTGACCTTTCTTAGCCGTGGTAATGTGTCTGCTTTAGATGACAAACTGAAAACTTCTCAGATCCACATCCTAAATGAGGCAGCCAGATCATCTGAGCTAATAATATTTATGAAAGCAGTGAGATTCAAGCACAAGGCAGAAATGTATAACTCAACAATTTTTACTTTAAACTCAACAATCTAAATAATAGACAAGCAGTTTTTAGCTCCATACAGAATTAAACCATAACACAACACATATACGACAATGACGGGAAACTGCCTGCAGTTCCTTCTTTTTCTCAGAGGAAGAGTGATGAGAGGGGCTCACTAGCTATTTTTACCTTTTCTAAGTAACAATGACTGGTAAGTCCTCATCCTCACGCTGTGTGAATACAGATCTGATTAATGAATCTCTTTTGAAATGGTGTTAACGAATGACAAGCATTTTAAGTCAGCAAGTGTGTTTGCTGCATGGTTTTGCGACCTTTGGTGTTGTTGAACACAAGCTAAATGTAGCACACCGACAAACACCAGGTCAGCCATGAGTAGGTCTACTCTTACACGCATAGCTGAGAGCTGTTGGATGCAGAAATAAAAAGTAACAGAATTATGTAATATATAAGCTATAAACACATCAAAACACATTTTTTTATCCAAAAACTGCTTGTTTTTTGTTGTGTGTAGCTAACAGCCAAGAAAACATGTACATTCCCATCAAAGAACTGAACAGGATGTAACCCGCAATCAAGGAAAACCTTATAGCTCTAAAATAAACACACCACAGCTCGTTCTTAAAGCACAGTTCTTATTACAAATATTGGTCTAGCAACAGCAACAAAACAACACAGCAAGAAAAGCCCACAACAGAATGAGATGGGGACAAAAAAACTGCATGCTATGAGTACAAACAGAAAAAAAAACCTGGCAGGAATAAGATCTGTATAAACATTACCTGTCACAACATGTTCAGATGGAGTCTTCTTCCATGATGAGGAAAACTTAAAACGCACACACACACACACATCAAACAGCAGGAGGAAATGTCTCAAGACCCAGAAAATGGGAGGAGGCAAAAGTCACAATGAGAAGGAAGCAAAAAATAAGTGGTCGCAACAGAGCGCGTGAACGTGATCAGATGAAGACTACAATAAGCCAGAGGGTGGTTCCTGCCAACAATACACTTTACTAGATTTATATTTCTCACTATTTATCTGTTTGTAATCCCACAGAACCTAATGAGGAGGAGAGTTTTTACTGATGCATGTTGTTCTGCATTGTGACTTCCTCATGTTTATAAAGCTATAGTTTCCCAGTTCAACACAGACAGAGAACACAGTCATACAAAAAGTGCTCCACAGTCTAGGGTTAACTTCAGGTTTACCCTTACTGGTGAGGGGACAAATCAGAAAGCACGCAGAAACAAGAGTGTTTCCAGTCTAGTGTGGAATCACCATGAGTTACACAAACGTCACCCATTAAACTGAGCTAACAATAACTAGTCCACTCTTAAAGGGAACATGTTGAGCATTTTTGGTCTGTTAAAAACACAGTGTACACAGATGTTTTTTAAAAATGAGGCTGCATGAGATGCAATTTTCTATGTGTAAATATGTAACCCCCTAAAAGGATATCTCTGTAAAATTATTATGTTAAGGTGAGAGCAGCTGCACTAAGGGTGAATGTTAATGTGTACTTTCAACAAGTCTTGTTTACTTCATTCTACTTAAATTAAGCCTGTGAGCTTTAAGCCAACTCACTAAGTCAGTGTGCTGATTCGCTCTTTCAATAATAGGAAGTGACCAATTTTACTTTCAGGAAGTGTTTAAAATTACTCTAACATTTAACATGTCTCAAGTCAGACTCAAGATAATAAACTGTATTTTCTAAGTTAGACCAGAAGATGGCAGTGCAGACCAATAAGAACTCAAGAGATCTCAACATGATCAAAAACATCCACCTTATGCATGTATTTTTTTGCATTTGTTTTTTCCCCCACCCATTTTGTTTTTCATAATTCTAAATTTTAGGTTTGTAAAGTGGATTTAGTCACTTCAGACTGATCTATATCAGGGTACTACAACAGTGGTGTGAGCTAAAAAGAATCTCAATACCTCTAACCCACAAACACAGCTAACACATATTTATTGCATTTGCAGGGTGATATTTAAATATATGTAGCATTTTATACTTAAACTTTATATTCATCTGAAGCTTGAACACATGTTTCTTTAGATAAAAACATCTAACCCTAAGAGTAGATACTGAGGATGTAGCAATGATAACTTTCTCACCTGTGATTCCTGGAAGGCGGTGCAGAAAAGCGCTGTGGTAGTGGTGGAGGACCTTTACCTCCTGGTCCCACCTTGGGAGGAATTGGTGGAACATCCTTATCTTCAGTGGGAGATGGGGCAGGGGAGATAAATGAGACTTTAACTTCATCACTATTTAATGATTGGGTGTATGGTTGGATTGGTAATGTCCGAGGCCTGTTTTGGGTAGGGTGGGTGTTAAGAGTGGGGACGAATGTCTCTGTTAGGATTGGAGTGCTGATAGGTGGTGGTAACATCGGACGACGCTCTGCTCTTGAAAAACCAGGGTCCTCTATAGGTGGTGAGGGGCTTTGAGAAGAGGTGAAGCACTGTGGAGGGCAGTTGTGGGTGACTCGTGGGGGAACAGGGGGTAAGGAGGTATCAGATGATGGAGACACTATGGGGCATTCGACCAGAGTACTAGCATGAAACTTAGTCCTCTGTCTTGGTACAGGTTTGTCTTTTTCTTTATCTACTCCTACGTTCCTCTCATCCTCTTTTCGTTCAGAAGGGGCTGAGTGTCTTTTTCCAGGAACAGGCTTTGTGCCTACCCCTTCTGTACTTATCTCTAGCTGCATGGACACATGTCTCTCCTTTGGAACTGGTTTACTTCTTTCTTTAGGAATAGGTCTCCTTGTCTCTCCATTTTTTGTGTCTTTATCCGGTTTTTCTGCCTCGGGGACAGGAACAGGTCTCTCATTCTGTCTGACTTCAGCCTGATCTTTGTGCTCTGATCTCTCAAACTGTTCATCATGATTACTGTGAATTTTGTTAAGGCTGGCCAGGATGCGTTTCTGGTGACCTGGGGGAGTGATGCCCATCCGGTCCAGCTGGTCCGGAGTGAGGTTCAGACACTCTTGGAGATTTGCCAGCCCAGCACTCTGAAATGCCTCAGTGTACTGCTCCAAATGAAGCATGCTCAACCAGTCGAACACATCTGCACTGGGTTCTGAATGAGACATGGTGCATGTGTAGGTGTCTGAAGCATCTGTCAGGGTCAGCATGCCATGAGTAGACTCCACAGGAAAAAATGTTGACTTTAGTACCTCTCAGATCATGGCTTGGTGACCTATGGGGAAAAAAGCAAGTTACATTAATTCAACAAAACAACTGCTATCATTAATCAGGATAGCCAAAATCTCCTAATATAAAGGAGAAACTCTCCACCTGTGGCTCTGATACAAGAAAGTTTTGGAGAACAGTTAAATCCATGGAAAACAAACCGACTTCTCCCCATCTACCAGTCTCTATGGTATCCAATGATATTGTTATTTCTGATTAACCTCATATGGCTTCAATTCTCAACCACCACTTTGTTAACTCAACCAAAGCTCTCACTATTCCAAACCCTGTTACAACCTCACCTGTTAGCCTTCTCCATCCAGCAGAACTGGTCTGTCCATCAAATCTCTCTCTGTCTCAGAAATGCAGGATGAACTTACCACTCTGGATCCAAATCAGTCTGCTGGCTTTGATGGACTAGACCCTCTGTTCTTAAAAGCATCTGCTCGTATTATTGCTGCTCCCATTACAAGAATATTTAATCTGTCGCTACAGTTCTCTGTCCTACCTTTAGATTTCCAATCAGTCATGATCGTTCCTTGCTTCAAAAGGTGGCTCTGACTCTGATCCTAATTGCTATCGACCCATCTCCATATTACCATGTCTAGCCAAAGTCCTTGAGAAGTTGGTTTTTAAACAGTTAAATCACTACCTTGTCTCCAACCACATTCTTTCAGGCCTGCAATCTGGTTTCCGGACTGGACATGGGTGCATGACAGCCACCATGAAAGTTGTTGATATTATCACAGCATTAGACAGTAAGCAGGTCTGCATAGCTGCCTTCATTGATCTGGCTAAGGCCTTTGACTCCGTAGACCATAGTATCCTGCTACACAGACTTTCTAGCATTGACTCTTTCTGCTGCTTTAAACCATGTAAGTATGTAATTTTACCACATTAGAGCATACAAGATCTGTATTTGTTTTCTATAATCCGTTAAATATGTGACCAAATGATCAAACCTATCAGACTGCATGTTGTGTTTTGCGAACTAAACAAATATTACTTATGAGAAACTAACACATATAAAGTCTGGCCTCATCACAACAGGCCGCTATGGGAGGAGCACTGGGGTACAAACCATGTTCTCACTGGCTCACTCACTTCTCCTTACGCCTCTACTCACACTTTGCAGATTATTATCAGTAATGTGTCCTTTCCGGTCCAACCCTGTCGCTATGCAAGCTGAGTCTTCTTGTGCAATTTACCAACTGTCCAGCAAGGTTTTGGGTGTAGGTAGGTTACATTAAAGTTATTTCAATAAGCAATAAGTAGCTGCTTCCTGCATTAACACCCACCCTGCCTATGACTTTCTTATACAAAACGTTGCTTTCCAAATGTGCAATAAGTTAGAATGATTTAAATCATTTTCTCATTTCAAAGTTTTTAATCAAACACCTGCTCTACTGACTGAGCTTCATCTCTCTACCACATATTTTTGACCACAGTGGAAACAGGTGGTTTCCTGGACTCAACCGCAAACTGCTTTTCCCCTGGTAATAAATGTGAAAATCCAAAAATGAAATTGAAGGTTTATGTGAAAACTTTGATGATTTCCCTCTGGAAATAAGACTGCACTTGTCTTGCATACATATGTAATAACGAAAAAATGTGTCACTTCATGTTTTTTTTATTCCGTGGAGGCTAAATTGATTATTCCAAAATGTTGCTTGCTGAAAGCAAAATATTTTTTAAATGAGGGTTGGCTAAAGACTTTTGCAAAATATTTGCAAAGCTTACATTTTAAATATTACCATAAACATATTATACACTTTTAGATTTAGATGATATTTACAGTGGGGGAAACAAGCATTTGATATACTGGGTATCAAATACTTCTTTTTTCCACTGTAGACTGATGCATTAGATACCAGAATGTTGACAGACTAAAACAAATCTGGAAAATATCTGATGACAGTAAGTGTGGATCATCAAGTATAAAAATACCCTACATTATCCAGTTAAAGAGATGCTATTTGATAGTGTGTGTGTGTGTGTGTGTGTGTGTGTGTGTGTGTGTGTGTGTGTGTGTGTGTGTGTGTGTGTGTGTGTGTGTGTGTGTGAGTGAGTGTGTTGAAATGAGTTGATTCAATTTCCTGTCAAATGTTTCCTCTGTTGAGACCACAGGGTACAAGGACAGTGTCTAATCTAGCTCCCTTCTCACTGATCAAACACAGTTCCTATTTTTGAGAAGAGGAAGTCAGAGACAGTTCATGCGATGACTTACAGTCTGATTGGCTGTTGCTGCAGTGTAACCTCCAAGCTAGAGACACACACAGTCTAAAAATTAAGCACATGTCAGATTTAACTAGCCGATCTCAGCATCTTTGACCAGATAAAAGTTTTGCCTCAGCACTTTATTGAAGTCCTTATATCAGCCTTAAGTTTGAAATTGTGTGGGTGTTAAAATGAACCACATCAAGAGACGCTGAAGTCTACTATAAGGGTGAGAAAAACAAACAGATCTGAAGTGGCTGTGCCTTGTTAACTCCTGGTAAATGCAAGATCCTCTTTTGGCCAGTGGTTTTTGAAAAGCTAATGAATCTGTATAGCAAAAATCAAGATGTGAAGACACAATAAGTCTGATTCTTTCAGTTGCTTAAAATTCCTACAATTTTGGGAGTAGCACAACAGTGTTGTACTGCTAAACCAAATCAAAACACCAACTCAGACTGTTAACTCATTAAATGTTCATTTAACTTTATATTATATTATTTTCTGCTTGAGGAGCCTTAAATATTCCACAGCTGATATTCTGCCAGCATCATCTCTTCAAATGAAACAGCAAATGAACTACAAAGCTGCAGCCATTATTTAGCTAGCCATGCTAAACAAAACCAGCCTTTTAACCAAGTATACTGATTAATAAGTTGCTTTCAAGCATATTTAATGGGTGTGTTACTTTTAAATTTGATCTTTTTCCACAGATTTTCACAGAAGCTGCCTGCTTTTAACATTTATAGCTTAAGCAATAAAACTACAATGTATTTGCTTGTATGTCAATAGGATTTTGAACTGTTAAATTCAACATGGAATTTTAACCAGCGTGCATCTTTTCAATGCACTGCGAACTGATTTCCAACACCCTTTTTTCAATGCTTTTATTTTTTGCATCTTTCAACTCTCTCCCACCTCTGTTGGTCTCCCCCTACCTCCCTCCCTCTCTCCCTCCCACTCAGAATGCTGCCAATAACAGGCTCTCTGTGCTGCCTTCACAATGGAGCATTCTGTTTCCTAGGCAAGAGAACGAGACTGACAAGAAGGAAGGAATGGGGGGTGGGGGTGGGGGGTGCTCAGTTAGAGTCTGCTCACACACTAAAAACACTCACCTAACAACACTTTCTGTGCAAGTCAGTGTGTATGGGAGAGACTGGACTACGTCTGAAAATGCCTTTCACGTCTCATATCCTGTTTTAATTTAACCAGAACACACATGACTCTGAAGGTCTGTTTTTATCTTTCAGTGTCCTTATAGCACTGAAATACTTTACCTTGATTTAGCATCACAGGAATTCAAGAGGCAAAGCAGCAAACTGGAAAAGGAGATTTAAAAAGTCCAGCACGCAAATTATTAGATGAAGTACAATCTTGACCCCTTCCTGCCTGCTTTCCTTATATGTACAGTACACTTACAACATATGTACCGTAATCCACAAGGTTAGAAGAAAATAAACACATTCCAGAAAAATTGTGTCAGGCTGTTAGTCACAATATGGCTGGTAATCTGTGAGAGTGCATCAGTGTGGTATTAACCAGTAACCACTGCTTTTGTTTCAGTTTCATATTTATCTTGGAAGTTTTGTACACATTTTTAACCTTTTTTTTGTTGTTTCCATAGGGCCAGTATTGACAGCAGCGAGTAACCTCACCCCCCACTCACAACTTTTCCGTAAGAATTAATAAATAATTAAATGTATTTTGTAGTAAACTTAGTTTGGGCATACCAGTACATGATTTATTAAACCACAACAGATACTGAGATGTAGAGATAGGCATGCCCTAACATTTTACTGGTACTGTAAATCCCATCAGATATGTTTTGTGGATTTTTGCTTGGTTTCATTGTTACAATCCATAAAATCAATAGTTTAATAAACAGGAACGATTTCCTAATGTCATCTCAAATATACTGTAATAAAACCCACCAGCACACTAAATAGGGTCAGGTTGTAAATTAGTAGCCATTTATACATAGTAAAACTACACACAAAAAGTTAGGGCTATTTGGCCTTTTAGTGAAATTTCAGGATGAACCTAAAATGCACTTTAACCTTTACAGGTGAGCTTAATGTGACCTTCTCTAAACTTTTCAATGCACATGCTTCAATATTTCAGTGTAGTCACCTACAGTTCTAGCGAGTGCGCCCTGCAACCCGCGTGGACCTGCTCAGTATAAAAGTAGCTCGTGAGATGAAAAACGTTGGGCACCAATATAACCATTGTTTTCACCAACGAGAGACACACTGGAAAGATACATTGCACATTTAGCTGTCAATTGTGTCTGATGCAGACTGAAGCTATACCGGTGAAGTCGGATCGTACACGTCATGATCAAACCACCGGATCAGATCGGTGAATCTCTCCATCCAACTAACCAGGGAGCATTTACGGTGGATTAGGAATAGTGGGCCTAAGTGCTGTTCACTGATAAATGTCTGTTCACAGTGAGAATAAATGATGGCTGAAAACTATTATGGAGTCATCAAGGAGAGTGCTATATGCATCTGTCACTCTTGTCACCAGACCAGCCGTTGGTGGTGGTGGTGGTGTTACAGCGTGGGCAGGTGTGTAGTCTATACAGTTTTGCCCTATACTTTATGAATGGCACTATGACAAGCTGATACTATAACATCATTAATCCAGTCATTGTTTCTATGAAGGATTAACACAGGCCAAATTTCATATTCACAGAAGACAATGCTCCAGCTCACCAAAGTTGCATTTAGGGTACAGCTGCTGGAGACCGAGGTATCTCAAATGCAGTGGCCTGCACTTTCTCCGGACCTGAATCCCACAGAAAACCTATGGGGTCAGCTAAGTCGTCATGTAACTCTGTACCCCAGAACTTCAATGATCTTAGGGCCGCCCTTCAGAAGTGTGGGATGCCATGCCTCAGCAGACAATAAGTCAACTTGTGAACTGGATGGCACATTGTTGTTAAGCTGTAATTGATGCTCAAGGTCACATGACAAGTTATTGAGACATTGACATGTTGGGGTATACCCACCATTGTTGTTGGCTTTTGTTTCAATAAATAGTTTGAGATGAGGAAATCACATTTGCATGCCTCTACTTAAATACCCTATGTTCATGATATAATGTCAATTTCCATAAATTTCACCAGTAAGCTAAATATCCCTAACTTACTGTGAATAGTCTATAATGGAAGCAAAGGTCTACATTCAGTGAGCCTGGTTACCAAAGCAGACATAGAAACCCTAAATTGGCCTTCACAATTTGCAGTTTTTAAACTTTAGCACCAAATATATACTCACAAAACAAACCTATGCTTAAAAAATCTCATTTCATTAGAAAAAAATTCCAATGTTTTTTACTGAAGCAGAGGCTGACGGTGCAACAAATGAATGTGAACACTCCTGTTGGCACGCATACCATTGTGTTGGCTTTAGTTGTGAACAACTTTAGTTGTGAACATTTAGTAAAACGTCAGAAGACATGTAAAACAACGGCAATGTTTTGAGCAGTTAAAGCTAAATTAAAGGCTTCCTTCCCATTGTCCTCTCATCAACTCCAAGATTATTTTACTATGTATACTATGGATATAAATGTACACCAAATACAGGCTGCTGGTCCAAAATTAGCTCAATAATAAGCATGACTATGTGAAAATTAACATGTGGAGCTTCTGTAAAGCGCTTTGGGTGTCCGGAACAGCGCTATATAAATCTAATCCATTATTATTCAAACTTCCTCATCACTGGGAATACTCTGAACCATGTGACAATTTCTCTTAAGCTGCTTCTCAAAAGGAGCAAGTAAGAGATAACATGTCATCAAGCTCTGTAAAATAAATAAACAAACAAGGAATGCAAAGAATTCCTAAACTCCAGCAACAAACTCACATGAAACAACGACTGAACACCATGTTTTCTGTGACATTCTTAGATTTGTGTGTTTAAAATGTCAAATAATTTCAAGATGACATTGCAAATATGTTAAACTATACAGCAACAACTGGATCTTTTATTTTATTATTATTATTTTTAATCAAGCTGGTTGTGCTTGGAGAATTAAAATGCCGACAAATGTAACAAAATATAATTGAATGCAACTAAAATACATCAAGATTTAAAAGGCAGCCTATGAAGGATGTTAACAGACTGCAATAATTGGGACTTTTCATGTCTGCAGACAGAAGAGATAAAGAATATAATTGTGCAACCAAGGAAGTTCATCACAACATAAAGCTGTGACACCAAACTGAGGCACTAGTGCAACTAAAAACATGATCACTGTAATAATGAAAGATGTGGAATAAAGTCTAAGACAATGAGGTTGATAACTTTGAAAAAATGCCTGAGAGCGTAACTTGGGAGGAACTACACAAAGTTGCTAAGTGGTGCTTGCATTGTCCCCATCTTTACATCTACTCACCAACTCAGCCCTATAACTACCTCCGATGTTGGCTTGGTGGCACAACAGTGGATCAACTTAAGCCTCTTCCATTCTTCTTTGCTCATCTCACATACAACATTGATGATGGAAAAATCTTACAAAATGCTTCAAACCTGACATACAGCTTATTGCACCAGCATGCAGCTGCTCTTGTATTAGTGTTTAAGGTATGTGTCAACTAAAAATAAAGACAGAATGATAGTTTATTAAACTTTTGATTAAATTTGCAGCTTGGCAACAAACTTTTTTTCCCTTAACTGTAGCATAAAGCGCAACATTTCTGTAAGTGTTCAAAACTGCTATTTGCTTCATGGGGCTGCAGCACAGTTGCTCCTCCGGTCCCGAATCACAAAGGAGAAAAACCCGAACCGAAGCACAGAGGTTTGCTTCTCCAGTCCTGAATAACTGAGGAGAAAAACCTGGACTGAAGCAAGGAGGTTTGCTCTGCGGAGCTGCCGCACAGCTCGCATGTACGTCAAAACAAGGCAGTGGAAGGTACTGTAGCAGTTTAACGACACGTCGACTACTAAACTCATCACTGACTATTTTAACTATCAACGTAATCGTGACTAATCAACTAATCATGGCAGCCCTACTCCACAAACACACACAAGACAAATACTGTTAGCTAAAAGCAAGAAAAGATAGTTATGACAGGAGCAGAGAACTGCTACAGGATGTACAAATGTGGAATGAAAGTAGAAATGAAATAGGCCCATGATGCAAAATGTCAAAGGGCAGTGACATGTGACAGGTCTATTGTGGTGAGGGGGACGTAGAAAGTAAATCTCAGGCTTGGATGTTTTGAAGCTCACCAGTCATATTCTGATCCGTAAACAGGACAACCAGCAAACTACCATTAATTTCAAAATATGTATGTTGTATCTAATTACAAAACACTTCACAATAGTCAGTTTAGCTGCCATAATTATGATGTATTTTATTTATGCATTATTTGTTTTGTATTTTGTATTGGTATTGAGATGGGAACTCATGTGTGTCATGTTTGTTGCACTGGGACATAATTAACAGCTGCACACTTTCTTCAAGAAGCCACATGTAAACTTAGTGGAAAGAAAAGTAAGAAATGCTGTTTTTCAAGGTGTCTTGCTCATTTTCTCTTTGAAGATTTTTTGTTTGCAAGTGGATTCATTCTCTCTTGGTTGTATGGAGCCAGCGAGGTATGTTTATTTGTGTTGAGCTGCATTATATTTATTTATTGTTTGTTCTTTGCAGCCACTGTAATGTAAATGCATGTTTGTTTGGATGTTGTTGTTCAGTTCAACGGTGGATTTTGATGACGATGAAACTACATGCTGTTAAGAAATAAATCCATCAGTAAATGAAGAACTGCGGCTTGGTGTATTTCCTGGAGGGAGTGACAGTCAGCATCTTCACATTTTGTCTGGATGTAACATACAATGGCGTGACTTCCTCTGCCACTCATCACGTCAGATTATCTGGCATTCCCAGCAATCACCATCTCACTTGAGATTTCTATTAAAATGCTGTCTTAAAAGAAAAGAGGCACAGACACACACAAAGGACGTGACTCATAAGCCCACCAGAGAACACATTGCTTCATTCAACCCACTTTTAATAAGAACTGAATAGTGACTCAGTCCTACCAGTACAGCGATGTATCGGAACAATATATTCTAGTGAACAACCTTGTGCTTGCATAAGCACACTTGTCAATGTCTTTTCAGGTACCTCATTATAAAAAAAGATGTTTATAATCTGCAGATTATATTTAGTCCAATAACACAACAAATTCTTCAGACTAATAAAAACTGTTTTTGACCTTGTTAGGTTTGTAGTAGTGGGAGTACAATGTACTGAAAGTACTAGTTTCAGTGCACACAATAAATGTACAGATTCAGAAGAGCTATAGTCTGAATCATGTTAAATCCTTTCAAATTACCTTATAGTTAAATTAAGACTCAAAACATTTACAAATTGTATTCTTTGTATCAGGGATGTTGAAGACATTCAGACCATGTTTATTGCCACAATTCACACAATATGTTCACTGAAATATGAATAAAACAGGTGGAATAAAAACAATCTGTGTCTTAAATGATCCAAATCCAGATGTTTAAAAAAAGTTCTGGGAAATGGGTAGAATGTTTAAAAAAAGTTCTGGGAAATGGGTAGAATGAGTTCCTGCATAACAAGTTCTTCTCCTTTAAAAAACCTGTACAACAAATGGTATTTCCTTCCAGTATGAAAAGTTAAGCTGAGCTGGATGACCTTAAGTGACTTACAACACTTTAATCACAGACTCTGATGTTTCACTTCATGCTCAAAAGAGCATGAAGTGCAATTTTTAGCCCAAGTAATTTTGATATTGGTCTGCTAAAAGACATTCAATAAGATGTTTTTAGACTCACAAATCATGAAGGGATGATTCAGAAGGAAGTAATCATGTGAGTGAATGAGACAGACAGAGTAACTCACAGCAAAGTGGGCAAAAGGTAAAACAAAAGGAGACAGAGCATTTGCTGCCGTGGCCCCCAGATTCTGATATGCTCTCCCCCTGAGCCCAACATCTGGGGACTCAGTGGTCTCTTTTAAAAAGCAGCTCAAAACTCATCTTTTCAAACTGACTTTTACGTGAACTCCAGTGGATCAGTTTCTCTGTAGTTTCCGTTCCTGCATGCATTTCCATCGTCAGTTCTGTATATTTTTCTTACTTGTTACGACTGTAAAGCACCTTGTGATTTATATCTTGAAAGGCGCTATACAAATAAGTAACCCTTACTTACAACAAGCATTGTTCAGCAGCAGCTGCCTGCAGCAAGATATCAATGTAGAATTTACATTCACGCTGCAGGTATAATTCATTTTCATTGAGCTTCAGTATTTACATAACTCAGGATATACTAGAATAAATCTAGCTGACACAAAAGTCTGATAACGAGGGGTGGAATGATACTTATCATGTACATCTTCATAAACAACATCCTGGAACATTATGAGGTTTTCAGTGTGCACCTAAGTACTGCTGGTTATCTTAAATTCTCTAAGAACTTTGCAACATTTTTGTTTTTCCATTTTTGCCTCCTAAAGAGGCACATGACCCTATAGTAAGTCCAAGGCCCTGCTCAAGTTCTCAAACTTTTTCATCTGTGGACCTTAAGCACTATGAGAAATTCTTGTCAACAATTGCAAATTTATTGAGGCAGATAATTACTCACAAAAAATGTTCTGCACATCTTTATACCAAATTCATTCTGCATGAACGACTCCCTCTCTAGACCCTCCACTGAGCAGCCCTGTCATGCAAAACATTCTATTTTAAAGCATGAAAACTCTACATAACAGATACAGTTGTTTCCTGGACTGTGACACTGCAGACTATATTTATAAGGAACCTTAAAGTCAAAGAAACATAAAAAACTGACAGTTTTCACTGATCTTAAAAACTTACATTTGATAACAGCAATTCATTTTTAGTCACGCCTTATTAAATCTATATTTAAATTCTGAGGATCCTGTTCAGTAGAAATAAACTGATCTTCAGCAGCTGTGCACTGACGTGATAAATGCCAAGAGTTCTAATTCATGAATCAGAATGTGGGAAACTACGAAAACAAAAAACACCTTAATAAATTAGTCAAAACATTCGGGTAGTCAGATTAGAAATAGCTAAATTCAATGGGGATAAACAGCCCAGTCACAGGCTCTAGACACAACAGGGCAGCCTGAGGAAAACAACCTAAGTCACATTAACTCAATAGAGTATTGTTTCCTCTTCTTCATTGACTAAGGAGGCAATAAAAAGCAGAACTGGACTCACAGCAGCTACAACTATATGTAATTTCTTCACCTGTGAGTTGGTAAAGTTCATCCCTACAGGTCAAATTAACGGTCAGTGCCTGAATGTGAACTCACGTTAAATGTTGGAGCCACCGCTGCTGTTGATTATTTTTTCAGTGTCAGCTGTGCGAGTAAAGTTGCTCAGAAGAGGGAAGTTATTAATATGGTTCGCTCACCTTTCCGAGTCCTAACAAGTGTCCGACTCACTGAG
This sequence comes from Callopanchax toddi, assembly GCA_006937965.1. Taxonomy (NCBI): domain Eukaryota; kingdom Metazoa; phylum Chordata; class Actinopteri; order Cyprinodontiformes; family Nothobranchiidae; genus Callopanchax; species Callopanchax toddi. The sequence continues at coordinate 950,674 of SSNR01000056.1, read as the reverse complement.
AAGTTCTCGTTTTTTTATCCTCGACGTGGACTCCGCGGCTACGAGAGCTCTGCCAAACAGCGCATAACATTTTTCACACGCAGCACGTCCAACAACTCGTTTAGCACTAAGCTAACAGGATGGAAGCATTCTACTTCCGGTCATACACTTCAAAATAAGATTCCACGTTTGTATTCTAAGCTGCTGTGTTTTATTTTGAAGGAATAAATCACAATTTTTTTTGGTGTTTTGTCTGTTAATTTAAGATTAACTGAGGCAGGGGAAAAAAGCAAAACTTCCGTAATCCCATCATGTGACCACTGAGAAAAACTGGACAACCCAGTCTGTTTTCTTACTAATACTTACTGGAAGACAAATGCCGTTTTAAGAGCTCACTATAAATAAATTAATATGTACATCACTTTGCAAAAGTTTAAAACTTTACGTCTGGAGCCAGATTTTCTTGTGATCTAAAAATATTTTTTGATTAAATATAGCTCATTCATTCCTTTTGAAGATTTGTCAAAGTTTTTGAAACAGAAAGGTCAACATTTTAAGCAAATACTTCTCTTTACAATTGTCTCCTATGTCCCATTTTAATAAAAACAGCTACACCTGAAAAATTATACTTGCCTTCGTTTACTTAGTGTGTGTAGAACCTTTCAGAAAACTGTTGCATTTTTCTGTTCTGTTTATTTTGTTGTTGTGAAACATTGTGGCTTTTGTCTGACAAATGCACTTCAGTGCTATGCAATACTTACATATGTTGCTAAAAAAAAAAGCCACATTTTATATATTTGCACTGATGTTTGAAGATAATATTAAATCATTTTGCGCAACTACTGTAAGAATTTGATCTGATTTTTAAAACACTCAGACAAGATTATTAGAACTTACAGAAATCAAATCATTTAAATTTCAGAGGTACATTTAGCAAAAATTGTTACATAGAGATAAGAACAGTGGTTATGAAATGTTTAAAAATAAATATATCGCTTGCCAGTAGTCCTTGTAAAATGGCTTATTAGTGATGTTTGAGCACTTTAACAAGAATTAATTGGGGTCAAAAATTTTTGCAACTTTTATTTTGTGGGGCAAAACCTCAAATGTTTGAAAATGTTTGTGCATTAAACTGCCAAACTGATAGTTGTAAGGTGTCATTGGAACCAGAAGAGGGCAATCACTCACCATTAGGATAAATGCTGAACTTCAGAATGTTTCTCAAATTTCATACCGTTTAAAAATACATTTCATAGAAGTCCACGTTTCTGTTAAAAGACGAGTTTGACATTCAAATGCTTTTCTAATTGTCATTATTTAATTCAGTAACAGAGACAACACAATGATAAAAACTTTGAAAACAGGAAGGCTGCATGCTGTAGAAGTCAAAACTTTATAAATTAGAATGTTTTGGAAGACCTGGATGGTAACGATTTCTCCAGAGAAAGAGACTCTTTCACACAGAAAACATGTCACAAAGATGAAATATGTTAGCCTTCAGGATGAATGATACGTGTTCATCCAGACTAGAGACACAGCACAGGCTGTGGTCCTCTGTTCACATATACTAGATGCAAAGCTGAAGCTTGAATGAGGAGAAAACAGGTGGTAAAATAAAATGTGAGCAGCAACAGGGAGAGAACAAGAAAAGGTGAATGAACAAACAAAAGAAGCAATAAGTGAACTATGGAGACAGAATAGGACAGAAGGGGGAGGGGGGACAAAGACAAGAAACAAACAGCAAAGATTAAGAACAGTCAAAATGAGCCAAGTGGGAGAGATAGATAATGTATGGAAGAGGAGGAAGAACGTGAGCGCATGATAAAAGGGGAAGACACTGAGTCGCAGAGTAAAGGGAGAACAAGAGCTGTCAGAAGAGGGAGTGGGAGAGGAGACAAGGAAGAGGAGGAGGTGGGGTAGTGATGAGTCATCACCAGGCTATCATCCCTGGTGGGCCGGGTTGCTGTGGGGGTGGCAGAGTGACACATATGTAGTCACACACAGAGGATTTCTAGCCGTCACGCTGCTTATATGTCTCCTGCTGCGGGGGCGGGTGGAAGACAATACAGGGATACCGCTGGGACATCAGAGTTCACAGTCGTACACTTGCAGCCTGTTTTCCTCTGACACACACATGCACTTGATGATGATGGGAAAGCGAGAGGCCTCATTAAGACTGAGGATGGATGGATAGTACATGCAAGGGGCAGGGGGGAGTCAACAACAGTCAACACAGCTGTAGGAGACAGAGGAAACAAGACAGGCAGGAGGAACTACAGCACCACTTCATGCCTTTTTGCATCCACGTCTCTTAATCATCCATACTTTATTAGCTGGTGCATATGCAGGGGCGGCAGAGAGGAAGACATGCAAAAAACATGTGCATGACTTTACATAAACGAGACATCCTGTAGCTCTGTTTCATGTGCTTAAAAATAAATTGAAAGCCAATCTGGTTAATGCCGTTTTTCATTTTTCAGCATGCAGTTCATGTTTTTCAGCCAGCCTATCACAGGAAACCGTAGCTGTTGTTTAGTTTAACCAGCATAAGGAAGAACAGTCAGATGCCCTGTGATAAGTCACTTCCCCTGTGAAATTCAAGACCCCCCCCCCTCGTCATCAGTCTCTGTCGCTCTTTGGTGATGAGTCGATCTCAGAGTTGCCATGCCAACAGATTGAGAGGAGGGAGGGGGGGATTCCTAATGCTGATCTAGGCCACTGCACGCACGTTGCGAATCCATGGATGCATGCAATTGAATGAACACACATCAACACTTCCCCAGTGAGAAAAAGCTGTTCGTCAGCAGCAGCTGCGTGTCGCGGCGTTTGCCTGTTCCTGTCGGTAAACCACTTCAAACAAACACACGCAGAAATGAAAACCCATTTCGCAAGTGAAAATTGAAAAACCTTTGTAGGAATCTGCATTTATTTAAAGTCTACATACATTCATACATCTCTCAAATAGAGAAGCAGACAGTACGTAAATCTGTGTGTGTGTTTGTGTGTGTTTATGACAGAAAGGGGAAAAAGTTAAGTTGGGTGGGGTTCCAGCTGCCTTCTGCACACCTGAATATTTATTATGTGCTTACAGAATATGATGGAGACACACTGTGAGCAACAGAGAAACAATGCAGGCAGAACACACGTGTGTGAATCCGTACAATTAAAGGCTGCAAGATGTAAAAAGTCACTAAAGTTCATTTTGTAATATATTTGGTTTAGTCTGTAAACTTTTAAACATTAAACACTAAAATTTATGTGAAAATATATTTGATGCTTATCTGCTTATGTCCTAATTGGAAATTTATGATCTCCTTTTGGGAAAAAAAAAACTTTCACAGTCACTTTTCTGATTACACCAACGATTAGTTAAGCTTGTAAGTGTTGTCTGTCTGTATAAGAATCTGTGTGCAATGCTGTTGCACGTGTGTATTGATATGCATGAAATAATGTGACTGAGTTTGATAAAGTATAAGTTTGTCTTTGTGCATGAATGCCTATACATACTTATCCTTATATGCATGTCATGTACAATATACAATTTACAAACAGAATCACATACATACATGTATTTATGGGTGTTTATTAAGCTGTATGAATCCCTGCATTGCTGTTTGTATGAACACGTGTTTGTATTAGTCGCTGTCTTCTCTCTCATGGGTTTCGGCCAAGGAGCTCTCATCAATATTCTCCAGGCTCTCTGCTCGCTGCATGCTCAGCTCAGAGAGAGGGATGCTGGGTAACGTAGTCTGTTCGGGGTACAGCCAGGGCTTGAAGCCAGGGTTGTGTCTCTGCTTCCAGTCTGAATACTTCAAACAGGCCTTATTGATCTTTTTCATCGCCTGGAAACAGCACAAAAGGTAACAGACAACATGTATGATCATTACAGACGTTCGTATCGATCTTTAGTGAACTCAGCAGACATAAAGGATGGGAGCCATGGTTAGAAAGCTGGACTGGGTTGAATTCAACAGACATGAAGCATGTACGGATACAGAGGACTGAAATAGCTCTGCAGAAAATTTCAGATGAATAAGTGATGGGACAAAAAGGAGTCAGAAGGAATGGTGTGAAAGTTACACACAGATGAACAATAACTAAAGAAGCCAAGAGGGAAATATACATGGAAGTGACTGTTTGTGGAGCTACATGAGCAAAAAGATGACATTTCTTGAAGCACCTTCACACCTTTGAGAAATTCTGCATAGTTCTGGTTATCTTTTTTAAATAATAATAATAATAATAATACTGCTAAAAGATCCTGCCAAAAAGCTGTAAATCAAAAAGTCATCAAGATTATTTTTTTTGCACATCTCTACAGGCAGTTTGTTTTTTTTACTGACACCATCATCATGAGACTCCTCCACCCAAGGACACTCTTTGGAAAGTCTTTCTCCTATTTCAACACGTACTTGCAAACTGAATAAATGCAGTAAACTGAAACACATGGACACTCAGAGGATAAATGCTAATGGGTGTAGGACTTACGTGGGGAGCGAGGAAGTGGGAAGACTTGTTGACAACCCACTTGGGTAAAGAACCTGTAAAGAGACAGAATGAGAGGAGTCAGATGCATAAACAAGTGAAAAAGAGAATCAAATAGAAAGAGGATGAGGAGAGGGATTTCAGGTTTGCTGTATTATGACACATGAAACGCATCAAAGAGAGGCTTAGTAACTTGCTACTCGCTGCTTCTGCACACACGTGAACACAATAAGACCAGGTAACTAACTATAGAAATGTTCCCCATCAGCAGTGAAGGAGTGATTTAAAGGGACGCCGAGATAAATAGAAAATGAGAAGGGTAGGGAGGATAAAAGAAGAAGGAGGGACACGTTAAAAGACAGAAATGAGACGATGCAGTAGGCCGCCCTTGATATGGTTACTATGACGACTCTTTTTGACATAAAGGCAGAGGGATGCATAATTTATAGAGCATGCATTAAGCACCTGGGTGAGTGAACTAGTATTTTCCATCATTATGAATGTGTGCTCTCTTTATAACCTTGTGTGTGCGCAAGTGTGTCAATTACCTCGTGGATCTACCTGGGCCAGGTAAGTGAGGTTACAGTGGTTAGGCCCCGTGCTCTGGATCATGTAGCCTGTCTGAATGGAGACGGCTCGCACCATGTCCTTTTTAGGAGGGTATTTCTGAGGAGACAACACACAACATAAGATAAGAAACTCTTAGTTGCTTCAATTCATTTTAACACCTTTCAAATTGAAACAACACAAATTTAACTAAACTTTCATGCTTTGATACTAAAGTTAACCTACATCTAGGAGCATGTAACCAGCCACACATGCAGATATAAACAAATTGATTATTTTCCAGTGTTAGCGTTTCATTATTTTGTGGCAGTGCAGACTATAAAAGGTGAGGCTAATACATTTCTATTATGTACTCTCATTACAAATGCTAAAGCTGACACTTAATGTGACTTTGCCACATTTTTCTATGGTGGGCATAAATCTCAGCAACACCAACAATGATACTATAAAAAAAACACTCTGCAACACCTATCCATCTAGATCAGGGTTTTCCAAAGTGTGGCCCTCGGTGTGATTTTGTGCAGCCCTCAACTGTATTTCAAGAATGGTCGAATTTTAGCTAGCGAGCTCAGGCTGTTGATGCAGATAAACACTTTTAAAAATATTTTTTACGTTAAGGTTTTTAATGTGAACCCCCTTCATAAACTGAAATGTTTTAAAAACTGAAACATTTAAGTAGAATACCAAGAAAAGGGCTTTTATTAACCACAGTTTTTGCTTTTACTGATCATAAAACTTGAGAAAATACAGCGAGCATCACTGAAGAAAGAGGGACCTAGATCCTGTTCTTGTTGCTGATAATGACTCAAATTTATTTTCAAGACCAAGAAATTAGAAAACAATCTATCAAATTTGGGATATTTTATGATTTTTTTTTTATAAAGGCAATACTACAAAAAACTAATAATTAGCTCTTTACATTCAAATATTGCATTTAATGTATTGTTGAGCAGATAAAAAGAAGAAGAAACATCCCAATACAATCATTCGGCGGTTATTTATTGTTTCGTTTTTTAATTAAAAGCTAATTTTATGGCCCAGATGTACTTTAGTCTTGGTGATTTTGGCCCAAATCTAGAAATGCCTGGACACTACCGTTGTAGATACTGTCCACATCAATAAACAATCAACAAAGAAATCAATAAAAAGTACCACGAGTCATCGACTTGTTTTTAAAGCTGTGGCTCATAGGAGTTCTAAACTGCTATTGTACTAATCCCCTTCAACAGTGCTGTGCCTCAATGCTAATACTAGTTTTCACATAAGCAGCAGGAGCAATAAGTGGAGACTTGATTTTTATTATTCTTAATTTATGTCCTCTTTGATAACAGGGCTACAGTAAACAATGTTTTAGCATCTCAAATTATCAAAAGAATAGTTTTTGTTGCTGCTTGTGTAAAGTTACTGTTGTGTCACGTTGCAATACCCTGCAGCCACCACAAGGGAAGCTGCAGCTTCACACTTATTACCAACAAATGTATAAGTATTTGTTAATTAGACCATCAACAATGCTTTTTTTTTTTTTTTTCTTTACCACCCGCTGCTTTTCATTTATACTTTAAATATTTCCCATGCAACACAATGAATATCCCCTCCATTGAGCCTACTGCTACACTGCTGACTAATTTGGTCATACAGCGGAGCCTATTATTCTTAACAATGATGTACAGGACCGGTTAGCCGATACTAACAGCAGAGCTCAAATGAAGCACACACTGCAGTAGCAGTGCACTTACAGCTGCTACAGGAAGAGAACTTTACAGCTTTATCTTTATTTCCAGCTTTTTGGTGCATTTTTTCTTAGCAACTGCACTTCTCTATTAATGGTTACCTTGTAAGAATTTCAGCTGACAGCACCATGATAGCTTTCACGAATCATCTGCGGGTTTCTAAGAAATCTGAGCATTATAATGTTCTTCTGAGTTGATGGATTTTTAAAGAGGACTGCAGATTTTTTTTTACAGCAACTCTGCAGACACCCAGCACACTAGCATCGTATCTTGAGATTTGAGCAACATTTTATAACACCATTCATCTAACTACTAATTTTTGCTTAGCAGATGTAGAAAAATTTGGCCATCATTAAGGGAAACACATTAGAACAAAACCCTTTGTAAAAGTGTTATTTTAGCCCTATATAGGACAGAGAATATATATTGTATAGTACACCCTCTTCTTTGATAATGAGAAATGGGAATAAAAAGCTGTGAAGTAAATATGGCTTATTAAAATATAAGATCTATAATTCAAATAAATGTAACATTAGAAAATAAACATCCCTTGAGAAAAGAAAACTTAGATTTTTTTCCATGAACGTTACCTGAAATAATAAAATTAAGCTTTTAATTTTGTAATTTCTTGTGCTACATTAATACTCTCTGTATTTATAAGTCTTTTATTTATTATGTATTTATTTCATGAGCATATTTATTTACTAGATTTGTCATTTATTCTTCATCATCATCATTAAATACTGAATCAAATTGCATTCCATGTAAAGAAAACATCAAGTTCTACTGAATAGCACCTTGAGCACACACACACACACACACACACACACACAATCATACACACGAAACACAAACACACAGAGTCTATAAACTCTAATTGATGCAGGCATGCAGAAGGCCATCACATGAGCTGACTTATCCTGTAAACTTTGTAAAACTGAGTGAAACTTGGAATGAGAAAAAGAGAGGGAAGAACAGAGAGAAGCAAATAAATAGAATTAAGACACCAGTTTTATAATTTAGCAGATACAAACTGTAATTTGGCTGTTATAGCCTCAGTGGTAGGTGATGAGGAGTAGATGAGATGACTCATCTCCAGACAGGGAAAAAGACAAATTGGCACATTAAAAGAAGCAGTTTTAGGCCTGATTCCAAACCATCACCTATGTGGTCATAGAGCCCCCTTAATCACCAGGTTGGTTTTACTGCTCCTAGGCAATCAAATTAAGTATCGAGTTCTTAGAAAGCACAATCAGCGGCCAACCTAAAAATACAACATTTAGCTTAATCAACCTAATGATCTACTGTTAAGCTAAAGTAGTGCCGGCACAAACACATCCACTGTAAAAGCATCAAGGAGGGAGAGCTCTCTCTCTCTGTTGACTGGTGCCAAACTGTCTCCACTTCCTGCAGGATCCACCTCTCTATAAGGTGAGTGGAATTTTAAATGACTAACTGGAACCATTTATTGCCACCTCTCCTCCATGATGTCCTTACTAAACTGGGCTGGCATTCTTTTTATCTGATCCAACAATGATTTGGCATCCATGTGCACCAATGAACACATATGACGCTTATGAATGGGTGAATGGTCAGGGTCACGCCCTGTGTATCTGTGTCCTTACGGCATGTTTAACAGAGTAGTTCATGATGATGTAGTCTTTCCCTATTGGCAGCCAGGAGCGAAGCGTGATGACATCACGGTTCCGAAGAGGTTTTGGACACTTCCCTTTAAACAACATACAACATAGCTTCAGTTATACACAAACAAACACAGGTGATGAGGTCAAATTAGTTAAGACATGTTCATAAGTGAGCAACATACATGAGTAGTAACCAACATCTGCGTTGACCGTGAGCTTGCCGATGTCAAATGTCTCGATCACATTTGAGTCCCATTTTCTCCTGTATTCGATGTCATGGAGGACATCATACATTGTCTCAGCCGGCACGTCTTTGCACACCATACGACACTGAAAAAGAAAAAAAATAGAAAAATATAAATTAAAATTTCAGGCGGTGCACAAAAGGCACTGTGAGCTAGAAGAACTACCTAACTGAAACTAGTTAAATTTACTGTGAAGAGGCTCAAATATAATTACATTTAACTTTTTTTTATTTTAAGGGACATGTGTGTTGAAGTTGGGTCCATTTGGACACAGGGGTGCACAAAATTTTTCCATTGAGGTACTCAAGGGAGAACCTGGCGCTGGTGTCTGGTTCACACCACATCTCTGTGGGTTGGGGGGGTGGGGGTGGTGGCAAGCTGCCACCGGTCTGTGTCACTGGTGCTGCACGTGTGTCTCAGAGGTGCTGCGAGTGTGTGTGTGTGTGTGTGTGTGTGTGTGTGTGTGGTCGGTGTTGCACACGCGTGTCTGAGGTGCTGAGCGTGCGTCTGTCACCAGAGTGCAGAGTGTGTGTGTGCGTCACCGGTGCTGCATGCGTGTTGGAGGTGTTGCAAGTGTTTATGTCAGCCCTGCTGCGTGTGTGTCAGAGGTGCTGTGAGTGTCACTGGTGCTGCACGGGTGTCGAAGGTGCTGAGAGTGTGTGTGTGTCGGTGGTCCTGCACGTGTCTACTACTGTAGCTTCAGAGGCCATGTGAGCACTCATTTGCTGCTACAGAATGTGAAGCTCATCAGATCGCAGGCTGTGCTATCGGGACCGCGAAAGCACTGGTCCACAAAGGCGCGTTTGGGCAGTAGATTCTGGTACGCATGCATGATATCTGGTGCACATGCGTACTGGTGAACCAGTTATCTACACCCCTGATTATATACATAGCTCCTTAATCTGGTTCGAATGTACTCATGTCTACAGCAGACTGCAGTCATCTTGAAGTCACTCTGACGTCCTGATGAATTCACACCGGTTTATGCAAAAATAATTTTACAAACATGGACACCGCTGTCAGTTGGTACTGGTAGAAATATAAAATATTCCTTTAAGACTTGACCCCCAGAAGCACCAGAAGTGCTACATGTAGTTCTTATAATAACCATCCTTTTGTCCAGTAACTGTTTGTAAATTTTACCAGGAAACATATCTTAAATCCCTTCAGGAGCTATAGTTTGGTCCTATTTATGGCAACAAATGTAAATAAGAAACAACAAATGTTGACCACAAAAAACATAAAATACAAAATATTTATCTCCTCAGCACAGTGGATTTCATGTATATAAAAAAAGAGAAAATCAAGTTAAAATATCCTCTAGAGAAACTCTCATACGCGCAATGTTATATTGTAAATGATGTGGAAATCTTTAGACATCAGATGGTTGGACAGTGTCAGTGCCAGACAGTGGAAAGAGAAAGATGGTGTGTGTGTGTGTGTGTGTGTGTGTGTGTGTGTGTGTGTGTGTGTGTGTGTGTGTGTGTGTGTGTGTGTGTGTGTGTGTGTGTGTGTGCGCGCGCGGCGTGTGTGTGTGTGTGTGTGTGTGTGTGTGTGTGTGTGTGTGTGTGTTGGTGTGTGTGTGTGTGTGTGTGTGTGTGTGTGTGTGTGAGACACGGAGAGAAACACAACATTAAGTGGGACAAGCCACTGACCATAGATGAGTCATTACTAGACCTGAGCTCTTGAAAGGAAAACAACTCATTCAGTACAGGACAGAGACAGACCAACACACATATGTCACATAGTCAGCAAGAGCCCACTTGTTTTTCCCTTAGGCTATACACATCTCCATAAACATCTCCTTACACTATGCACATCACCCTGTTCTTGACCGGAAAAGGGTGGCTTGCCAACCCCAGTCTGTGGGAGAGGTCCTGCCTCAAGTGGAGGAGTTGAAGTATCTCGTGGTTTTGATCATGAGTGAGGGAAGGAGGGAGCAGGTCTGTTGTGGTGAATGAAGCAAGCCAGAAAGCAAGGCTCTCGATTTACCGGTCGATCCACATCCCAATCCTCACCTATGGTCATGAGCTTTGAGTAAAAAAACAGAAACCAGCAGCCAAAATGAGTTTCCTGTGCAGGGTGGCCGGGCTCAGCCTTGGGTGAGGAGCTCAGACATTTGGGAGAGACTCGGATTAGATCTGCTGCTCCTCCACATCGAGTGCAGCCAGTTGAGGTGGTTCGGGGCCAGGCATCTGGTTAGGATGCCTCCTGGACACATCTCTCCAGAGGTGTTTTGGGCTTGTCCTGCTGGCAGGAAGACCTCAGGTTGACTCAAGACAAGCTGGAGGAAGTACATCTCCGGGTTGGCCAGGGAACGTCTGGGTGTGTGGGGACAGAATGGTCTGGATGCTACCCGCACGACCCGGAGCCGGATAAGAGGAGGAAGGCGAGGCTATACACATCTACATTGTGGTTATTGTAAAAAAAAAAAAAAGGCTTCAGATATGTTGTCAGCTAAATCTAAAAGTAGTCTGGATGTATCCATTCATACAACATGATGTTTATTATAATCTCTATCACTGCGAGGACCAGTTATCAAATGGCACAGTGGGGAGTCCTGTCTGTGCAAAGTAATGACATTACACACCAAACTAAGAACGTCTGAAACCCTTACATACAGGCGTAACTACAGTTACACATAAATCAGGTGTAATGACAGCAAAAGGGGGCAATGATAGAAAACCAGAGCAAATTAAGGTCTGCATCTGAAAAAGAACTGAATCAAGTTTGTCCCAAATGATTTAAACCCCAGTACTTATCACTGCAGTGGATTTAAAACTTAAATCTGTGCAGTCTTAATTCCTTCCTCCTTTTTGTGCACTCAAAGGATTACTTTAAGAACATTACCAAAATGTTTGAATAGGAGGTCTCCTTTCTGTGTTAAAGTTTTTTTTAATTGGAAGACATGTGGTGAGCTTACCTTTGGTGTAAAACCACAAAAATAACACCCTTTAAAATCTTATAAGTGCTTCCTGAGTTATGGACAAGTAAAGTCTTTTGTCTGTAATCACTGACTGATTGCTCACCTCTTTTGTTTACAGAGAATGTTCTGAAAAGACTAAATGTCCAATGGGCAGCAGTTAAGTGGACTAAAGTGTCTTGTTGATGACAGAGGTCAGAGGAGAATGAGCAGACTGGTTCAAGATGTTAGAAAGATAACAGTAGCTCTAAATATACCATATCTAAACACAACATTTTGAACTTTGAAGCAGATGGACTACAGCAGCAGAAGATCACAACAGGTGTCTCTCCTGTCAGCTAAGGACAGAAAACTGATGCTAAAGTTCACACAGGATCACCAGAAATTCACAATAAGAGACTGGAGAAACGCTTCCTGGTCTGGGGATGATCAAGGTGCTTCACAGTGATTGGGTCAGTCTTGAAACACATGAAAGCGTGGATCCTTTCAGCAGGTTAATGCTCTATATCACAAAACACACACTTCTTAAACAAGATGAGTTCACTGGACTCCAGCGGCCTCCACAGTCACCAGATCTCAATCCAGTTCAGAACATTTGAGATGTGGAACAGGAGATTCACATCATGCTGACAAAACTGCAGCAACTATGTGACGTAGCGCTGTCGCCAACATGGACTAGAACCTCTGAGGGATGCTTCCAACAGCTACTCTAATCTAATCTATGGCATAAAAAGTTATGAAGGATAAGAAGGTAAATGGGTCCAACCTGATACTAGCAAAGTGTAGCAAGTGGATGGTGAGTGTATATTTCACGCTCAAGCTCCACCTCATTGTGCTATACTATATATTTATATAGTACTTTTGGTTTTAAACAGCCAAACATCCAACTCAAAGTTTAAAATCTCTTTTTCAAAAGCCAACGTTGCTAAAACTCAGCTCATCTTACTTTATACTCAACCAGATATTTTCCTAAAATTCAAGTAGCTTGAGTTCATAAACCTGACCAAGCAGCTTCTGTGTCTAAACTCAATCAGACAAATGGAAAAAAAGATTGAACCATCAAAGCAGAAAGGGCTTTTGAAGAGGAAGAAACCAAACTGACTTAAGGTTTAAAAAAAACACAAACAAAGGGGTTAAAAAGAAGTGCTAAAGAATAAAAAAAAGGATAAAAAGTGTTCTTTTTCATAAAAACACTTTCTACTGAGGTGTAGCACAACAAAACTACACTGTGTTGTAACACACTTCAAGGAGGGGATCTAAATTAACATTCCCAGAGCTGTTGAACAAAATTGAATAAACATGGAAGCTAGAAGAGAAATCAGCCTCATTTTATAAAGAAGGGGCTCAGTGTGTGCTCAAATTAGATTAGTGATTACAGAATCAGATACTGCTCTCTCTCAACTAAAGCAATGTAGAAAACACAGACAAAATCTCTCATTATCCAAAAATAACTGCACTTTTTGGTTTTTCTGTATTAAGACACGGAGTGGGAGTAGATCACTTATAATGGAGGAGTAGCGACGAAGCTTTTACTGTGAAATCATTGGTTAGAGTTCCAAAAAGGAAGATGGTGGGACATTCCCAAAGCACCTTTTATTTACTTAAGAAGCACATGTTGATAAGATCTGCGATGCCCTAACCAGTGGACCAGCGCCTGCAACATTTCAGATTTAATAACTGAGGGTGTGTGTGTGTGTGTGTGTGATAGAGAGAGAGAGTTAATGAATTGTACTTTCTGGTTTGGACCAAAAAGAACAGTGGATGTGTTGTTTCCACAGGCCAACTGAGGCAGGAAGAAGGACGGGCAAATGAAAAGGTGAGAGAGGAGAACTGTGGGTTAAAAGACGTTCAGCGGAAAATGAAGACATACGCGCAGAGAAGTACACGTGTAACCCTAACTCTATTACACGCTAATTCAGTAAACTCAACAAACGAAGCACAGAGATGAGGAGAGAGAAAGGGGTGGGTGAAATGGAGTTCAGAAAAGTGTAGAGGCACAAAGAAACAAACAATAGGTGTGTTTTGTTTTATCTTCTTTAGCATGGCGAGAATCCTACAACCTTTTTTCCTGCATTTGCAGCTCACTCCATCAACTTTTCATTACCTTCTTCCTGTTATTTATCTTTTCTGGTAAAATAAAACTTTTGTCATTGCATTTTTCTTTATAATCCACATTTTTACCTAAAACTGCAATAACTGTAGTTTTTATTTTAATAAAACGTTTTTTGTGTCCTTTCTGTCTTCAATAAGGTGTAAGATTATGTAATATTTTAAACGTGATCATCAGTGATAGAAAAACAATTCAGTGTTTTTGTGTTTCCTGTACGTTTGAATGCAAAATGAGGATTCAGTGAAAAGGTCTGAGTGCCTTTCCATAGGTAACGGTACATCACAAAAGAGTTTTTTTTTATTTGGGATTTAATTTTCTATTTGCTGCTTAACATCTTAAAAGAATGTCTCAAGGAGGAACTGCAGCAGGATGTGTTCTGCTTCTCAACTTTAAACAATACATGAGATTATTAAATGGGCAGGGCTCTGAGGTTTTACACAGTCACTTGTCAGAGTGTTGCTTTAGCACAATTTTTTTTTTTAAATGTGAACCTTTGTTCTATGCTGCACAAAAATTGTCCCATAGCATGATGATGCCACCACCCTGCTTCACAGTGGAGCTGGTGTTTTTAAGGAGGGAGGTGTGTGATTTACACTACTGGTAGAATCTTTTTAAAGGCAAAATAATAAATTTTGTTGGTTTTTGCAGCTTTGTTGGGATCCCAGATTTACATTATAACATTCTGTAACTATATAACATTGGACTGCACAATTAATCGTTAAAAAAAATTATTGTTTTTATGTTTAATGTCAGCTGTTACGAAGTTGATGTGCAGGTAATAAGTGCAATAAATATTTATATTGGAAAAAAAAAATCATGATTCTCATTTTATCCAGAATCGTGCAGCCCTAAATAACATATAAATCATAACCCAACCAGAACATTGTCCCTGATATTTCAGTGCACTGATACACACACACACACACACACACACACACACACACACACACACACACACACACACACACACACATATATATATATATATATATATATATATATATATATATATATATATATATATATATAATATTCATATGTAACAGTTATAATTCCCTACTTATTACGCAAATAGCAAACCTGTAGAATTTGTGGTGAACACTACAAACACAATAAAAATATTTAGTCTTTTTTCAGTCCATAAAGTGAAAAGCTGCTGTGTTCCTACATGGGACCGCACATTGCCACAGTAACAATAGAATGCGAAACACCAGTTGCTGAAATGCTACGCTGGTTTTTGCTCTTTCTAAGTCCAAACGTTTTTTGTTTTCTGCTAGCTGAAAAGGTGTTTTTCGTTTTAGGACTCTGGTACTATTTTCCCCTAAAATTGAAGCGCTAACAGTCGGCTGTTTCTGTCCTTCTCTCACTTCTGGGATGTTCTGCTGCAAAATGCACAAGGACACATTAATGGAGGATCCAAGCAGTGAGAAGGTGAGGCGTTTTGGCGGGAGACACAATAGTTGCTTTCGGTCCAAAATGTATGATTGGCTAATTTTTTTAGAGAGCTGCAAGGGAACCACCTTATTAATTTCTTTTGTTTTTTTAATTGCCACAATATATTTATAGCTGTACTATGTTAGAATGTTGTAAAGAGGCATGAAAAAATCACATATAGTATGTTTCACATAGCTCTTAAAATAGTGCATTTTTCATTGTGCTGATAAATTATACAGTTTATATTTCTTCTAACTAATTCTGATGGTTGCTTTAATTACACAGCTTTGTTTTGTGTGTGGTTGTATGCAGCCAATGTGTATCTGTGTGTTTTGGGAGTCTGTTGAAAGGGAACAATGATCTAAATACTAACATACACACACACACACACACACACACACAAACACACACACACACACACACACACACACAACACACACAACACACTGCCTGTATTTGTGATATACTGATATTGATTAGTAGTAACACTGATTACTGCTACGACATAAAAGTCCTCATTAATGAATTGCAAGGCCAATTCTGATGATAAAGAACTTAGATAATTAGCACACTAATGACATGATGACTGTCAGCCTGACCCCACTGCTATGATACAAACACAAACAGGCTGAGAGGTTACGTTTCTAAAAGTCACATTAAACCAAACCAAGAAGCAATTCTAATATAAAAAATAAAAATAAAAGTGGCACAACTCATTATGCGTTCAACATGCATCAGAAAAAAATGTACCTTTTTATAAACAGGTGAGTCAAATCTGTGGAATTGCTAATTGCTAAACACACACACACACACACACACACACACACACACACACATTACCAAAGTGATTCACATTCTACTAATACAGTTATCACTGTAGAGTGACATCAGTGTGAGACACACAATGCAAATATCCAGCTCCTGTTACGGTCATATTTACATAAAGATAAAGTGGCAGTTAAAACCAGAAGCCCCACCCAAGAATGTGTGTGTGTGTGTGTGTGTGTGTGTGTGTGTGTGTGTGTGTGTGTGTGTGTGTGTGTGTGTGTGTGTGTGTGTGTTTCCAATTGTTTGCCGACTGCAGCTGTCAGGAGGAAACACCTGTTTTATATGAAAAAGTCTACTCTAATAATCATAAACTACACAAAGGTACAGGCTCACAGGTAAAAACACACAAAAAACACCAATCTGGAGGTAGGGATGGAAGCAGGGGAGTAAAGCTAACACCCCTATGTACATAGACGCACACCCATGTATACACACGCCACTTTATTTTAACAAAGTAAACACCTGGTGGCTCACTCACGCTCTTCAGACCCGGATACTCCAACAGGAAGAGGCTGCTACCAGGTTTAAAACCCTCACAGCGTATCTACAGAGATCAAGTTATCAGACAGTGTGGGACCCAGTCCAGCTTCCAACACCAGCGTATCAGGAGATTGTTCCACTGGCAGAGGGAGCACCAAGTGGAACCTGATATCGTTTTATTATTTGATTGATCCTAAAAGTTTCCTGAGGGCTTTAGATCCATTTGCTTCAGCCATGAACTGAAGTTCACTGCTTTGCATTGCCTATAATCTAATCGTTTATACCAATTTGATCCTATTTAGATAACAAAAATACTAGATGATGTGCTGTGAGGACACTTGTTAGCCTTTTTTAAATTTCTCTTCCAGATCTCTTAGCACTCAGTATAATTAATGGGTCAGACACAACATCTCAGTAATTGTTCTAATCTTGTTTCTACATCAACCCCAAAGGCATATATACAAACTTAAGCCATGGTGGGAATTTATTTAACTAGGTAAGTATATTTGTTCATTACGTATTATTAATTGCCCATAGCATTATCTTATCTCAGTTACTGAACAGAAAATAATAGATTTTTTGGACCAGCTGGACCTTTTGTTATTGATAACTGTTCTTACAAATCTGATGTATTTAGGAGCTTGTTACCCAGAACAATGATCAAAAACAACAAGCAGTCAAAACATATCAGGATGCAAAATAATCATCTCCCCTTCTGGAAGTGAGAGGAATTACCATCATGGAGAGTTTATCCTGGCCGATAGTGTTTTTTACTTTCTTATTCTAAACTTTATTTAATTTCTAAGTAGTCTTCACTTAAAATGTCATTGTTCTCAACTAATGCACCTTAGATACAAAGAGGTGCCTTGCATGCTTTACTCCTTCCCCACACAAGCAACAAGAACTAGACCTAATCGTATCAGACTGATGAGATAATAACATCTAGTCCAACTTACAGCAGATTTTGACATCTTAAAATAATGAGGTATTTGCATCAGGTAGCATTTCCTGTCTGCATTTCCATTCAGGGGTCACCAAAACAAATCATCTGGCTCCAGGTAAACCTGTCCTCTACTCTCCCACCAATTACCTTCATGTCCTCCTTCACTGCAATGACAAATCTCCTATTTGGTCTTCCTATCCTGCCTGGCAGTTCCCATCTAAGCATCCTACCAATATATTCACTATCCCTCCTCTACATGTCCAAACCATCTCAGCCTAGACTTTTTGATCTGATCTCCTATATGACACGTGCTGTCTCTCTGATGGACCCATTCCTGATCTTATCTATCTTTGTCTCCTAAAGAGAATCTCAGCATTTTCATCTCTGCTACCTCCAGTTCTGCCTTCTGTCTTCACCTCAGTGCTACAGTCTCTAGAACATAAGGCACCTCTGGTCTCACCATTGTCTTATACACCTTTATTTTCATTCTTGTAGAGCCTCTTTTATCAAAAATGTCCACAAATGTCCAAACTATCCCTTTAAATAATCAAAACTGCATCAGGCTGAGTTTTTTCTCCCAGCCACATAAATTCAAAGTGCTGTGCAGAGCAGAAATATATCACAGTGAAAGTGAACTGCAGTATATTTTATTTCATCTGAAATAAAAGCAAGCAAACGAGTCTCTTTTCAGGGGCTGCATTTCTTATCCTAAACCAGGACTCTTCTCTAATGACTAGCTCCTTTAAATAGTATAATGTTTGTTCAGCTCACGGTGCATTCTGCTGAATATTACATCCTTGTTCATAGAAAGATGAATCATTTGAGTCAACACAATGCTTTACCTTTAGAGTTATTGATCCAGAAAGCTTGGTAGTATGAATGTCTTTAAAACAAGTGCAGAGCACTTCAAAGCTTGTTGAAGAAGCGCTGCTCTAGCAGCTTTTTGAAATTACTTTTATGCTGCTGTCACATATTCACCAAGACATGAAAATATGACAGGTTTAGTTTCAGTGATGAACTTTGAAGGGGGGGTGGGTTTGTGGTTCTGAGACAATCAGGCCAAAAGACAATGGTTAATTCTGCAATATTGCATAAGATACTGTTGCAAAATATATAGGACTTGAGAAGTTCCCTGTTGTTTCCCTGTTTATACTAACAAGTGTAATTTGTTTGTGCATCTTTCTGTTTGTTCTTGTTTAATAATTAATATTTAGGTTATTGTTTTTGCGTGTGTGTATTTATGAGCTGCTAATAGAGCTGCTCAGTTACAGAAATAAATTTAAACTATTGCTCATTGTGTTGGAAGCACACTGCATTCATTTCACCTCCATGGACAAAAACACACCAAGAAACCTCAGCTTGTCAAAATAAAAGCATCAATTGACACCCAGTGCCCTAGACTGTTTATTATAACCTGTGTTCTCACAGTTATATATTTGAATGAATATATTTGATAGTATTTACTTTTATTACCAAAAGGCTTTGTCAATAAGTGTTTGTAAAGCAGAATTTCTCTGATTATCTAAAGCCTAAAATATAGAGTTCACATTTTTAGGAAAATAGTTACCAATTTATGCCAGCAGGTGGCAGAGTCAAGATGTTTAACGGTAAATAAAACATTGCAGTTGTGCAAATTGCTTAATAAAACTGAGAAAAGCTGCTACGGAAACCCGGATGTCTAAACAAAGAGTGAATACACACATGTGAAAAGAGTTTTTTTTTTTTCAGGAGCGACAACACCAGACACCACCTCACAAAGCATGTGGGGATCATCGTGTAACGAATGGAGGCATATTGATGATGTGGTATGCCCTCTGCTCTGACTTTTTAAAACACCATGACAAGATGAACATTAGTTTATCCTTTAGTTTGTCTTTCAGAAAGCAAGATGAACAATGCATGTTTGCAAATTATAATCATTTTTCAACAATTGCATTGTTTTTCTGATCGTTCGGATGCAAGCTAAAATACAAATGTGGTTAATTACACAGCCATATCGGCCGTATGCTTGTTTCATCGTTGATTCAGCCAACAGAGATGACTCAGAAGCATACAGCATCCTGCCATTCATATAAAACAATAGCTGATAAAAGTACTTAAAAATGAAGAATAAATATTACACATTAAATTTTAGTCCTTCCTTTGAAATTAAACTAGATAATTAAACGTTTATTTGATATTTAGTTTAAAAATCAGACTTTATGGTCCAGTTTCCGGTCTGTCTCTGTCCCTGTGGTGGTTTGCTTCATTCTTTGATTACTAGTTAGCCAAAATGCCCCGAATTCAGTGCAGTAGTGCAATAATAACACTAGAGAGACCAGATTTTGCTCTCTGGTGTACTGCAAAGAACGGATATGCTTAATCAGCACTGTGTGAACTCATTTGCCAGGGGCTGAATGGAACAGATCTGCAGTTGTTTTTGTACAAGTCCCATACTGCAGCTTTAAGTAAAATGAAAAAAGGAGGCAAGTCTAAAAAGTATAAAATTGTAACCACTGAATAAGACCTAAATTTAGAACTCAAACTATTGTTTCCTTTCTCTTGACCAATCAACTTGAGCCCCGTCCCTTCTATTGTTACCATTCACTTTTACTTCCTCCTTCGTGTGCCAAAACCATGCTAATCTAATTCCTTCAAAGAAAACTGATATTAAACTAAATGTTCTGAAAAAATGTTTTTGCATAAAGGCTTGAAAATAGCCTGACTAGTAAAGGTTGTTGAGTCCCTGGGGAGAAAATCACACCTGCCTCCTGAGACTTCCACTTGTTCTCACTTCAGTTGAGTTTCTTAGTGTATACCAGTCCACAGCCACACCTGAAACATGATGTGTGTTAGGAGGTTTGCTTAGGAGCCGCCTTTTTTTTACATTTTTGGTTGGATGGAGCAGCAAAAAGCATTGGTTAAAACAAGCCATCAGTTTGGATCAGAAGGGAATTTTTGGCAGAGCTCTTCTTTGCATGCATGAGAACCTATTGTCCCCTGCAGCTGCAGCAAACTTCGTCACACTTTTGTTTTTGTGGCATTTCTAAATTCTACAAACTCGTCTGCCAGGTTAAAGAAGCCTCACCTTAATTTTGTGGACGGGCTTCCCCTCCTCCAGACCCTGGGTCCACACCGTGACGCCCCCCTTGCTGTAGTTCAGACTCCAGCCCTCCTCACACAGACACTCCGCCTTGAAGCTGGCGAACGCCCTGTCGTCCGGGATGGTCACCGTCGGTCCAGACATGGCTCGTTACCGTGAGAGCAGCTCAGAGAGAGGAGGAGCTAGCCTTTATCAGTCGGTGGATAATTAAAAAAAAAAAAAAAGATAAAAATATGTTTAAAAAAGAAGAAGCCAAGAGCCTACCAGTAGCTCCTCTTCTGAGGGAATAAATTGTCTAATTTAATTTCCTCCCTGTGAGAAGCTTTTGTGGACTGCAGCGCGTCTTGTGACGGTCTACGAGCGCGGGTGTGCGCGTTCAGGCAGGTCCAATGACCGCAGTCCACCCAACACAAACTAATGAAACTGAGGTGTGTGTGTGTGTGTGTGGAAACACAGCCGCACACAGGTGAGCGCACAATAACAAAGCAACGAAGTGTTTGAAAAACCCGAGATGTTCGTGTAGAATGATCCTCTCTGCTGACTGAATAAGTTTGTGTCCGCTTCAGCAGCCCTCAGTCACACAGCCGCTCTTCAGACTAACCATATGCTCCTCTGTTTCCGCCTGTCAGTGCCTTTCTGCCTCCTCTCTAGCTCTGAATCCACCTCTTTTGTTTCCCCTTCTCTTGTTTCTCTTTTTTCTTCCTCTCTCAGGTGTTATTCCGTGGGCTTACAGTCATTTGCGGAAGGTCTCCATCTCTGCGTTGCAGCTGTAGCAGGTGGTGGAGGAGATGTAAGGAGAGGAGGAGGAGGAGGAGGAGAAACCGGGCTGCATAAGCACCAAACGACGCAGCGACGGCTACGCTTCCCCGTGTTGCCTTCAGGTGCTCCTCGGAAAACACTCTACTCCGCAGCAACACGTGTAATGTTTTAAAAAAAAACCCCAAAGATTCCTCCTAGAAAAGAAACAAAAAGACACCTTTTAATAAATTGTCATTTTTAAGAAACTAAACTACTATTGTTAACATGTGTATGTAATAAGTTGGCTAAAAATTCATGTTTATAGTCTATTTTAGAGTGAAAAACCATAACCCTTTAATTGGCAGGTCAACTACATTTTAGCTTTTTTTTCTTAAGAAGGAAGTGAATCATAACCTGAACTTAACTAGAATAAAACGACTGAACTAAAAAACAAATAGAAAAAAACAGAGATGTCTGAACAAAGCATTATTTGAAATAAAAACATTAATATCACCCTACTATTAATATTATTTTGGTTATTGTCGGATCTATTTATCCAAACTCAAAACACTAATAAAGGAACTGTTCAGCCAAGTTGTATAAAAGTTTTTACTTGCAAAGATTCAACTGCACACAGGTTGTAAGTCTGGTAACAGTGGAATGGAGCACAAAGGAGATGCAGTAACATTTGTACCCCCAATGGTTTCACAAGAGTTTCACAGTCCTTACATTCCATGTCCATCTCATCGACTTCACGTCTCCACACCTAAGCAAGCATTCTTGATACATTCCTCAAGGCCCACTCCTCATAGGAATGGGTTTTTCCACAATAACTGTGACACAATAACATGTTGCACAAGATGCATGTGATCCATTTAAACTGCAAACAAAATAATATGATAATAAATGAAATAATACAACATTTCCCTCCTGTTTAACTTTTTTTTAAATAAATGTTTGTACATACATGCTATGACAACACTCAACCTCAACTTCCAGTTGTCACTACTTCTTGCGATTTTCAGTGAAGCCTTCAAACATGTGAGGTGTCAAAGGGGTCCAAAAATGTCTAAAATGTCGGTGGTATAAAAATCATCAGATCACATTTGTTTTCATCCCCACCAGAAGGGTGACGGTAAAAAAATCTTCATTTTCAGAGGGGTCAAGGATATGGTGACTAGCACCTCCTGCATAGTTTGTCATGTCAGGAGCAGGGTAAAGCAGAGTAGAAGGACACTGAATCTGATTAACCAAATTCACACTGGCCACACTCCGTTCTATGGTCTTAGTGACCAGAGCACAGATGCAAGGAATGCAGCAGCAGTCAACAAGGACCAATACACACACAGCCACTACCATCACGAGAAGGATGTTGCGGATGAACCCTGCCCACTTTTCAAACCACTGGGTGAACCAGTCATCAAGGGCAGAAGGGTCACTGCTGCGAGCTGTTTCTTTGCTGAGGTCTCTCAAGCATTTGAGAGCGGTGAACACACTGTCATCTGGAGACATGTTGTTTGGAATGAATGGCATCCCCAAACATGGAACACAAAACTCCGTCCTTGGCCAACAGCATATCAAGGGCCATCCTGTTCTGGTAGGTCATCAGTGTGTTCCGGTGCAGCTCTTTGGACAGGCCCAATACAGCATTGTGTGTGTAATTAATTAACCTCTGTTGATTATAGTAAATGTAGTTAATCCATTCAGTAGTATTAAATGCTTCAGGGTCAATCCCAGTAATGAGGGCGGTGAATCCTGAAGCTAAAACACTCCTAGCCTTGTATTCCCCTGGAATGTCTCTAGGTTGGCCTATAGACCCCTTGACGCGTGATGTCACGCGCCCAAGGTCCCGCCCCCCAGCTTCTGGCTGGGGGGCAAGAAGACGGCACAGCCCGGCTGAGCACCGTTGTTATCATCTGTCAGTTGTCAATAAATTGAGCAAAATAAAATCTATCAGCATGGTTAACGCATGCAAGCTGCAAAAAATAAATGAAAGAAGGACAGTAACGTAACATTTCACAGGTTTCCAGCTGATAAAATCACCAAAGTCAGAGAGTTCTAGTGGATAAACCACCAACATTGTGGAGCCAAAGTCTCATGACAGGGTAAAAAAGTTACATTTCTGCCTCATATGTTAAACTACCCAATTTAAAAGTTTGCACTTTAAACCTGTTGTTCAAGATGAAAATATAAATAAAGTATATTTCTATTTTGGAACACAATTGAGCCATTTTAATTATTTAAGACCAGACTGAAGTGATTCGTATCAAATATAATCGAATCATGATTAATCGATTCAGAGCCTTATGAATCGAAATCGAATCGATTTGGGAAATTGGCCACAATACTCAGCACTAATAGACGCCGTTTTTTGCACTTTCTGGCATGTTTAAGGTGAGAACTCAACGTTGCAACATGATAGATAAGTCAGAAAACACAGAAAACCATGCCATGGGCCCTTTAAATGCACTTTATTTTGTTAGTTTAAACCGCAGAGATACAGCTCTGGTTATCTGCCGGAGCTGGATTTTTGCCCTCCAGCGACTGTGCTTGTCCAAAAGTACCCGGATGAAAACGATAACTTTCAAGGGGTCTATAGCTTCTAAATATACTCCAGTTTGCGTAACTGGTGTAAACAGCAGTTCTCTTTTCAGGCGGAGTAAAGGCACCTGTAGGGCTGAGGGTAGAACACTAGAGGGCAATATTATGATTTTCATAATAAGTGCTACCAGGGCACATTTCACTCTATTATTCACATTTTCACTCCCTCTGGTAGACGCTACAGGTCCCTGCATACAAAATCAGTCAGATTCAAAGACAGTTTTTTCCCAACAGCCGTACGGACATTAAACCAAGTCACCATCTAAAGTATTCATAACTGTCTGCCTACTGTTTGTATTGTGTGTATTGATTGACACAGAGATGTGAGCATGTCCTTGCTGTACTGAAAACAAATTCCACCAACTCGTTGTGTGGCCATTAATAAACGAATCTGAATCTGAATATAATCTACCAGGTCTCTCTCTTTCTGTTCTTGGTAATACACTTCCTGCATTTCCTCCTCTTCCTCAATTAACATCACTTTAGTGAAACTTTTCTTCTGAGAAGTCATTCTACATAACATGTATAGCAAAGTCCAGTACTTAACTTGGTTTAATGTGGCTGAGTTATAAGTCACCATGTGTTTTGTTACTCAAGTCTTTATTTCTGGTCTCAGTCCTGAGGTAAAGGCTACTTTTAGGTGGTTCATGAATGGACTTTGGTGGTCCTCATCCCCATCTGCTAGTAACCCACTGTGCCTAGTAAAAACTGGTTTGAACCTTTGATAAAAATCAGCAACTGTTTCCTGTGTCCCTTGCCTTGTCCTGCCTATCTGGCTGTAGTCTGCTGACTGACTGGCACAGGCTTCAATTCTCTCCCCTGGAGTCCTGCAATCCTCTGTTGTAACTCAACACTGTCCCATTCTACAGGTGCCCCTTGTATGCCTTGTGGATCATAATGCTGTCTGATTTTCCCATAGAACTCACACCTGCACTCTAGACACTGTTCAATCTCTCTCCCATTCAGTCTTCTGGCTGTTCTTAAATCCTGTAACTGTTGGATGAACCTTGTTGGGTCTGCTTCTGGGTCTACCATGTGCTCAGTTGCTTCTTTAATCTGTGCCTGAGTCCAAGGTCTGTATGCATAGATAAATGGATGTTGACCATCTCCGTGTGGGTTTGGGACTTCTATCAGTGGGTATAGTCTTGTAGTTTCGTAAGAGTCTGGGTCAAATGCTCCTGGCATATCTGGCCCTAAAGGTGAAACTGAAACCGGGAATCCTTCTTGTAACAGGATGGGCTGATGGAGGGGTCGTCCTGAAGCTACTCTTTGTCCTCTAGTGGACATTGAGGAAGTTTTTTCAGGTTCTGATGTCTGTTTTAAATCAGGGGTTCTAGGTTGGTGTATGTGGGGTTTCTTTGGTGCACCTGGGATACTGTTAAAAGGGTTTTTTGGGCTAAGCCCTTGCGTAATTAGTGCTGGCTCTTCCTCTCCCACCCTGGGAAGACCTACAACAGGCTGACCTGCTTCTCCCCCCTTCAATCCCTTGTCCCCCTTGGGCCATCTGTTGGGCCTGAAGTCTTATTCTCCCCATAGCTAGTTCATCCTCCTCATCCTCATCATGCATTTTCACTCTGGTTTTCTTATCTTTCTCCCTCTTAGCTGCAGCTCGCTAAATCTTGTGACCCGAGGCTCTGTGCATGCAGCAGTTATAGCGTAGGTCTATGGTATGTCTATTGGTAAAGATTTGTGCGCCCAAAGCATGCGCAGAAGACCCCGAAAGAAACAGGAAGTAAACCACATGACCTTTCGGTCTGGTAAAAAAAAAAGTGAGAGAACAGTTTAAAACTACACCTAAATGCAGATTATTTACAGCACTTATACTATGCATAATGATAGATTGTTTAGTTTAATTTTCATGGTTCTTTTAAAACTACAGTATTTTGTGATTCCAATCATCTTCTTCTTCTTCCTCCTCCTGTGAGACTGGTGGGGCGGTGCCCTAGCGCCCCCTATTGACGGGCCACCACTGATGTTTCCACACCTAAACAAGCATTCTTGATACATTCCTCAAGGCCCGCTCCTTATAGGAATGGGTTTTTCCACAATAACTGTGACACAATAACATGTTGCACAAGATGCATGTTGATCCATTTAAACTGCGAGCAATATAATATGATAATAAATGATATAATCCAACAGTTATTGTATTAATTATTTACATTATATTATAACCCATTGCCCCAAATTTAAAAAATATATATATATTATTAAAGTGTGGAAGTGGAAGATTTACATCTTTAACTGGCTTAGAGCAATTTTTACTGGACATCTCATTGAAACATACACTGGGAAAACCTACCACACTAAAAAAAATCTAAATAATATGGAGATGTATATATATTACTGTATGTTATTATTGATTTCTTTACTATTAGTACTTTTATATTTTCATTAATTTACAATATGTATAACCCTCATTATTCAAACTGAATAAAAAAACAAATAAGAAAAATGTAATTGTTTTTTTGGGGGCGTTGGAAGTTAAATGGTTAAAGCTGACTGGATCAAACCTTTGGTTCAAGTACAATATATACAAGAATTAAACAAACAAGGTGTCAGGAGTTTTATTATGCTTCTATGCTATCACTGTCCTGATTATCTTTAATAATGATTCCATTGTTAAATACATAACACAAAGACAAACATACATATACGTACACACAAAGATACAGTGCTAATAAAAAGTATTCAGTCTATTGGATGGTTTACTCTTTTATTGCCTTTATGAATCAATCATGAGCAACGTAATTTAGCTTTTTGAGATTTTTTTTTTTTTTTTTACAAAACGTTTTACTGTCAAAGTGAAAACTGATTTCTACAAAATATATGACAATTAAATAAAAATATCCAACATAAAATAAGCAATTCAATAAATATTCACCCCCTTCAAGTCAGTATTTAATATGCACCTTGGGCTGAAATCACAGCATGGAGTCTGTGGATAGGCCTCAGTCAGGCTGCACATCTGGACGTCTTGTCTAGAGGCCAAAAAAATCTCCATTTTGGTCTCATCAGACCAAATAATGTCCTTCCTCTTGACCATGGAGTCTCCAACATGCCTTTTGGCAGACTGTAGTCAAGACTTAAAATTAGTTTTCTTCAACAGTGCTTTTCTCATTGCCACTCTACCATAAAGTTTTGACAGGTAAAGAATGTAGGCAATGGTTGTTGCATGCAGAGTCTCTCCCATCTCAGCTGATGAAGCATGTAGCTCCTCAGAGTAGTCATGGACTCTCTCCTTCTTGTAGGGTCACTCGGTTTGTGAGGAAAGCCTGATCTAGGCAGATTTACACATGGTGCTGTATTCCTTCCATTTCTTGATGGTGAATTTAACTGACCTTTTGGGGATGTACAATCACTGGAGACACTACACTCAGGTGATCTCATTCCACTAATTGGGGGACTACTAGCACCACATGGCTGGACCTCTGTTGAATTAGGCCTGCAACTTTATGTGGTGAATATTTATGTAATCACTTTTTTCATTCATTCATTTTTTTAAATAATGCTCTTTAAGAATAGTAATGCTGTGGGTGACAGGTGCAGAGTATCAATAATGTTTACATGACATTTTAGTCTTGTGATATCATATGGAAACTTTTCACATCATTCTGACTTGTGACGCTCGAACAACAAAATCTATGGCTGCATTAAATTACAAACAAAGACAGAACAATGCATAAACAAGCTATTTTAAAAACAATATCAGTTCCACCTTCAAAGTTCCTGTAATGACAAGTCAAAATGTCCTTAAATTTAAATCGTTTTGGAAGTTGAAGTTACAAGATAGCAGCAACTTTGATAAAATCTACATTAACAGGACTGACACAGAAACCCAACAACATATTAGAGGCTGTAAATCTGTTGAACTGCTGTTTATACTGTTGATGATAGCCAGAAGAGCTTTAAATTATAATGAAGCTAAGTAATAATGAGAGTTATCACTGATCACCCTAAGCTTCAGACAATACATTAGTTTAAAAATGTCTTATCTGCATTTGATTTTACTGGTAACTTTTCTGACAGAAGCAGGAACTTGAAGCAGGAACTTGCCATTTGGACAAAATGAGCAACATATGAGGAAGTTAAATTTATTTGATCTACAGTATCCCTGCGCATCTCCCAGCTCCAGAGGGTTCAAAATGCAGCTGCACGCCTGTTAACTAGAACACGAAAGTTTGATTCTATTTCTCCTGTTTTAGCCTCCCTGCACTGGCTGCCAGTTTGTTTTAGGATCAATTTTAAAGTTATTTTATTTGCTTTTAAAGCAAGTGGCCTTGCCCCACCATACCTGTCAGAGCTACTGCAACCCTACACACCATCCCGTTCTCTCGGGTCAGCTGATCAGCTGCTCCTGGTTGTGCCAAAGACTATAGGCTCAAGCTCAGAGGAGATCATGCTTTTGCTGTGGTAGCTCCCAAACTTTGGAACAACATTCCCCTGTTCATCAGACAGGCCTCTTCCCTGTCTGAGTTCAAATCCACCTGTAAAACCCACCTTTCTTCCCTGGCCTTTGACACCAAATGATTTGTTTTATTTAATCTAATTTTTAGTATAAATTTATAAAGGTTTTTAATCTTGTTTTGTTTGCTATTTTATATCTTTTGTTATTTTTATTGATTTTATGATCATAACTGTTTTAGCATAGAGCTGATTTTATTTTATATTGTTCTGAATTTTTGGTGTGACTGTTTATTTTATTGTACAGCACTTTGGTCTTGTGGGTATAAAGTGCTTTATAAATAAAGCTGGTATGAACATATACAATAGATCTTTTACGCACTGATCAAATAACTCAAAATGTTACCAAACATACATCTAATGTGTAAAGGAACTTGAAATTGTAATGATTTTCTCCAGGATATGGTTTTTATTTTAAACAAGTATTTGTTTCTCCTGTGTAGGGGAATAATAAAGAGTGTCTAAAAAAAAAAGTTGCTTGTTAGTGGCTGACTGAACTATTTTCAGGCTATGTAAACTATCTCTGTTTTTTTTTTTTTTTAAATTAAAATAAAAAAACATATTGTTGAAAACCCTGTAGTTAGGGTTGGTTCAGATTATGCTAAAATGTAAATTTCTTGCTATATTAAGCTGGTCTTAAACTGATCATTTTCACAGTAGTGAAAATTAACATGTAAAAACGTAACATTAGATGAAAACAACTTAGGTGAACCTTTTTCAGAATAGTTTATATAGAAGCTGTTTTCTATATGAGCTATATTTGCAAATCCATGTTGTTTCTTGTACATTGATTTGATCATAATTTATATCCATCACTATCAATTCTTCAAAACAGGCTACAAGTTTGATTTTTATTTCAAACATCTGCAGTAAAAAAAAATCCTTGTGCAGAACCCAGACTCTTGCACTGCCACAAAAAGCCAGTGGTAATGCAGAGTGTCATAACAGATGTGTCTGCTGGGGAGAATGAATGTCACGTATCTATGACAGCAAACCCACGCTGACAGCTCTGAAAGCCACCAGTAGATTTATGATGACAGAGTATTATGTTCTCTGTGACTCATGTCTGCTGAGGCACACCAAGTCTATTGCTAGCACCCACTTAATAAATTATAACTATAGTCCAGGAAGGAACGAAGGACGGTTTATTTTCTGAAAAGAATTATAATCTGAAATAAACAAGAAAATGCTAAAAATATATATATATGATTGGATATCTGGATAAATCTTTAGAAAATCTTAATTTAAAAAATGCTGTTATTTTCCTAAATCATTTACTTGTGCATTCTTTGTAAATACCTTGGTTCATTATTGTCTCTGTGGCATTACAGGAAATGATGAGACAAAACTTAAAGAAGCAGGCGGATAGTTATTTTAGGCATATCATGATTAGCTACAGGAAATGATAACTGCATATTGTTTACTCTCAGGTTTGAAATCCAGACAAGGAATTTTTATATTCAAGCAGAGTGGTGGTCAAGTATTATTTTAGATTTTTACAAGGAAATAATAATGATGAAATAATGATTTTTGACCTGTTAAAATGTGGTGTATATAAAATGTTTGTGTGTTTAGAAAAATTCCAGAATTAGAACTAAAATAAACTCTGCTAATTGCAAAACTAACTCTAGATTATTTTATTTTCTTTGCAGACGTTTATGCTTTCAAAACTAACTTTTAACATGATGCCATCTGGTGGCAGGGATGCACAAAGTCATGTGCTTTTGCAATACCGCTTAAATCATCATTTCCTCATGTTAGTTCTTTAGAGAAC
The DNA here is from genome assembly GCA_006937965.1 of Callopanchax toddi. Classification (NCBI taxonomy): domain Eukaryota; kingdom Metazoa; phylum Chordata; class Actinopteri; order Cyprinodontiformes; family Nothobranchiidae; genus Callopanchax; species Callopanchax toddi. The sequence goes on along the minus strand of SSNR01000056.1, from coordinate 920,648 downwards.
ACTGAGTTACCGTACAAAGAGGATATAGGCGAAAGTTCCAGAAATTCTAAACTACTTTGTCTCTATTGTTCGGATAGAATAACAAACAATTGGATGTAAAAAACAAAACAATACAAAACACAAAGAACGTCATGACTAAAAAAAATGAAACAACAGTCTGCTGATGTTGCTATTATCCTGCATTAGAGAAAGAAACTGAGAAACAATCTAAATCAAATGTTAGTAGCAGAGTTAGTAGCAAATAAAGGAGAAGGAAGAACCTTTGTAACCTTAACTCTTGCGGTAAAAGTAATAAACTCTGCATTTATCTGTTTTACGTGTGAAAACTCTCTGAACCAAAACCTAAATTAGCTTATTTTTATTATGTGAAACACTTACTGTAAAAAGACGGTGCAGCGCCTCATTGTAGTTCATAAAATCAAGGTATGTAGACACATTTCGTCATAACGACGTCCTTGCAGTTACCCAGTTAGAAATACATTTCCCAGAATGCATCCCGAATTCTAGTGACGTCCACGCAACGAAGAGGTGAAACGGATATTTTCGTCCCCGATGTGTTCAACTTGCTAGTAGTAGGCTAATGAAGAGCGGCTGCTAAACCTGGATTCATGTAGGAATTCGTGTTGCAGGATTTATTGGTGCTCTGGAATTAGTGTCAGACTGAGGGTTTTATTCACCTCGACGTTTTCTGGGAGTTTATCGCCATGTTAACATCTGTTCCTACCAGGCTTCTAACGCGAAGGTCGCGCAGCCTGTCACCGTGTAGTCGCGTGCTCCAAACTAGTGCTAGCAGCGGTGCCATAAGCCAGGGCGTCCGCGAAACACCGGCGGAGACTAACCGCAACCCTATCGTTTCCACGTCCCGGGTTTCCAGGAGGGGGATTTTGTCTGAGGAGACCGCTGGCACGGCTGTAAACCCATCAGTGCAGTACCACCACCTCGCCCCAAGATGGCTGTCAAACCTTGAGAACCGCCGCAGCTCCTGGGCTGCTCTGGCCAGCAGAGGGCGCAATAACAACCAGTACTGGGAGGAAAGCAGGCAGAGCGGAGCTGGTGGAGGAGCTAGCCGTGCAAGAGTGGCCTCTGCCGGTGTGCTGACCGCCGCAGCGGTGGCTTTCTGCCTAAGAAAAGATTCCGATAACAAAGGTATACATAAATAGTCACTAACAGTACTCTACAGAAAGTCTCAGATATCTGTGATAGTAATGTAGAGTGACATTTTTGGAAACCTTTTCCAAAATGCATACAAAAGTCAATAGTCCGAAAAATAAATATAGGTTTACTGGCAAGTTAATTTGTCTCAAGTATGTTTTACAGTTTTTTATTAATGTGATATTTTTTATATTTGATATTTTCTGTATGATTTTGTTTTTGACATAAAGGTGACACTCTTCTGGAGTCAGCAAGGACTAATAACTCTCAGGATGTGGCCAGGTACCACAAACACACACACACTAACTTTATCACTCAGTATATTGCGTTTACAGTATGTAATGTATCTTTGATTTATGAGGTTTAAGAAAAAGATTGCATTAACCATTCATGAATTCATACTCGGTGTACTAATTATTAAAGTTATTAAAGGTCATTAGTAATCATATTGTTTTTGGAATAGAGATTACTTTCATTGTCATCTGAAAATATTTTTTTAAATCTAAATTAATTAATTCACTCATGATGCTTCCTTAAAACTAAAATTGAGAAATTAATAGGTTTATGTTACTCATAGTACTTTTCTGTTATTGGAACTATAGATGTTCAGTTTTTTTATATACAATTCTGAAATAACACAGTTTGGTATTAAGCATGGACTCATTTCCAGTAAATATACAAAGAAATCAATTGAAAATCATATTTAATTAATTTATGTTAATTTAAAACTGGGGAAAATTAATATATATATTTTTAAAAAGTAGATTCTTTACAGTACACTGTCATTCTCAACCTGCATGGTCAAAAATCACATGTTGAGTTTACTGTTTAGCATCATCCACTCTTATAGAATAACCCTAAATCCATTCGGTTGTAGTTCTGACAGTAGCCACTAGATGGAACCTGTGTGTAGAAGATATTGTAGAGAGGGATTTAATATTACTGCCTTACATTAAACACCAGCTCTGGGTGGAACTCAAACCCAAACTTGAGAATTTATAATTCTCTTACACACCCAGAGCCATGCAACTTAAGTAGTTTTTTGAAAAGATCTGTATGGTGGTGTATTAAAAGAGTAAGCCTGCTTTGCAGCAGTTGTTATTCTTATTGTTTTGTGATCAGAATACAGCTCTAGATTACCTAATTTGCAGTCAGAAACATGCTGAGGAACTTTGAAGTCTATTTTAATCTGTCTTGACATTTTCCCCACCAAAATATGTATTTATCAAATATTCATATTTTTTATCTCAAGGTGTTTTTTTTTTCTGAAAAATACAAACAGAAACAAAGAATTTGTGTGGGAAAACAAACAAAAAATAAACAAACTAGTTTTCATAGGGCTTTACAAACTTCTACACTCATACTACTATATATAATATATATATATATATATATATATATATATTTATTTATTTATTTATTTATTTATTTATTTATTAAATAGCCATGCACTTTTTGTATAGAATAACGGTAGTTGATCACATTAGTGTTAGTCATGACACTCATTACTTGACAGGAATCGCATAAGAACAATGTATACATCTAATTTAATTGTGTTTTGCTCTTGATGTTTGTATCTATATGAATGCATGTGTGTGAACGTGTGACTCAAATTACCTGTCCACATGTGGCAGATGGTGTAGGTGAGAGTGCAGCGACAGCCAGTCAGCAGGTCACAGATGTGTTAAGTGCTTTGGTTGAGTTTTCAAGACATGCTGGAGCATCAAGGTGTGTCTGTCTGCTGAGAGGTAGTTCATAGAGGAGAGCTCTGCTTTTCAAAAAGGCTGCACATATTGTATTGTTAAACCACCTTTAAATGTTTTACACTGCTTGTGTTTGTGTCAGAAGAAACATACAAGACTTATTTTGTGTTATGCATGTGATTTATAAGTTTAAAAATGGTTAGCTGTGCTTTTATTGAGATTTTCACTTTTAATTTTTTTAACAGAGCATGAGAGAGTGTGACACACAGCAAAGGTCGTCAGCTGTACAGGAAATCAGGATAAATTCAGTGCAAAGTTATGGTTAAAAGCTAATTCCCTTTTGGTCTTATCTTCCAGAGTCTTATCTTCCAGCTTGGAAACCATTTGTGTCTGTGATATTATGGGTTTCAGTCATTTATTGAAATCTTTTTTTTTAATAACCAGGGAAATAAAACTAATTGGAATAGAAAATCTCTTTTACAAGTGTCCTTGGCTAAACAGTAGCAGAACAAGATGAAAACAAGTCTAATTCAACAATCACATCACAGTTAAATACTATATTTGACTCTAGTAAAACAAATCATATAAAAAATTTGCAGACAGAGGTTTTTATCTGCTTGTTCTTCAGGAGTATTTTAACTGTTTAATGAGACCATCTCCTCTGTCTTTAGATCCTTCTGCAATCGATTCCAATAATGAGAAGCAGTATATTTAAATGTTTTCTTTCCCAGTTCTGTCTGGGCCTTTGGTACACATAGAGAAATAAAATCCTGAGAACACACAGACTGTAGCTAGTTGAACGTTTCCTTTGGATGAGAGTTTGAAGATCTATAGGCAGCTGACCTATGATGCCTTTAGATTAAGAGCCCTAGTGTCAGTCTGTGAGAGGACAGGTCAGACCAACACATGAATAAAGCTGACAGTGGAGAGTGAGCCCTTTGAGATTTGAGATTAATCTCAAAGCTCCATGATAAACTGTTTCCAACGTTTTATGGCTTTACGATGAAGTGTGCATATAATCACCATAATCAAGTGCAGACATAAATACCAGATCCTAAACAACACAATTTCAACCACAATGCTTATATCACATTAATTCTTTAGGTTGGTAAACACACTTTTAAACCATTTCCCCTCTGTTAAAGTGTTAGCAGTGTGTTTTCAGTAGTTTTTATGTTGTTGTACCTCAAAAACTAACAATAATATTTATTTAAAATGATAATGTTAGTATTTTTATGAAGCGCAATTAAAATGAACTTATATCTTGTTTTTTACCTTTCTTTATTGAAATGGAAATGTTTTGGCTTCCCACACTTCCTCTTCCCTAATTTGTTAACCTGTAAGAGCTGCTGCTTGACTGAAACAGCTGTTGCACTCAGAAAAGGTGATCTGCAGCTGTAACAGTGAGCCATCCTAACCTGGATACTTCATCCAGAACAGGCAGTGAAAACAGAGAGAATGGGAGCTGAGAGCAGACCAGACAGAGGCCACCATGTTGACTGTAAACATGAACACTGCCTGCCTGCTCGGCATAAGAAAGGACAGAGGGATTCCTTACACACTCACTTACAGGGACAGTGGCACACCAGCACCTGATCTTATACCCCGAGGCTGAAAACGCAGCACACACCTGGCTCGCTCATACAGACTCATTAACTGGTCAACATGCGTTATGCCTTCTTTTTTTATATTACAAGTATAAAAATAAATTGTCTTCTGCCATCATTGGAATTTTTAAAACCATGAAATATGACATGAACCAAAAGCAGTTTTATTGTCTCAAACCTCTTTGTAGGCTGGTGTCTGAGGTGATGCTACAGTAAAAATACAATCATTTTCTGTTTCTTTTCCCATCAGGCTGATTAAGGAAGGCGTGGACCCAAATCACCGCCACCGTCTCGGCTGGACTGCTCTCATGGTGGCTGCAATGAACCGTCAGCACAGGTGTGTGATCGTTTCTTCCAGCCAGACCTCCTGAATGTGTTTTACACATCCAGCACACTCTCCTTTTGTTAACATACACAGCAGTGATGTAGCGCTTCGGTGTTAGACAGCTGTCTGCGTTAGTTAGCATGTGAGCATATGTCATCCACGTTCCAGCTGTAGTTCCTACAGTACATCTTCAGAAGTGCAAAGTGCAACTTTCAGACTGACAGACGGCATTTACCCGAACCCCCGTCTCTCTGCCCCAGCAAATTAAATTAGCCTCCTGGCCCACAGAACACACACACAACATGAAGAGGGGCCGAGGTTAAGGCCGGGCCAAATCCAATTTAAAAAGCTTTTTTTTTCCCTTCTTCATCAGGACTGTGTGGTCACTTTTTGTTAAAGGGTCTCCATGAGGGGAAAGTATGTAAAATCTGAGTTCAAAAAATAGCTGCAAAAGGACCCTATGTTAAATAAGTAGCTTGTAATTAGATTTTTTAATGGATAATTTTATATGTAATTGCAAGTTACTGTCATTTATTTATAGATATTTTTGAAATATTGATTTTTTTAATATAATTTTCTGCTATTTCTCAGTTTTCATTTTATACATCATAATGAATAAATGATTAGTTGTTCAGAGGAATAAGCCTTGGTTGCAATTTTTAAAAATACATTCTGATCTGTACTGTGTTCTTAGAGGATCTATACAATCATATACAGATTGTAGTGATGTTATATTTGCATCCAGTGTGCTGATTGATTATCAATGTGTGTAACATATTGATGCATGTCACACTGTGTTCCTTGACATGTCTCTCTGTGTGTCAAGTGTTTTTTGGATACAAATTTGATGGTGTGTGTGTTTGTGTCTTTACCCACCGTCTCCGTGTGATTGCGCTGTCTTTGTGTGTGTGTTTGTGTTATGAGTGCTATAACTCAGCGAGACAGACACTCCTCTGTGTTTAATCCCGTCTTCCAACCCCCCAGTGAGCCGTCACTGCTGCAGGGAAGACAGAACATTGGTCCACACACATCACTCATATCTGTACACGCACACACACACACACACGCATATGTGAAGAAACGAGGGGAGGTTATACCAAATATCTTACAGGCCAACTGCCTATTACTCAGCCACACACAACTTTATTTGCAGCCGTTAAGTGAAAACACAGGGAACATTACTCATGAACAAGCCTGTAGCGAGAATGTCAGCTTGGAGAATCTCATTCTTGAGTTATGCCACTCGTCTCTCACAGTGTTTTTATATTTTCCTGAACGAGAAGTGGTGTTTGTAATTGAGGCGATGGAGGGTTTCACCACAGCCATCCCTGCTGAAATGCTAGTAGGTGTAGCATTAAGGAGGCTCTTGTATCCAGGGGTTGGGGCGTGGCTGTTTGAGTGAGTCAGGGTGGAGCAGAGGGGTGTGTGTGTAGGAGTTAAGGGTAAAACGTCGGGTAGGGGGGCGTGTGTTTGCTTAGCTTTGATGTAGGTCTAAATCAGGGAGGCGTATGGCCCCGGACCTCTGTTTGCACTCTCTATCTTACACACAATACCCATCTCCATCGGTCTTTTTCTCCCTTCGTCCCTCCCTTTCTGCATTCACGTGCACAATGAGTGCTCAGCCGAGTGTAACGCCCGTTGGACCATTCCAACCTGCCGGCCAAGCGACCCGATGGGTGGGAGTGGGATGGATATGAGGAAAAGCAAAGGATGAGTGGTTCAATCAGGAAAAAATGGCTGAGCGAGAATAGAGAATGAATTGAAGTGGGATTACTGGTTCGGGACTGGGATTACCTGGTGAAATATTATCATATTTTACTTGCAATAACACATTATTTAATGTAATTAGCGAGATGATGAATTTGCATAAGAAATATCTTTCCTTTCAGCAAGTTAATATCACAGTAACTATGTGTATTGGCTAAAGTGCATTAACCAATCAGGTGTGGAGAAGGCCTCTTCCTGCCTTTTAACTGACCCCAGGTGTGCCACAGGTGAGGCTGGGTCAAGTGAGGTCCAGCGTCTGGGCCAGGTGGTCAGAGACATGGATGGTCAGTTCAGCTCGGGTGTCTTTTCTAAAACAAGAGAGACGGAAGTGTTTATTTCCTGTTTCCCCTTCAGGGCCGGATTGGAAACTAACACCAGGCTCTTGGACTTTACCTGGTGGAAAAGCTGAGCAAGAGTATGAAGGTTACACCCACCAGGTGAAGCACCAGCATGCTGGATGTTTAGTGGCCTCAACAGTTTGATATAAAAACTGAAGAATTGAATATATTCAGCATGCTAGAACAGGAGACTTCTGCTGAGAAATCCTTGAGCCTTTAGCAAGATGCTAAGTCACTCTTAGCTTGAGCAGTGATGCAGCTGATTATAAACTTAGTTTCATGTTGAAGTGGGTAAGTCCTCGCCAGCACTATTTGATTATTGGGTTTCACACTTGACACAGTCACAGTGCCTCACCCCACTAGTTGCCCATTCATTTTTTCATTTTAAAGTTCTGTTATTTGTTTTTAAAGCCCTCCATGGCCTCACCCTGTCCTACCGCGGCGCTGAGCTGCTACAGCTCTATACTTCCTCTAGTTCTCTCAGATCAGCTGGTCCTGAGAGTTCTTAGGACTAAACATAAGCTAAAGGAGATGGTGCTTTTCCTGTTGCAGCTCTTAAAATGCGGACGGATCCACCTCTGGACATCAGACAGGCTTCCTCTCTGTCTGATTTTAAAACTGTATTGAAAACTCATCTCTTCACCCTGGCTTTTACCATGTGAGATGTTTATTTAGCTGTATAGAGCTGTGTTATGTGTTTTATGTTTGTTTGTTTTTTTTAGTTTATTCTATGTTGTTCTTACCTGTTTTAATATGACTCTTTTATGTTTTGTATTTTTTTACTGATTTTATCTGGTATGATTGCTGCTATCTTTATTGTTTTTAACTTATATTACTGTAAAGCACTTTGATCTTACACTGTTTTTTAAGTGCTCTATAAATAAAATTGGATTGGAAAAAGAGAAAATATAAGATTGCATCAGTTCTATAAAACAACTGTTTATCACACACTGACTGACTGTTTAAGAGTTTACTGGCAAATATTTTCATTAACATCATTCTGCTTCAACATGAAGGATTCAAGAAAAACTATTTGACATGAAGCATTGTTGCATATATACTTTATAATTCCCCAGAGGGGATTTGTTTAAAATAAAACTATACTGTTCCTGTAAAAACTTTCATCAGTTCTTTAAAATTCAAGTTTAACCTAATGACCTCTTCCTGCCTTCATCTCGCCCTCAAATTACTGCTCTACCTCTTCTCCTGAATGTCCAAATAAAGTTAGTCACTTGATCATCAGTTGATTAGTAAAACTATCAACTGTTTTCAAAAGCTCATTAGTTTTAGTACTGTCTTGTGTAATTAAATCTTCAGCTCTTTTATCTTTTTAGCATTGTTTCCTCCTTTCATCTCCTCCTTCTCATTCTCTTCGGATTTTTTTTACTTTCTTTTTCTCCTCCTGTGTTTATCTTTCTTATGTCATTAAGCCTTTTCAGACCATCTCGTCTCCTCACGCAGTCCTGCCCACCCTCGTGTGACCAAACTTAGTTTGAGTTTGTGTGTCTGTATGTGTCTCACAGGATGCACTGATTTGTTTGTAGAAGTGCTTGCAAGGGTGAGAGGAGAGCCCTCTGTGGGTCAGGGACCCTCCTGCCCACCCCCACCCCTCCCATAGTGATACAGTAACAAAAGGAGACCCCCTGATAGTCCTTTTTAACCCCTTAGCGAGGTCAGACACAAAGACCTGTCCAAAATGTTCTCAGCTCCTGTCTCCCACAGGATGTTCACACACTACTACTGCTGTAGGTCTCATTTACACATTTCTTATTTAAAGAGTCAGATGAAATGTCAACTCAAACAATACATATATATTAACCAGATTCCATTTATAACATAAGTGATTTTAAATCTTACATTTAAAAAATTAGCTTGCACTAGCTTTACTTTCTCTAAAAATGTACTATTTATTGTTTTAATAGGTTTATCTTATAAAAAGACATAAAAGTACTTGAGATTAAAAGGAAAGTTTCTATCAAACTAAAACTTAATGCAAAAATTCTTTATGACATAACAGTTGTTTAATTGATATTTCTGAAAATATGTTGAAAAGTGAAAAATCAAATTGATTGATCACTCTTGGTGTCATTCCCATGCCAGGATTTCTTTAAGAACATGGTTTCTTCTACAGGGTCTGTAATCTATTAACGCTGTGAAGTGGAGCTGCTCTAGAAAGGAGTCCCCCTCATCCTCTGATGTATTATCATTTTACTCCATTTAAGTCCTTTCAGGCCATTGCCACAACAATTTAGTCAAGAATGATTCATCGCTCCCTTCCAGGTTGCATTACGTGGTCTCAGGTTTAATGACAGCAGCGTCTTACCGGCAGGGTTCAGCTTTCGGCCACTGCCTGTCATTTGCAGCCGGCGCAGACTGACTGACTGGTTTTTGTGTGTTTGCCTCTGTGTCTCAGTGTCAAAGCCAGTGCTCATGTTCATGGTGGTAAACACAAATGAGTGTAGCTCTGAGATAGTACCTGAAATGTCCGTCGGGTCACAGTGAGTGGTGTTGCCGAGGTACTTGTTTGCTTTTTAAGGCGGTACGCTCCAATGAAGGGCTGCATACAGATACCCACTTGGTGACACAGACCCCCCAACGGTGCCGGAAACAGACCCGACCCTTGCCCCTTCAATGAGCACATACGTACGTGTTACAAGGCAGACAAATGTGGGTAGAAAAAGGGGGAAGTGGCTATTGGAGTGTATCCACTATAACGAGACAGAATAGATGGAAGTGAATCAGGTGAAAGTGTCATGGTCAGATGAAGAACTGGACATTTGCATTTTTTTCTGTTTGTTTTCAGGCTGCAAGGATGCAGGAAGTTTTCTTTAAAAGTCATAGTTAATTTTGAAGATAATGGACAAGTTCCTTCTTAGTCCCAATTCAGTTCTTCTAATTTTCTTTGACTTATAAAAAAATCTGTCTCAGATGGTTTCATTGCACATGCATTATTTGTTGTTTTCAAAATGTGTGCATTCTTATGTTTTTGAGGAAATTATAAGACTTCAATAAAGACTCTAGTTTGATCATTATTACAATTGGATAGCAGAAAATTTCTGTTTTACTTCATCACCATTAAAGAGTCACGTGTGTTTTGCTTTTGTTTTCCAGTGTGGTGAAAGTTCTTCTTGAAGCTGGCGCTGACCCCAACGCTGGGGACGAGTTCAACAACGTCTACGACACCTCACGGGAGAAAGGCATCCACTCACTGGAAGGTGGGGAAACTTCACAGTTTGTGTTTGCGTGGATGTTTTTTTTTTATTACACACATTAACCTGCAGATATTATGAGATGTTAAAATTTGCATAAAAATTTACATTTATGCACATGTTTGATTCCTCGTGTATTATTTATTTCATATATTCCGTGACAACTAATGTATTTTTTATTTGTTTTTCTTGCAAGCGACACAATCATACACACAAATGCATGCATGATGGCACACACACACATACTCTGACACTTTACACACACACACACACACACTCCAGTCTGCATTGGGTTTCTGCAGACATATTTATATGGGATATGTATATTGCAGACATTTATATGGCTGTCAGGTTTAGGTCCACGTGGGGCCGGCGTAGCGTGGGGAAGCGTTTCCCAGACGCACACTGATGGATGGGCTAGGGGGGTCTGCGCGACGCTTTATTGGGTTAGCTATGATTATCCCACCCTGTTTCAGACACACACACACACACAAAGAGGGAGAGAGAAAATGCAGAGGGAGACTATAAGGGGGAAAAAAGAAAAGACTGATGAAGCAAGTAAAGAAGGAAAGAAAAAAGCACTGAAAGAATACGGATGAAAAGAAGGTTAAGGATGGAGGAGTGGGAAGAAGATGTGCATGTTTAGAGAGTGATGGAGAGAAGGAGGGGTTGAAGGAAATGAGTGGGATGCGGAGGGAGGGAGGGAGGCGAGAGGAAGTCAGGAAATGGATGAGGCAAAGTCATGGGGATGGAGAAAGAGAGGAGGGAGGAAGTGGATGCAAGTGATGACATGGGAGGAGAGGAAGGATGCAAAAAAGGATAATGAAGAAATGGCACAAGATGAGTCTTCTTATGAAAAAACAGCATGGAGAAAATGATAGAGTATCTTTATTATTACTAAGGATCAGAGCAAGAGATTCCCTAAAACACTGCTTGCATTATTTCTCATCATTTTAGACCTTTTAGCTAAAATTGAGGTAAATGCAAAACTTTTCAAAAGCTTGAAATAAGAACCATAATTCAGAAGCAGTTACTGCTTTCAGTCTTACAGGTAAGTGTTAACAGAAAGTTCCTCTGGGTTTACAGGAAAGGCTCAGTCCCTTCCAGGTCAACAAGTTTAATCTCATTATTACTATTATTATTATTTTTTAATCTCTAGGTACTTTTTTTTTTTGCATCAATAAAGTGTAAAATTTACTTCTAGCAATTATTTCTACCTGTTTTGAGATGCTAATGCTTACATTTGAAAAATAGGAACCAGATATGAAGTAGCAATCCTATCAGGCTCCCCCCCCCCCATCTGTCAACTTTTTCAGTATCAACAAAGGAAAATACCCATAACTGTCCCTTTCTGTCTTGTTTTTAAACCTGCTTTACAGTCTTGGTGTCCAGAGAGGATGAATTCAGCAGCAGGCTCAGCAGCAGAGCTGGTTTCCGTGGCTGCACTGCGCTTCACTACGCCACTCTGGCTGATGACCCACACACCGTCCGCATGCTTCTGGAGGCTGGTAGGTTGCCACTCCTTGTCACAAAAGTCATCCCATCACCATAGATTCCAAAGAACACCTCACACGAATTCAGATTCTTAAACAAATAAACATTTAGCATTTTGCTGCCACTTAAAATATTAGCAATGACATTTTTCTATCTTTAATATAAAATTGGAATAATTTATTCATAACAATCATGAGATTGAATTGTAAAGCTAAGAAAATACTTGTTTTTTAAAAGGCTAACTAATAATGCAGTAAATGATTAATCCAAAAATATTCACAAATCTCATCTAAACTGTGTTACTTGTTCATCTTCCCCAGCCCCCATTAGACTCGCACCTGTCGTTGACTCGGCTCCGCCAGCGTGCACACACACATGCACACCCTGGGGGCAGCGTGTCCCGCTCTTGTTTCCAGCAGAGCTGCTTTTAAACAAGCTAGGCCTCGTTGAACTGTGACCCCCACACAGAACATGCCCTTGGGGTAACTCAACAACCACAGGAAGTGTTTTACTTAATGTACACTCACGCCTCCATATGATCCATTAAAACAGTCACTTACTCCTGTTTCCATTTGTTTTTTAATATTTTTGATTCAACTCACAACAAGATTTTGTAGTTGTTTCTTTAAAGGCTGATTAGGTCTTTAATCAAATTTCTGTTGTTTTTGGATGAAATACCTCAAACCACCTTAAGCACACACACACACACAAAGACAGAATCCTGTATTAATGTCTTGTTTATGTTTATGATTGATGGTGCATCTAAAGCTCCCCCCATCTCGCCCATCTCATCTTTGTGACTATGCTTAAACAAATCACTTAATCTAACTCGATCATATGTTCTGCAGAAACATTTTAGAATTAAAAAGGTAAGAAATTTCACAAAGCAGGGACATTTGTTTTAAAACAATCAGATTAATGACAGATTTTGTTGGTGCTCTCCTGACAGAGCTTCTGCTGGCTTGGCGCCGCCATCGCAGCCAATAACAGTCACGACGTCACACACTTTCAGTCGCACGAATGCAAAACACAACTTTAATGCGCTTGATTAATTTAGACAAAGTCGTGTCTGATCTTTTTCTCTTTAATCCGTTTTGTTTTTGTGGCCCCCTGTCCATCTAAGTTTTGCGTCATCACCTAAAAGTTATTAAATGCCTCAGGTTTGTTATGCTTTTAGATTTTGGTGTGTTTTCTCTCTCATTTGTGTGCACCATGCTCTCTGCCTTCATCTACAGACTGCATGCATTTATAAAGTTGTCTGTCCTTTACCTTGTTATTTCCCCTGTGTTTCTCTGCACCCACGTTACTCTTCCTGCTGAGGCTTTGCTCTTTTGGCCTAAGCTGGACCTCGTTTCACATCTCCATCCATCACAGTCTCCAGGCTGACCCTCAGGCTTCACGGTGTCCCACAGTCCCCCCACACACACTCACACACACACCCTACCTACAGAAGCTCTCTAGCTTCTCCCTGAGCTCCACATCAGGCCTCTGGCCAGGGGCACTGACTAATGGGCAGCTCTGTAGGTGGTAGGAGACCAGAAGAGACACACAAAAAAAGGATACAAGGACACACACACACACACAAGTATAAAGACCAGCAGGAAGTCTCTCCCACCAGCTGCAGAGAAAAAGGAGGAGGAAATGGGAAAGAGGAGGGACTCCTAATAGGCATAACTAAAGCACTCCTAATGAAGGGATCCTGTGTGTTTGTGTGTGAGGGAGAGAGTGAATGTTCAGCTGGTGTGTGTGTGTGTGTTTCAGTGACTTTGGTTGGTGTTGATCCTTTTATAAAGTGCTATGGCCCAGAGGGTTGGCCTGATATTAAAGCCCTAAATGATGCTATTTATTATGTCCAGTGTGTGTGTTTATGTGTGTGTGTTGTGGGGTGCTTTATTGCTTTCCTCCCTCATGTTTTTGGTGGTGGTGGTGTATTGTTGTCAGGATCAATAGCTTTGGAAGCAGGTCATGAAATTTAGGTGTTTATCGATAATCATCACAGTGATTATTAGTGTCTGCAGTCGGTGCTCTGAGCAAAACAATCTGCCTTTATCCTCATTGATTAAATCACATTTTACTCAAGAGAAACTTATGATGGATAATCAGATTCTAGTGCTGTGTTGTGTCACAAACTTAACCAGTGACAGATGCCACCTTGCACTATTTTCTTGCTTTTACTCCCTTAGGTGTATAATTTTTTTAGGATAATTTGCCACAAATTGTTCAACACTCTGCTAAAGTCAAAAATCAACCTTTCATTTTAAGGATTCAAAGTCTTTGCTGCTCGTATTGTTAAATACGTATTTGTTTTGTTTTTATTTGAATCCATCCTTAAGGGATTTAAAACATGTTCAGTTTAGCTAATTAAAACAACTGGTAACATAACGAGGACTGAATAAATGTCTGAGTGAGTTGGAGAAAAGTAGTGAACTAAATCACAGTTTAATAAATGAGTTACACAAATTATGGATGACAAACTAATTTTGTAGGTAGATTCTGAGCACACTCACAGTCACATGACACCATGTTCAATATTTCTAAACAAAGTTGATGCAAATTAAAGGAAAAAGAGTTGGAAACCTAAAAAAACTCAACAGGCAACTGTTGTAGTAATGTGTTACTCTAATATGACCACTTTTTTCAGTAACGACGAGTAATCTAATGTGTTACTATTTCCAAACCAGTAATCAGATTTAAGTTATGTATCCAAGTCGCTGTATGTTATTGTTTTTGTCATTTTCCTCAGTAAAAATATATATTTGCTTCTTGCTTCTCAGTGAGTAGCATCACCTATGTGACAAGTCATGTTTTCAGCATGAGGATGACTCACATGTAATGAATACCAAGCAACACAAACATACAACAGGAGATGCGTGTTTTCTAGCTGTAAATACAGTCTCTATTTTGAGTTTGTGTCATCCAAAGATGGCTCTAATAAGGTTTGTTGTACACTCTGTGCTGGTGGTGACAAAATGTTTTCTAGCTTCAAAAACATTTAATCAAATTAACATTTGTGGTTTGCAGGCAGCACAGCACAGTCAAGCTTACAGAGAAAGTCCCACCATGTGAGGCAGAGAACTAATGCAAAAGGTCCCCCACCATAGTGAAGTCAAGAAAGACTCTTTATTTTATTTTTTTGTAAAACTTATATTCTTAGGAAACAGTTTTAACTTAAAATTGCAGGAGATAAATCTTGTTGACGTCACAGTTAAAAATGCACTTCTAATAAAGTGAGATTTGAAAAACTGGTTGTGATTTTTATGTTGAGGCAGTGGTTGTTGTTGGGTCAGCAGCTGCTGAATGTAACTAATAAAGTAAATTGTAATCTAATGTAGTTACTTTTAAAATGAAGTAATTAGTAAAGTAACTAAGTTACTTTTAAGGATTAATCAGTAATAAGATTACTTTTTAAGGTAACTGTTGGAACACTACAGTTGGATGTGCTCTAGAAAGAGTAATATTGAGTGAACGAGAAGCACAGTCCAGCAGTCAGAGGCCACATTATGTTAGTTTTAGCTGTGATATTGTAAAGTACTTCACTATTTGGTGTTTTTTGTGTGTGTATGTTGTAGTATTTTATGGTTACACTGAATATAGTACAAGGGTTTTCAAAGCTTGAATAAGTTTTTACTGTTTTTTTTTTAAGTTTTTAATTGGATCAAGTTTAGCTATGACCAGAGAAGATTTAAGGTTTGAAATCAAGTCTTAAATAGTTGCTGGCGACTGAAAATCTGTTATGGAGTGAAGCGTATTTGTGTGTAAATATAGTATGTTAGCTGCAGAGTATTTCTCAAATCTGAAGAAGTTTTTATGAAAACATTTTAAAAGGGAGGATTATGGATTTTTTTTGTTTTGTCATGTAGGCAGTGTGATGCTACAAACACACAGAGGTGTGAGTGTGTTCTGTTTTTAGGTGGTGCAGGTTGCTAACCACCTTGACTGATTGGCCCATCTACATCCAGCTCTTTCACACACTACCCCTGCTGTGACATTATATCTGCCTCATTAATATTATAACCTCAGTAACTATTATTTTCCTCCATTTGACCCCTCAGCTGTGGGGTGGTGCAACAACCAGCAGTGTGTTGAACCATTATAATAGAGCGGGGTGTTTGTGTACAGGTGGAGAGGTCAAAGTGTTTGTTATTGGCACGCGTTGCAGATATGAAACCCCCTACAGGTCCTTCTGATTCACAGCAGTAAGCCTCAGTGACCCTTGAACCAATGTGACCTCTCGATTGACGTCCCTACCCTCCTGCTGAGGAAGCATGTGCATGCTTTAGAAGTAATAACAAAAAAATGTTATTTTATTGTTGCTTCTGTTGTTGATTTTAACTATATATGTGTCTGTAATGTAAAAATTGTGCACATATTGTGTTGATTTGCATTCAGGCGCCAACCCCCTACAGACCAATGGTTTGGGACACACACCGAGGGCTTATGCCAAAGAGGGAGACGTGAACACAGTGCTGCAGGAGTGGGAGGGCAAGGTACGACACACTCCTCACATTCATACAGAAACAAAGTTTGATTTAATTTCACCTCCACATATGCTCTGCAGAATGTTCAAGCAGTTAAAACAAGGTTACTTTCTATTCTTACAAATGTCCTTTGGCCTGGTCTGAATGACGAACTATTCACTCAGCAGACATCTGTCTCGTTTATTTCCCATCATGCACACAGGCACACGCTCCTCAGGAGGCCCGTCTCGGTGTCGTCACTGACTGACAGGTGCTATTGAGCATTAAAGCTGTGAAAGCTGGTGGAGGTTAACTGGGGTTAAAAATGTGCTGAGTTGTTAAGTTTGTAAATATTCATACATTTAGTGACTTCAGCTGTACATTAAGTCACAATCGAGCCTCAGGTTGTTTTTCTACAAATCTACATGTAAACGAGCTTTAAATGTGTATACTTCAGATATATTTGTAAACATTTTCAGATGTTGTGGCTGATTTCTATAAGTGTAAATGGATAAATACTTAAATATTACAGGATGTGACACTTTCCATCGTCACCCTTTACAGAGTAACTGTTCTTTTTTGTCTATCGGTGACCTCTGCTCTACAGTAACTGCTCTCCTGAGATGATGAAAGTGATAGGTGTTATTAGATTGTGCAGCTGTTTATAAGCCTGTGGAAAACATGTCACCAAGTGCCAGCCTTTGACATTTTGATGTATTTTTTATTGTTTTTATGGAATACAGTGTGGAGATAAGACGCAAAGGAAATGGGTCAAATGAAGGTTTTGAGAGAGTTCTCATTTAGGTGATCAATCTGGGTTTACTGTAAACAGTAAGAGGGAAAAATGGCATCAGTGTTCTGACAGAAGTCCAGTGAGGTGACATGTTCAGAACGTTTTGTCTAGAATGTATCTCAGGTGTTTAAAAAAATCTATTAACTTTCCGCTACTCTTTGCAGATAATATGATGTAAAAGGATTTTGATTAACGGAGTTTTAGTCAAATCTTGTGATACCGCTCACCTCTTAGTGTTTCACCTGTGTATCATAGTGGAGATGGGCTCTGGGTTTTTTGTAAATAAAACTCGAGTTATCCGTAGTTATCTACCAGCTTGACAGCAGGCTGGAGCTAAGCAAGATGGAGGGAGAGAATAAACAGCCTGCCTCCACTGCAGGGGCAAACCGGGAGTCTGTGGAGACAAAAAAGGAAGGATAAATGAGTCATGGAGTGGCCAAAGAGGAAGAAAGAGGGGGGGGAACTAAGAAAGCAAATGAGGAGCATTGAGGTAAAAAATCACAGTCACAGTCAAAGAACAGAGGGGTAGAGTGAGATAAGATGAGGACAGGAGGTAGATCGCTGCAACAGAGTTTTATTGCAAGAAGGGAAAGAAATTTAAAATAATTTTTAACAATACAAGACTTGGATCCCCCCATGCCTGATACCCAGTCTAATAAATAAAAAGTAATGATGACGTTTTGTTTAAAGTAAATAATTTTGGATGTTCATTAGGTCAGTCATCTTCAGCATGACAAAACTTAACTAGGTTAACTGAAGATTATGGTTTGTAGCGTAGCCTGATGATGGATCAACTTATTTACTTAGAAGTCATTATTAAAAAGATAAAAATCACATATTTTTTTTGTTTAAACCAGTTAATTTTAAAATGCTCATGTTAGAATCTTTTCGTTTTTGGGATTTGTTGTGTATTTTTAAATGAACTTTTTTTTTGTCATTTTTCTCTTTTTTTACGTGTAATATTCTGCCTCAATTTAAAATGACTTTACATTTAAATTTTCTGTGACTCTAATTTGCTGCCATATTTGTTTGAGGATTTTCCTCTTCTACTTGACCCATTTTACTAATAAAATGTTCTCTTAGAACACAAAAGGACAAAATGATGAAACATGATTTTGTTTACAGAATTAACATGCAAACCAGCTCTGCTTTACCTTTGTACTAGTTCTCTCACTTTTCCCTCCCTCTCCTCTTTCTCTCAGTTTGATTGACTGTCTTTGTGTCTTGTTTTCTGATCTTTTTTATCTCCATGTAGTTTAAGGAGCTGCAGGCTCGACGGGAGGCAGAGGAAAGGAGGAGGTTTCCCCTGGAGAGGAGGCTAAAGGAGCACATCATCGGACAGGAAGGAGCCATCAATACGGTGGCTTCAGGTACACGCAAGATATTCAGAAAAGTAGACATTATGGGAAGCATCAACAAACACCACAGTGAACACATCTCCTTTTTGTTTTTCCTCCTTCTCAGCTTGTTTTTGTTTCTTCTTCGTTCTTCCTCCTCATCTCCTCCCTTCCCCGCAGCAGTAGGCGGGTTCAGACAGACCGACGGAGGCTGTAATTGGTTAATTGTGATGAATGAGCTGTCTGTCAGGCGTACACAGGTGTTGTCTGTGTGTGTGTGTGACAGCTGAGGAGGCCAGGCTTGGAGCCGCCAGTTAACACAATTATGAAGAGAGGAAACATACTACAGACCCCACACCCCTCCTCCTTCTCTTTTCTCTCCATCTTCTCCTTCCACCTGGATCTCCATCTTCACCAACTCTCCAACACTCCTATGCCCTTTCCTACTTGCACTTTGCGCCCTCCTCTTAATGTTGTTCTATTAAACTACTTGTCACAGATGCAGGGATGGAGAGGTGAAATAATATTAACAGGATGTGATTTAAGGCTAAAAGTTTAAAGAAGCCCACTGAATCTGCTGGCAGACAGTAGAGGAGAAGGAACGAAGGATCTGACAGAAAGACGGAGAGCAACCACAGCGTATAGAAACGAGGAGGGTGGATGAGTTAAAGCACAATAACACAGAAGACAGTAAAGAGCTGATATTACAGCAGGCATCCATGGAGGCCATGTGCTGTATTGATCTGCACATGAGAGAGTGAGAGTTAATGTTCAGAAATGATTCTGCTGCTAACTGAGAGGCCATTTGTTATTTTTATGATTTTCTACATTTTCTGTTTAGATTTGTGAAAATAATAAACTTCTTACCAAAACAAAAAACCGTTGTTACAATCCGTTGCATGTTACTGAGGACAAATGCTGCAGAGTCGATAACCGACAGGAGAGTTAGTTTTATTCCAAACCTCTGGAAGTGACTTCACAGCAGTTAAACAAAAGACTCTTATTGTTTAAAAGCCTCAGCGCTGAGAAGGAAAGCAAGAAGTCTTAGTGGGGGATAATCATGGGACTTGTAGTCTTTGACAAGACAGTGAATCAATGTTCTTATGTAGCAAATTCTCCTGAAAGCCATGTAAGACATCACAATAGGTTAAACAAAAAGCTTATTGATCCACAAGATAAATTACAGGGAATATGCACTCAGACAAAAAATAGATGAGAACAAACTTGTCTACAATGAAAATGATTACACATTATCATCATGTGAACATTTGTAATCATCTCAGCTGTTTTTGGATTTTTAATCAAATGCAAGACGGATCAATCAAACTCTGGGAGAGTCTATGAGCGGAATGGAGATCTGGAGATGAGGAAATCGTTCAGGGAAGAGATTTGGGATGTTTTCAGATAAGGAGGCTACAAATGAGAAAGGGATGTTGAGATAAATGGAAAAAAACACTGCACAGAACTGGATTGAAATATGTAACGATAGATTTCTTATTGTTAGATTTTCATTATTGATTAGTCGTTTCTGTTAATGATTTGTGAGGCTATAAAATCTGTTCAGTCCTGATCCAGAGCATCATCAAAAGGAGGACAGTCGTCCTTTAAAAAGACGACCAACCAATGCTGTAAATGTTTTGTGTTCCTGCCTCATCAATCTTCACATTTTACTTCAAATACAGTTCAAAATAGATCAATAACATTCGAGTATTAACTCCTAAGTTTACAAAGAATAGAGAGAAAAAATTAAAACACAGCAAATTATTGGCATTCTCCTTGATAAATTGCTTGGGAAAAAAATAAGTTTCTAGTTTACTTACTGACAAACAGTTTTATACCAAATATTGATTAAAAAAGTTATTGTCTCATCGTTGTTCATTTAATTCCACTGCAGTTTGTGAGCACAGTCTTTTTGCGGAGAGTTCACTGAATTGATTGTTTTTGTAAAATTTTGCTTACCAAGACATCGAAAAAAAGAAATGTAAAAAATATTTAGTGTGTTGTCGTGTCTTCAATATGGCTGTTTCCACCATAACTCCTCATGACAAACAGCTGGCCTGCAGCAAGACACACACACACAGAGCGCATATACACAAAAGCCACATAAACACACACACACACACACAGGAAGGAGGTTAGATTGATCCAGGTTTAGCTCTCCGGGCTAAGAGTTATTGAAGAGAATCATCCCTCTGTAATCGTGTTAGAGCCAACCAGACCTGCAGAATACACACTGGCCTGTGTGTGTGTGTGTGTGTGTGTGTGTGTGTGTGTGTGTGTGTGTGTGTGTGTGTGTGTGTGTGTGTGTGTGTGTGTGTGTGTGTGTGTGTGTGTGTGTGTGTGTGTGTGCAAGAGAGGAAGCTTTCATTTGTTTTGTGTCCCTTTCCTTCTTGTTGTCAGGGTCCTCTCACAAATGTCAGTGTGTCCTTCTGTCAAAGTCTGTCTCAATCAGCTAAAAGACGCCCAAACACACTGAAGGTTACGCTGTCATTCACGCAGCCATTGATAAAGTACACAGAGCTTCGGAGCCCCTCTTGTCACTGTTCATCTCCAGGTCCATCTCTGACACACTCGTTTGTTTCTTCTGCCTAATTCTCTGTCTCCTTATCTCCATCACTCCTCCGTCTTTCCCTTCCTTATCTCCTCCCACATCTTTCCTCTCCTTATCTTTGTTCCTCCCTGTGCGTCCTGCCTCTCCTCCTCTGCTGACAAACATTAGCTCTTTGATTATCAGCTATTCGTACCTAGTTTAGCACTTATGTCATGTATTTGTTGTTGAAGATTGCTCCCCAAAAAAAGGAATTCCATCCATCCATCCATTTTCTGTAGCCGCTTAATCCTCCACAGAGGGTCGCGGGGCAGCTGGTGCCTATCTCCAGCGGTCAAGGGGCGAGAGGCGGGGGACACCCTGGACAGGTCGCCAGTCCATCGCAGGGCCACACAGAGACGAACGAAACAAACAACCACACACCCACTCACACCTAAGGACAATTTACCAGCCCAATTAGCCTGACAGTCATGTCTTTGGACTGTGGGAGGAAACCGGAGTACCCGGAGGAAACCCACGCACGCACGGGGAGAACATGCAAACTCCACGCAGAGAGGCCGCAGAGCCGGGACGCGAACCCACGACCTCCTTGCTGCGAGGCAACAGTGCTAACCAACTGCGCCACCAAGCAGCCAAAAAAAGGAATTATACTATTCAATATTGTTCTTCAACACCAGAGGGTTTGTTGTTTTTTTGCCTGAAAATCTTATGACCTGTTAGGTGATAAAATCAGATTTTTTAAAGAATTGTGTGGAATCTTATCAGAAAATGTTTTAATATTTAAAGTGCTCCAGGATTCAAAGTTTATCTAAAAACTTGTTTCCTCCAAGAATCCAGGTCAAATAAAGAAACACAGACTCTTAGAATTAAGATCTTTAATTCAGCTGGTCTCAGTTACACTGACGGCTGTTTATGCTCAGTTAATACAATAAATTATGGTCACATTTATCAGCACTGTTAAGCTAATTTATATAAATGGGACAATGCTTCTATCCATTATGTTTCTCCACTTCTGAGCCTTCCAACCTCAAAAGGCCAACGTGCCACGTTACATAAATCATTTCAAGTTTCTGAGTGATGTAAACTGTAAGTGTTGGTGGAACCACAATTCTTACAGGAAGTTTGCATGCTCACTCATCCCACCAGACAACAGTACTATCGTTGTTCTGTTGGTGACTCATCTGGTTAAAGTCTGTCCATATATGGTTCTGGTTTTTACCCCGATCACCCCAGCAGAGGCAGATTTGGGTAACTTTGTCCTGCTTCTTTGTTGAGTGTCTAAAACCACGATCAAATAGTCTCTCTACTCCCCTCGGATCCACATCATCATCTTTTTTTTTGTATGTGTGAGTTTGGTTGCTGGGGTGATGGCAGAATGGGCACTCCTCTTTAAGCAAGAGTGTGTGTGTGAGGCTGCGATCTATGCTAAACTGATTTCTCCATGGCCGCGCCAGAGAGGCTAACACAATTACCGCTGGCTAATGGCCCCACTGACTAAAGGGGGGAGGAGAGGCATCGTGGGGAGTTTTCTGGAGGTCTCTCATCTTGCTCTCCTGCTCTGTTTTCTCTCTTCTTCCTTCTGTTTTTTCTCCAGCAAATGTCTCTGACCCTTTTCTCATCCCTGCTTTTTCACTCTTTTATCATAGTTTCAGGAATCCCTGCTGCCAACTCAGTGAAACTTTGAATACTTGGTGCAAAAGCAAAGTCAACAAAACAAATAACTTATTTAATGGGTTCTGTCTCTCTTTTTTCTTTGTTCCTGTCTCTGTTTTCTGTAGCCATCAGGAGGAAGGAGAATGGTTGGTATGATGAAGAGCATCCTCTTGTGTTCCTCTTCCTTGGCTCATCAGGAATCGGTAAACCATGTCCTCACACCTCATGTTAATTCTGATTCTGACAAAGCAAACGGCCAAGAGGAGCTTTGATTTGCAGCCAGAATAAATAAAATACTTGTTCTTTTTCTGAAGTTGCTGATACATTTAGAGTCAAACTAATGTTTGACAATTTAATCTTTTCAGATTACAAGGAAGCAAAATACATAAAACTGCATGGTGTGCTGTAAAATATAAACAGAAATCAGACTGATCTGAATTCAGTTGTGATCTTGAAAACCAAACCATCAAAAACAAATTTAAATCTACTATTTATTTGCATGTTTTCAAAGCTTGCTTATTATAAAGGTACCTCTCAAAAAATCTGAATATCATGAAAAGTTCAATATTGCTTTAAAAGTCACTCATATTTTATATAGATTGACATAGAGTGAAGTATTTCAAACCTTTACCTCTTGTAATTTTGATGATTATGGCTTATAGATGATAAAAAAAAACAAAATTCAATGTCTCAGACAATTAGAATGTGTTCATTTCTATGAACTGAAGACTTGGTTGGGCCTCATTTAGCTCAGTAACATCATGATCATTGAAGCCGTCTTTGGCAGTGCGGGCAGATATGAAGTCCTGCTGGAAAATGAAATCAGCATCTCCATAAAGCTCGTCAGCAGAAGGAAGCTAAAGTGATCTAAAGTTTCCTGGTAGAGGCTGCGTTGACTGTAGACTTCAGAAAACACAGAGGACCAACACCAGCAGATGACTTGACCCCAAATCATCACCGACTGAGGAAACTTCACACTGGACTTCAAGCAACATTGATTCTAAAAATATTGAACTTTTTCATGATGTTCTCATTTGTTAAATGTAAACACAAATCAAGTAGAGATTTGGTTTCTCCTCCAATCTGGTGAATCTCTGATTGGTTTCATTTTAACAGATTGCAAAATTGTAATTTCAGCACCCTAGATATGTTTAATGATACACACCAACATCATAAAGCTCCATCCACTGGACCTTTTGTTTCCTCGAGCCCACTCAGCTCTGTGTGTGTGTGTGTGTGTGTGTGTGTGTTTGTGTGTGTGTGTGTGTGTGTGTGTGCACCAGCTGTCAGAAAAGCAGCTGATTGCACATTTAAACACTGGGAATGCTCTCTTAACACTTTTGTTGTGAGGAGAAAAAAAAAAATCAACATCCTGCAGTTTCAGTGAATGATATCCACTGGGGACAGACATGGATCTGATTTAATATTCTTTCAGAGAAGAAATATTTCAATTAAATTTTTTTTTTATAAAAATTGATTGTGTTTTTGTTAATTATACAACATATCTGTCTTTATTCTGTTAAAGTGTAATAACTGAACCTCCAGGAGCATTTTAGTATTAAAGATTAAAACTTGTCTGGGATGGTTCAGAGAGAACTTAAATGTCCTCAGCCATCTGCAAAATGTGGATGTGTGTGTGTGTGTGTGTGTGTGTGTGTGTGTGTGTGTGTGTGTGTGTGTGTGTGTGTGTGTGTGTGTGTGTGTGTGTGTGTGTGTGTGTGTGTGTGTGTGTGTGTGTGTGTGTGTGTGTGTGTGTGTGTGTGTGTGTGTGTGTGTGTGTGTGTGTGTGTGTGTGTGTGTGTGTGTGTGTGTCAGAGTGAAGGCAGCAGCAGGGGGAAAGAGAGGGATATTAAGGGCCAGATAGATGGCTAAAAAAGAGAGATGGTGAGATGACAGGGCAGAGAGATAGATGAGGGAGAGGCAGTGTTCATATCCTCCGTTCCCTTCAGCGACAAACACTGGCCATGAGACATCAATATTAAACACAGCAACAAGGCACCAGCACACACACACACACACACACACCCCTCATACACATATGCATGTCAAGCGCAAGACATCAATATCACATATGAGCATTTATATGCAGAATATTTTACTGACAAACATAATGTGAGCTTCTGGAGAGCTGCAAGTGATTGAAAGCTTTGGAGGAGGAAGAGGAGCTGGGATTTAAGCCAGCACTTTGCAAAGCAGAGAAGTGAAGTCCTGAATGTTCTGCATGTAAAGACTGGGGCTGTTTCTGATGATAAATACAAAGTAATGAAATGGTTTAAAGGGACGATCCTGTTGCATGATGGTTGATCTGTCTGGTGTTACAGGAAAGACGGAGTTGGCCAAACAGGTGGCTCGGTACATGCACAAAGACATTAAAAAGGTGTGTAATGCAGCATCTTACACACACACACACACGGTGCTTTACTATTAAGTAAGTAGGTAGGTCTTATAAGTATAAAGTACCACCTTTCATACTAGAGTTATTTCAAACTAATGTTGATAAGTGATGAAGTTATAGCTGATTTGTTGAAATCTTAAATATGATCCATATTCTGACTTGATGGCATTCGGAGTCTGTTTTGGGATTGACTCTGCGACCAGTGCATCACATTTTGGACTAACATGTAAAACTAACTGACTTATACCCATTTTTATGCTCATCAGTTTACTGTGGTGGCCATCTTTAAGTGGGTTGTCTCTGAAAGTACGGTAGATGAACATCCACTGAAGTTTTTCTGATTAAAATCCATCCAGTGGTTCATGAGAGATGTTCCTAATATTTCACAGAGAGGCAAAGTCATCGCTTGCCTTTTGTCAGTGTGTGATGAGTATTAAACTTGGTAGTATTACTGGCACATGTTCATAGACTGTGTAAAATACACACTGACACATGCAACATTGTGTTGTACTTTTTAAAACGACTGTTTGTTTGCAGGGTTTTATCCGTATGGACATGTCTGAGTTCCAGGAGAAACACGAGGTATTTATTTTTCCTTCAACCTAACAGTCACAAAACATGTAAGGATTGTGGGACTTTATTGTCCTGCGTAATTTGAACGTCACTCTACAGACGTTGGATCCTTTCATATGAGAGCAGCTCTAACCGTTTGATTTGTCTGTTTATGTACAGCAGTGACGCACAGGATTAATTCTCTTTATGAACTCGTCGTAATGGATGCATAAACTAAAATGAATGTTGTGTTTTGGCTGTTGATGATAAATACATTTAATCAGTGATTCGGAGTTAGATTTTGCTGCAGTGCTGAAGAACCTAATCATTTCAGCTCAGTGTACATATTTGATGTCAACATCTTGGGATTTTTTTTTTTTTTTTTTTGCGTAATCAGTAGGAATAATTAAAAGAAACAAGTTTGTGTTCTCTCAGATCCAATGGAGACTCAGGGTGGTGAGTTTTCCTAAAGGCCTCACTAGATGACTGTGTGGAAAGTAAAGAGAATAAATGTCTTTTTTTTTTTTTTTAATTAAGATAAACTTTGCAGTGAAAGTTTTTGAAATTAAATGTGAAACTTCAGCACAGCTGGATGATCACAGCATGAAGAGAGAGTGAATGTTTTAGAAAGCTTTGAGTGAAATTATCCAACATGAAGAGATTCTGAAGCCTATATGAGAGTACACCCAGCCAAACACTTACCTGCTGCTTTACGACCAACTCTTCATCCTCGCGCCTTCGTTTTTCAGGTGGCAAAGTTCATTGGCTCCCCTCCAGGATACGTAGGACATGAAGAAGGAGGTCAGCTAACCAAGCTGTTGAGGGCGTGTCCCAACGCTGTTGTCCTGTTTGATGAGGTGGATAAAGCTCACCCTGATGTTCTCACCATCATGCTGCAGCTCTTTGATGAGGTGTGTGTCACGTTGGATCAAACTCAAGATGTGAGTTTGTTTAGCTGATCCTTTTCTCCGTGCTGGTCCCCTCTCAGGGACGTCTCACAGACGGCAAAGGAAAAACGATCGAATGTAAAGATGCGGTTTTCATCATGACATCAAACGTAGCAAGTGAAGAGATTGCCCAGCATGCCTTGCAGCTACGGCAGGAAGCTGAAGAGATCAGTCGCAGGAAGCTGGCCGACAACCTTGGTGAGAAAAAGAACTAATATAAAAGATGTTTTGTGACATGAGCAACAAACAAAGTCCACTAAACTAAGAATCGAAAATAACTTTATTGTTGGGATTTCTTCCAGAGGACGTACAGAAAAGCGACAACATCAAAATCTCCAGACAGTTCAAAGAAACGGTGATTCGGCCGATCCTGAAGGTACCACAGTCACACGAACATGAAGCTCGCCTCCTTCAGGTGGACTTTGAGACACGATTGGCCTGAGAAGCTGCAGTTGCCTTTGTTCACTCTGTGATTAATCCACAGGCTCATTTCCGGAGGGACGAGTTTCTGGGTCGGATCAATGAAATCGTGTACTTCCTGCCGTTTTGTCACTCCGAGCTGCTGCAGCTGGTCAGCAAAGAGCTCAGCTTCTGGGCCAAAAAGGTTTGGCAGCACATTGTTATTCTATTCAAGTTCCCAAAATCACCTGTCCAAATTCTTTATTAGAACTTTTCTGGATTTTTGACGCATTATAGTTAAAGGCCTTTGACTCTGCTTTATGCTGTGCTCCAAGTAGATTAAACACACTGCAATTTCACACTCTCTGATGGTAAAAAAAATATTAAATTGTATCTTCTATAAAAGGTGAGACCCTCCCTTGTGCCTGAGAGGATCAGAGCTGTGTCTGTCTCTGGAGGTTCTCTTTACACTGGATGGCTTCACCCACTTTATCCTGCAGCTACGGATCAATACTGTGTAGCGCTCACTATAACATGATTACAGTGTTTAACATCTGCAGCCTTCATCAATATTTAATTATTAATATTACAGCTGGTGGCCGCTGCAGGGGACCGATAGGGACCTGATTCATGACTCGATTCAGTGGATTTGGCTTCTGAATGTCGTCTCCACTCCTTATTGCTTGTTTATTTTTTTAAACGTGCACGTCTCATAATAACTCATCTGCATCCAGCAGTGATTCGAACATCAGAAATCTCATTATCACTTAATCCCTACAAGCCACTTCTATTAGGAGAATGAAATGTTTAGTGCACTTGTTATTGTCTTACTATAAATCTGGCATCTTATTTATTGAGTGAAGCGTTAACATCTGTAGCTAAATGAGCTGCTCTGATCACTACTATTGACTGGTGTTTGATTAAAACACATTACAGGCCTGTTGATTAGCGCTGGCAGACATGCTGCTTGACAGTATCTCCCCTCTGCTGCTGCTTTTGTCTCTTTTGCTCCTTCACTCTCTTAACTGATCTGTGTTGGGGTTTTTTTTTTTTCTTGAGGCCTCTCATCATTTAACATTAGCTCGCCTCCGTCTCTCCATCATCAGGCCAAGCAGCGCCATGACATCACCCTACAGTGGGATCGCCCGGTCCTGGACCTGTTGGCTGGAGGATATAACCTGCACTACGGAGCTCGGTCCATCAAACATGAGGTGATGCTCTAACACACAGCTAAAGGCTGACATGTTTAAAAATAATAATATTAAACATGAATTTTTGCTCTCAGGAAAAGAACACACAAAGGGAGGTCATTGAACTTTTCTACAATCTGTAATTGACCACAATATCTGGGAAACATGGTTTTCTGAAAATGTGTTTTTAAACCACTAAGACCTGAGTGTAGCCCACTCAATAAGCTAATCATGTCCACCTGGAAGTCCCGTGTCCATCACTGTCAGAAAAGTGAGATTCAATACTTGACCCTCTCCGACTGAACATAAAAATCATAAATTAATGGGTGTTAGTGGGTTTTAGTAGTAGAGCAGGGAGAGGGCATTACTGAACATTTTAGTTTTGGTACAAGTCCACATCCCAAATGTGATCAATAATATTTTCAGTGACTGTTGCCGTTTAGACCTTAAAAAGAAAGAGATGTTTCAACAGAAGCTTAAAGAAAGGACATTGGGTTTTTCCCAGCTTTAAGCAGCTTAATCAACAATAAAAACATTTTTAATTATTAAATGTAGTCTAGGGTTTAGATGAAAAAAGACAATAATTTGTTTAGACAAAAAGACTAATAATCAGCTATTTTACAGCCAAGGAAAAGCAGATGAATACAATCTTAAGTCCATACTGTATTTTGCTAAGTTTCCTAAAACAGTTCAGATTCTGCGTCTCCTCTGACCTCGTTACTGATGTCTCAGGTTGAGCGGCGGGTCGTCAACCAGTTAGCTGCAGCGTACGAGCAGGAGCTGCTGCCCAAAGGCTGCACGCTGCGTCTGTCTGTCCAATCAGAGGGCCAGGAGGAGCGAGGAGCGCCCAGTCTGCGCCTGGAGGTGGTGGGAGAAGACAGCTCATCTAGAACGCTGGACATCCGTCCACCGCTCAATCCTGAACACTAACGTACAACAGAGCACTGGAAAACATCGTCGTCATCCAGTGTGAGAAGGATGGATGTTCTCAATAAAAATACCTCTGATAAACACATCACTGCCTCTAATTCAGTGAACACATGCAGCCACAACATGCAGTACAGCGTTTTACATCCGCCAAAGTCTAAAACACAGCTCCGTCACCACAAGTCATCTTCTCACAGTATACTGCTTCAGTATGTAGCTGTTACACAGTGATGTTTACTTCATAATGTAGAAAAATGACATCATTATTTATAAAGTAAATGTAGCTGAGCCTGACTGTAGCAGTGTAAATAGCTATATCAGTCATATTTAGCAAAGATGAAGAAACAAAAGTTTGAATTTTAACAAACACTATTTTTATTTTGCTAAATTTAGTTGTGAAAAATGTGTATTGTTTTGTTTGTGTGTTAGCACATAGCACAAATAGACCCACACTAGCAGAATGGATACACACTAGCACACCCAACCTGCTCACAGAATGACTGAATAAAAAAATAATCAAATCATTTGAATTATGATCAATAATCTGCTCTAACGTTGTTTCTGTGGTTAGTGTAGAGAAGTCTCGCTCTGTGTGTGTGTGTGTTTTAGATGTCATTAGAAATTTAAACACATAAATAAAGACAGCATTCAGAGTGTTGCATCATAAATGTTTGAACAGCATGTTGACAAGACGCTCAACGTTTCCTCACTTGTGTCCCAGCAGTCAGCCTGTAAATAAAGCTGTCACTCCAAAAAGGAAATTCCTCCTTTTTTTGTTGTTGTTGTTGTTCTGTTTGAGTTGCACTGACACCTCTGATGGATGGATGGATGTGTGTGTCTGTGTGAGAGAAACCAGTGTCAGGGTGGGAATTCTGCAGCAACAATAACGCTTGACATGACAGAGGAATTTCCTTGGAATTCTGCTCCACGTGGGGGTCCGAGTCAGACGCTAGGAGGGAATGAAGCGCGGTGAAAGCATTTCACACACAAACTTAACATCCATCAGGAATGTGTTGTCCATAGGGAGTAATTAGCATGTCGGAGAAGACACAGTCACTGTTACAGTGGCTGGACCCCCCCAGCAGCAGTTACAGCTGTTCTGTGCTTCCAGATCATTCCTGTTCAAATAGAAAGTTCATCACTTTTACGTTGGTGCAACTAAAAATACAAATATGAAGATGCTGAATGAAAACTTGAAAATGTCCAAACAAGCCAATACGTATAAAAAAACCCTACAAAGTCTGAATAATTGAAGCTTTTTCAAATGTAGCTGCTGCCTCTTTGCTTTCTATTTGTGAATTTAATTTTAAAAAATGCCAATAAGGAATGGATGGTTTTACATCGATTCATTTCATCAGCAAATGTCAACAAGAAATGATTGAATATTTTGTGCATTCACAACATCCAAAGTAGCTGTTTTCATGATGAACATGTCATTTAAAGGTCTGAATACCATGCTGTGAAAAAGTATTTACTCCCCTACGGAATTCTGCTGTTTTTGCCCTTTTTTTTGACACGCTCGAACGTTTCAGGTCAGCAAAAACATTTAAGATAACCTGAGTAAATAACAAATTGTAGGGTTTTCCAACATTAATGGTTTGTTCAAGGTAGACAGCAGAATTTGTGGTTCCATCCCTAAGTGGTCCAGGTCCTGAAGCAGCAAAGCCCCAGACATCACACCACCACCACCATGTCTGACTGCTATGAAGGCGTTTTACTAAAATACAGATGGAACAGGACACACACCCTCCACGAAGTCTTGAGGAGCAACAACATGTAGTTTGTGTTCTTTTTGGTCATTTGTCTTGGATCCCTCTCATGATGACACCTAATTTGTTTCCAATCTCATTTTGGGATGAAGTGAACTACAAATGAACTGAGAAGTACCTGAAATGCCATCTGCATGGAGCTGATAGAGCCTCCTTAGAGAAGGAGCAACAGGCCAGCAGCTGTTTGAACCGTGACTCCTGGAGCGGCTGCATATGGACAGTAGATCAGGTTTAGCTCTGATACCTTGAGGCTCTTCCCATCTCTTATAACCCTCAAATGCATCTACACTTTTATGGTTTTAGGAAGTCTGTGCGGTGTGTGTGTGTGTTTAAGTGTGTGTGTATCCATTTACCTTCCCTGCGGAGGAAGACAAGAATAAGAAGAGGAGGAGAAAGAGGAGGAGAGGCTCTTAGTCTGTCCGTCAGGCTATTTCTGACTGCTGCCATTTCTCTGATTAGATTATGGAGAAACAGAAACCTGGCCCTCCATCGTCCTATAACCTCCCTCTCTCTTTCTATCTCCCTGCATTTTACTCACCCACTCCTCCCTCTGCCTTCTGTTTCTCTCCTCCTGCTTCCTTCCATCTGTTTCTGTTCACCTCCTCCTGCTGGAAGGGGACAACCAGACTTTTCATGATCAGCCCCTCTAACTCCTGTGTTGTGTTTTGTTTTTCCCTCCATGTCTTTGCTCAGTTTTAACTCTGAGGTGTGTTTGTTGGACAACCAGGTGGAGGTGCTGAAGGATGAGCGACTACTAGCAGCTCTCCCATTATCATATCTGTCCCTGCTCTTAACGGGGATTCTCGTCCGTGTCCCTCTCCTCCTCCTCTCATTGTGCTCCCCCTAAGGAAGGCGATCGATTTCACCTCCATTACCTCCCTCCGCTCAGTTTGAAGATGCGCCTCATTCATGCAGCTGCGGTTTATCACCACTTTGGCTGCACATGTTTGTAGAAATGTTAGCGCCTGGTTTTAGTCCTGGGTTCAGCCTCCCCTGAGAACATTAGCATAAAAAACCAAAAAAAAAAAGGGAGGCTACAATAATAATAAAAAACACCAGTCTGTCCTCCTTTCTTTTAAAGAAAAGGAACAAATCCATTCTGCCTAATTCGAACCTTGCACAGGGACAGCTCGCGTGGCAGATTGCAGCCTAATTAGTTTAGAGGGAATTTAATTCAATTAACTTTCCACAGCTCCGCGCGCCCCGCCGCTGGGCTGCTTTCAGAGCGCGAGGCCAGAGCTCGAGATCTAATTAGCGTGTTTGGAGAAGCTCTCCTGCGCGCGGCCGGCCCTCGCCGCTCCAGCTGTGGCGTGCTCGTCAGCGTGAGTGCACCGCGGTCTCTCGGGATCTGTTTTTTTTTTTTTATCCCAAAAAGCTTCTTTTTTAAGTAACAAGCCGCCGTCCATTAGGATAATACAGGTCGGGGTGGCGCAGCAGAGAGACGGGCGCAGCATGCGGATGACCGCAGCTGTTCTGCGTCATGTTCCGTCTGATGGATGCGTGTCCAGTCCAGCTCTGGGTGGATCCATCTACAGATGAGCGCGACCTGATGGCTTTAAATTCATCAGGGAATATTTACAGCTCCATCCTGCAGTTTGCTTCCTCACAGAAGCAGCTTGTTGTGCGCACGTTTCACTCCGTTCTCTCGTTTCTTCCCCCTTCATAAAACCATGAAGCAGCGAATTAATTGCAGTAAATCTGTAGATTTATGAAGCTTAGCCGTTTTATTTCCTGTTTCGATGCTTTAAATGCATTTTTTCTTAGTTTAAATGTTGATCGAAGGGCACATTTAAAAAAATGTAAATAGTTCAGTGAAATTCATGAGGCTTATTTGGAGCTTTAATTTGCGGACGTGCACTTTGCTGCATGAAGACCTGACTCTGGGCTCTGGCCCGCTTGGATGCGCGCCGTAGTCTCGAGCTGGAGCGTCACGGTTTATTCCAGTAATTGGAGACTGATATGCGGGGACATGCAGGCGGCACCGACGGGACCCTCAAGCCCCCCCCGCCCTCCTCCTCCTCCTCCTCCTCCTCACCGCTGCTCGGTTCTCATCCATCACTGAGAAAATCAAATGCGCGCCGCCTGCCTCTGCTGCTGCTGCTGGAGAGAAGCAGGCCGGTGGTAACGGCGGGATGTGTGAGCTCTGAGTTTATGTTATGCGCTCTGAAACCGAGGATCTTAAGCGAGGCGATGACACGACACATTTTAGTGACACCGCAGGCTGCAGTTTAGCGCCGTCAGCAGAGCTCTGGCAAACAAGAGTCCTGAAAAAACAGAATAAAAGAGAAACGGTGCGAATATTAAAAATGGTGGATTGATTATTAATAATATCAACATATTTCGAAGAATTTTAAAACGTCCTTATGACTGAAAAATGAAGATGGATAAAAGCTCGTCATGCGTAATTTACGCACGAAGCTTTTTCACTTTTATGCGTTTCAGTTTTAACGTTTCAATGCAATTAACTTTGACTACAAGATTTCCATTTTGTAAATTAGCTTTTAAATGAATGCAGGGTGTTTTAAAATAAATTAAGGACATTTCATCTTTTAAAAATCCTGTTTTTATTTTTAAACAACTGGTTATTTTCGATTGCAGTTCATAAAAAAACGAGATCCAAATAAATATGAAACATTTATCTGAATTCCTTTAGATTTTAAATAAAAATGCACGTGTTTGACTTTTTCTCAGTGATTTTTGCAGCTGCTGCGAAAGTAAAATCCATTCGACTGGGGGTTTTTTTTTAACTCTAATCTAATCTGTCCACTTTTATCTGTGCGTTTACTTGCTCGTTTTTACAAAGCTGCACATGAAGAAGGTTAATATCCAGACCTGAGAATCAATAGCTGTGCGAGTTTAGGGCAGAGGGAGAAAGTGTGTGGGGCTCAGGGGACGTGTTGTTCTTTGAGTCCTGGTGATGGATGGACCATAGTCTTCCTCTCTGACTGACAGCTTCACTTGGGTTTCAGGCCACCTCGCGTCACTGCGGACACAAACCGGGACCGGCCTCCCGCGTAGCTTTGTCTCACCCCTCATTTATCCGCAGGTCTCCATCAGAACCATCCATCACACAGAAACCAGTCCCTCTCCGTCACTGGACCCGTTCTGCTTTGGTTGGTTCCAGATCACCAAATAAAGACTTAAGATTTAATGTTGCGTTTAAAATAAAAG
Source organism: Callopanchax toddi (assembly GCA_006937965.1). Classification (NCBI taxonomy): domain Eukaryota; kingdom Metazoa; phylum Chordata; class Actinopteri; order Cyprinodontiformes; family Nothobranchiidae; genus Callopanchax; species Callopanchax toddi. The sequence continues at coordinate 886,915 of SSNR01000056.1, read as the reverse complement.
AGAGCGGGCATTGAAATAGTTTCTCGTTGAGCAAAACAATTCAACTTTATTTTCTCCCAAAAAAAATCGATGAATAGAAACGTTTTAACAAAAAAAAAAAAAAAAAAACCCGCCCTGCTGTGGCTTGTAAATAAACAAATTAACCTCAGAGAGTGTGGATTTTCTTTATTCTGACCTCCGATTAGGAGCAGCACCTTAAAGCGTCCCCTCCTAACCTGCGGGGTTATAATCCCTCCGCTCGGGGTTCCTCTCTCTCAGGGTCCCTCAGGAGTCTCTAAGGGACTATTGTGTCCCCCCTACTGTTGACTCAGACGCCATGAATGCCAAAGCTTCCCCGTTACTGTTTCCGTCAAATCGCCCCCATGAATGTAAAAGTCCAAAGTTAAAACCTCTGCGCTGCGTGGAGCACTAAAGGGCGGATTAGTGGCCTGAAGAGACCGGTTCCCTCTTTGAAGGGATTAGGGACTGAAAGCGGGAAGCTAGAGTCGCTCCTGGATGCTCTTTTTTTTTTCTTTCTTAATTATTATCATTTTCTGGCATTGGAGGAGAAAGTCGGGTTGGAGAGTTTAACTTTGAAACACTTTAAGTTCCTGGGTAAACTCACCTCTGAACCCCGCAGATGGAGACAGACGGGAGGGCCTGGGAGCTGAAGCCGAGTGCGAAACGGGAATGCGTGTGTTTACTTCAAGTGCCTTTTGTGGATCCGCTTCATAGACGTTCCAGAGGCGAGGCCCAGTGGTGTGATTAAAAAAAAAACAATTAAAAGAAAGGGCATTCGGGATTTTTGTTTGGAATCGAATACCGTGCGCTTATGAATTTATTAGTTTCTCTACAATTTTAAGACGCCAAGTAAAGTTTTAGAAAATCACTTTAACTCATTCTTTATTTACAGCACGTGCTATTCTGTAGGTTTTGCGCAAAAATGATCATAAAAAGATAACATAAATAACAAACTACTTAAAATTCGCAAATAGACGACAGATGCGCTCAGATCGGACTTGTTTCAGACGTGGTGCGTTAAGGTGTCAAGGAAAAAAGTTGCACAAATACCCATCATCAGGATCAAAGTGCGCACGTGCCTCTGAGAGGAAGCGCCAAACTTATGGAAACAAATCTGACTTTAGTCAGCGCAGAGTGGCAAACGCACGCATGCGCGCGCGCAACGGGTTAATGCCATTAAGAAGCCCAACATCATGCAGCCTGTGGCCATGCACAGAGATAAGAGCGCGCTTTCAGCCTTATTATGCCACTTTACGCGCGGGCACACAGGCCAAACTCTATTAAACCCTCCCGCGCGCACGCAACGTAATTTTGGTTTGCGGATTATATTTATTTAGTGAAGTTTATCCGCTAATAAAAAGCCTGTTAATATCACAAACAGACGCAGATAAAAGCTCCAGGATTTGGAGAGATGCAGCGTGGCGCGCGCTCCTCCTGCCTGCCGCTTCCAAAACCCTCCGCGCGTCCGTGTGCGTCTCCGCGCGATGGGGGGGCCGTGTGGGATATGACTTATCACATTGTATGACACCGTACAATAAACTTAAACCAATTTATGACGCGTCAATGCGTTTATGGTTAGCCTGTCGTGGCTGCTCGGTTGTCTCCGCTGTTTCCTCTCTCCGGTCCGATACATCAAAGTGACGCGCACTCTGGTGACATCTCTGTAAAAGTGATCGGAATCAAATCAAAGCTTTTAATCTGAGCAATCACCGTCACATCTGGACGTTTCCCCTCACATAAAGACTCGCGAGGCTGCGGCGGGTTCTGGGAGCAGTTTGACGAAACGGTACTGGTCGGTTAGGAAGCCCCGTGTGGGGCTCACCGGGCTGGATTTTAGCGATGTCGTTTGCATAATTATAAGACGTTAATTATGATATTTATCTGTTAAAAGATTTATAAATTGATCATTTCGATCTTCTCGTTTAACATGATAGAATTAAAATTGTTCAAATTTGACCCCAGTGCATTTTCTTACAAATAAATAGGCCTAAATACTATTATTATTTGTAGTATTTTGCTATATGTTAACTAAAACATTTTGCATACGTCTCTAAAATTAAACAGCCAAACGTGGTGCGCAAAATAGATCGATCATAATAGGTTCATAAACCTCTTTAAACTAAAACACCTGGTATATTTTTTTTCTTCTGATTAAACTCAAATAACATATGCATATAAGGACATTATACTCACTAAAACACGTTTGAGTTTTCTCCCATATCAGCTTAAATTTAACTAATCAGAAATCGACACGTCCGAAAAAGGAAGCATGTCGTTTATATGTAATTTAAACGGAAGAAGTCGATTTCTTTTTAAGGCTGATGTTTTAAACCCGCGGTGCTCCCGGTGCTGGGGAAGGCGTGGGCGGTGCAGTTGGAGGGGGAGGGGAGGGGAGGGGGGAAAGAGGAGGCCGTCCGTTTCCACGCTCACTCACTGGTGGCATTGTCATGGAAACAAGACCACCGCTTCGCTATTGTCTCGTGCCCTGCCGAGTTTATTATAAACACTGCGCGAGCCGCGACGCGCTGTCAAACGGAGCGCGAGCGCAGAGCGAGCCGCAGCAGCGCGAGAGGGAGAACTGAGCAGAGGAGAAGAAAGTGAAGAAAAACATCTGGATTATCAAGAGGAACAGCTGGGTGGCGGAGACACACACACACACACACATATATATATATAGAGAGAGAGATAGATTTTTTAAAGCGACGAGTTCGGAGAGAAGCTCTGGTCCAGAGGCGCGTGAAGCCGCAGCTCGTCCTGCTCTGCAGCCCGGTGTTTGCACCGGCTGACCTCCATGTATAAGATGGATTACTCCTACCTGAACTCCTATGACTCCTGCATGGCGGCCATGGAAGCGTCGGCCTACGCGGACTTCAGCTCGTGCAGCCAGGCCAGCTCCTTCCAGTACAACCCGATCCGGAGCGGTCCGTTCTCCAACCCGGGCTGCACCCCGCTCAGCACGGCCAGCTGCACGCTGGGAGCCCTGCGGGAGCACCAGCCCACTCCCTACTCCTCAGGTAACACACACCTGTTCAAAGCCTGCAATTATCGGGAAACGGAAAGCAAGGAGGGACAAAAGGATTTGATTTGATTAGATAAATCATTTTTTTATTTAGGCCCCCCCAAAAAACAGATGCATGTTTATGTTAACCCCGCTTTTCACAAACAATTTATAAATATAAAGTATATCATTTTTAATTTGAAACTTACAGCAACAATGTTTTATTCTATCATTTGTCATAAAATCAGATTTGTTCAAATAAATGTCTCATTCTCATTTCGATAATATATCACCCAAACCTTGTAAAATAATGAATAAATGCGAACATAATTATTTAGCTAATATCATTTTAATCCTAAATTAAACATATCCAAAAAAATTTAAATAAATTATTTTTTGTTAAAATTTTGATTGTTTTATTTCTTTATTTTAATTTGTACTTAAACTGTAATACTTAAATTTATAATATTAGCTGTATTTATATTATAACATCTGGCATATATTCCAATAATAATGTTTTTATTCCGCATTAAATTGATTGATTGCGTCACGGCGGCTAACAGTCTCTGTTGTCTTCCTACACTTCATGAACCAAATAAAGTTTTACATTTAAAAGGTTTAAGAATAAATATTTATTAAACAAAATATTTTTTGTCATTTTTCATAATAATTAACAAAATCAACACAATCTGATCGCAATACATTATTTCAACAAATAAAACATTTTACGTGTTTATTCTAAACGAAAACACAATTTAAAAAATTTAAAATATGGTTAAAAATGTATTTTAAAAAAATCAACATCCTGCAGATCCTGTTTTTACGCAGCTTCTCTGCGTTGTTGTTTTTTTCCCTCTTCGTTTCAAGGTTTAAAATATGCATAATTTATTAGTTTTTTCTAGCACTGAATTAAAGTATTTATTCCCTCTCAGTCCCCTACAAGTTTTTCTCGGATCCTTCCGGCCTGAATGAGAAGCGGAAGCAGCGACGCATCCGGACCACCTTCACCAGCTCCCAGCTGAAGGAGCTGGAGCGGGTCTTCGCTGAAACGCACTACCCGGACATCTACACCCGAGAGGAGCTGGCGTTGAAGATAGACCTGACCGAGGCGCGCGTGCAGGTGAGGGGATCCGAATTTGAATCTCCTTCTCTACACCTCCATCCATCCATCCATCCATCGTGAAGGTTACCTGAGTTTATTTTATTGTTTACAGGTCTGGTTTCAGAACAGACGCGCCAAGTTTCGTAAGCAGGAGCGCGCAGCCAACGCCAAAGCCAACAGCTCCGGTGGCACCACGGGCCCCAACAGCAGCAGCAGCTCTGGGGGGAAGAAAGGTGGAGAGGCCAGATCTTCATCAGATGATGACGAATCTAAGGAGTCCACCTGCAGCCCCACACCTGACAGCACGGCCTCCCTGCCCGGCTCAGCCAATGGGAACCTGGGGAGTCCTGCCAGCCTGAGCCCCAGCCCGGCTCCAGCCAACAGTGGGTACACCAACGCCTCCAGTTCTCCTGTGCTCCAGGGGCTGAAGCCACCCAGCTGGTCCAGCCTGGGCCCGTCCAACCCGGCTGTGGCCCAGCCGGCTGTCCAGACTCAGGAGATCCTGAAAGCCTGGCAGCCGGCGGACAGTATGACGGGGCCTTTTGCTGGAGTTCTGTCTTCCTTCCACAGAAAACCCAACCCTGCCATCAAGACAAACCTGTTCTGAAAGGAGGAGAAGACAGGAACGGTTGGGGACAGAGAGGAGCTTTTGGCTGGAGAGTCAGCTGTAGGTCAGCAAGGCTCCAGATGTTCTGTCAAAGCTGCAGATCATCATAAACTCACAGGTCTGGAAACCCTCCAATGTTACACAAAGAGCTCCTACAGGCTCTGCCTGGACGTGAGCAGCTTCTCGTGACTTTCAGAACAGTTTGACCAGAAACCCCTCTTTCTACGAAAACACTAAAAGTCATCCAATTGATCTGACTCGGTCTTATTTCCTGCATCTTTTCAGTCTTTGTTGCACACTCACTTTCCCACACTGCACTGCAGCAGCTCTGATGAACATGGAGGTCAGGTACGACTTCTAAAGCAGAAATCCAAACATCACTCTGCTGAGGAAACAAAGCAAACTGTTACCCTCAAGCACAACTCCTCACCCCTCTGACTCACAGAGCTCCACCAGAAGAAACAGGGTCCCCCCTTAAGACTCTTTGCCAAGCGGAGCGGGGCACCACAAAATCCAATTAGAGCGGCCGGGTCCAGACCAGACACCTCCCCAGATCTGCTGGTTCCCTCCCTCTGACAAACAGTAGCCACTTTGTTAAAACTCAAATCAAGATGGAAACTTGAGGTTTGACCCCATCTGCTGCAGGAGGCGAGAGACACACAACCGAGTGAATCTGAGATTTAGGAGTTTAATTCTGAACAACTTGTTCAGGTTCTGCAACTTCTTTTTTCAGTTAGTACTTCAGTCATATTCTTTTTGTAAAAGGATGAAGATAAAAGCCTACTCAGAACCACGCTCAAAGTTTTTTTCTCTAGAATTCTACCCAAAAATGGACAAAAACTACTATTTATTAATATTTTTATGTCAGTAAGAAGCATTTCTTGGAATTGCTCCATAAAACGTTGAGTGACTGTAAATTCTGTAATTAGTATTATAAATATTAGGTAGTTGGGTTTTTTTTTTTTTTTGGCTTCACAGATCTATTTCATTGCAGAGCATCCATCTCTCCCAATGAATGAGAAGTTCTAGCACTACTCTGAATATTCTAATAAATCTACACTATGAAGGCACTACCCCAGCATCTCATCATCTGGTTTCTTGTATGCGACTCACTAAAGATCTGATTTTAGGTCTACAAATCACTGCTCCATCACTTAAACTTTCTCTACAAATAAAAAACAAACGAACAAAAAGACGGTAAACTTTTAAAATATGAAGATATTAGATTTTTAATTGAAAAAAAAAAGAACAATTAACTTAACGCAACCAGAAGGAGAAGCCTACATGAAGACAAATTGAGTGTAAAATAACGGTAAGTTCCTCCCCCCCGCCCCACACACACACATGCAAATAAAAACACTCACGCACGTCACTGTGAACACTGAAAGGCCCAAAGGTTGAACACATCTGATACACATGATAAATCCACATTCTTATTTGGCTGTTTAAGGGTTAGACCGGCTGTACAACATGAAATAAGAGTCAGTCAAAAACATCAGGGTCCTGAAGAGAAAAGGAATTTGCTAAAACATTTGTTTAGAGTTAGGAATTTGTCATTTCAAGCTGTTATTTCATTACCTGTACTTTAAAAAGTTAGTGTGATCCTAAAAACGTGTCATTTCTGTAAAAAAAAAAAATAATTCACAGGCTAAGAAGTTAAAACTCCTTCCATAAGGGCTTTTTTTTTTTTTAGGGGGTTACAGCACCACCTGCTGGTTAAACCAGGAAACATCCTAACATCTGACAGCAAATCTTTTTAGGTTTTTACCATCATAATCTGCAAAAGTCTTCTCCCACTGATAAACGATGTGATCCTAAATCAAAGAAATGCTTCCAGTTAGATTAAAAAACCGAACAAATCAGGTCTATCACAGAGGAAACGTGTTCTGGTTACAAATAACGACGTGACGGCTTATTAAACCTTCATCGGAGCTACTAGAACTATTTAGCTGTTAACCAATTCCCTGAACATTGCACCATTCAGAACATTTAAAATTAAATGAGTAAAAAACAAACAGATAAGTCAAACAAACTCAATGAAACCAGGGTCATGTGACCTTAAATAAAAACTCTTTCTGTAAATTAGGATTTAGCATCTTAACTCGGTATAAACACATGAAATGTATGATTCAGTCAGACCTCACCTTGATGCTGAACTTATTACTTTATTAATCCATAAACCTTTGTTATACTATTTGGGATTTATACATTAATGTTTTATAAAAGGGGATAATTACAACTTCTAATAGTTCCAAACGTTGCATCAAGGTGACAAACAGTTTTAGCTTTAAAAATATTAATTTGGTTGGCTGAATAATCCCTTTTGTCACAAAATAACAGACATACAATCATAAATACGTGCAGACGGTCTCTCCACAGGCCACGGTCCAACAAACAGTGAGCCAACATCATCACAAAGGTACAAAACTTGAAAAAAAGTGAGATTAGTTCACTTGAACTGGACCAACGTGCTTATTTTTCAGCCACTACCATCCTGTTCGCCTCTATAACAGAACCTAACGAGATCTTCTGTTTGACGTTTCCCTCCAGCGAGCGCCGTTGATCCCTACGGTTCACACTAATGATGACGACTGGAAAGAAAACCTGAGACTCAGAAAATGATGTTAAAAGAATCTAAAATGAAAGCGGTAATCCTAATTCACCACCTCAGAACTCAATCCCTCCTCTGTTTTCAGACAAAATAAAGAAAAACATGCTTCCAGAGCCGATGTCACATGTTACACAGCATCAAGACACCAGCTGCATCTCTAAATCTGTCTGCAAGAAGTGATAATGTTCTGACTGCGTTTACAGCCAGATGGTTACGTAGTGATGCTGGAGAAGACTGAAATGATTATCATTAAATAAGGCAACATCTATAACGATGACAACACGTATACAGTACGAATGAAGGAAGGACGCTGGTCAGAAAGTCTTCCCTGAAGAAATGTTAATGGAGTGCAATTTCTTTGTGGAGGCACTTGTCTGGTATCAGGATGTTCCAGCTCATTCAGTTCTGCTGAAATCTGCCCTCTTGGGACCTGATGTGGCCCCGGGCCGGTTTGGACCAGTCAAAAACCAGTTTGGTGCTGTTTATTTCTGCTGCTGCTGCCTGAGGCTCTCCAGCAGGATCTGTTTGTGGGCAGGGTCGATCACGCCGGCCTCCTCCAGGTCCTCCTCAGTGATGTCACTAGAAAAAAAAAGATAAATCTTTTTAGTGAAAGCGGCGCAGTATTATTTACTGGCCCAAAAACAAGAACAGACCTATGTTTCATTTAAAACGATCATCACGTTTCTTTAAAATAAAGCAAATAAATTCTATAAAAACCACTCACACTGTGCACTAAATTAGAACATTTTCCTCCAAACGTCTCATATTTGATTGCTTCCCTCACAGTTCTTTCTTTGCAGCCTCCCATCATATTAACCATGTTTCCATTAGTGCGACAGTGTGTACCTGAGGAACTCCAGGTCGTCCCAGCCGTTGTGGAGTAGACCCTGCTCATACCTCTCCAGACCCAGTCTCTGCAGCCACTCTCCCACTGAAGACTCCCCCACAGACAGAGATGAACTACTGCTGCCCCAGAGTGCCTGCAGGAGAGAAACACAACACAGGGTCCACTCAGAATTTTTTAAATGATAATTACAATCCCAAAACATCAAAGGACACTAAACAGAATTTGGTATTATTTGTGTGTTTTTTATCACAAAAACTGGCATGAAGAAAATGCTGTACAAACAGCGTCTCAAACTAAAACAATCCAAAAAGTTTATCTTGTTGCAGCTGCTGATAAAAATATATCCGATTGATCCAGAGAAGTGAACCGTGTACCTCCTCTGGCATGTCCTCTGCGATGCTCTCTGGGATGGGGTTTCTGGGTGGGAACGTGCGGCAGGCTTCCAGACCCAAACCCATCGGCTGCTCCCGAGCAGGCGGCGGTGCAGAGGGAGCACGAGGAGGCTGACCAGGAAACTCGCTCTCGCTCAGAGTCTTTGCCATCTGCAGAACAGAACACGACTGGTCGTCCAGCGCACCCGCTCCAACCCCCCCTCCTCGCCTAAGACCGTCACCGAGCGGGCCACCAGGGCCGGCAGCTGGGATCCTGACCTCGGCCAGGTCTGGGTACAGGGAGCGAGGTTTGTTAAACGGGGCCTCTGCAACCATCTCTAGAGCTCCTTTTGGGAGGGGAGGTGGGGGGAAGTCAGGAGGGGGTCGGTTCAGTGTGCTTCCTGAGACACCTGTTGCTTGTGCCCCCACCATACCCGCTCCTCCGTTGTCCCCTGAGGAGGTCTCCTGTCCTGCTACAGGTCTGCGTGGATGAGGAGGCCCTGAGGCCGCAGATGGGGGTTTGGTTCGAGCCCCGACTGAGGGAGGAGGGGGTTTAACTGCTGGGGGGGTTGAGGAGGTGGGAGATGGGAGGAGCTCAGGAGAAAGAGCTGCAGCTGATTGGTTGGGCACGCCCTCCAGGATGTAGTAGGCAGGGTTATTGTAGCTGTTCTTGCTAATAGATGAATCTCCGTCTGATGCGTCTTGTTTGGGTCTTCACAACATAAACAACAAAAGCACATTTTAAGTTTCATTTGCTTCTAGGAGCTTTTTTATAATCAAAAACACATCTATGAATTGAATGTAGCTTCTCAAGTCAGGTAGTGAATATTATTAGTCTGCACCTTGCAGACGTTTCCTCTTTGCAGTTTCTTTCTCCCTCCTCGCTGACCTTCCCCAGCTCTCCAAGCTGTTTACGCACCACAGATTGTCTGCATCCAAAACAAAGCAGAACAAATTAAAGATAAAATAAAATGGTATTGACTATCAAAGTGCAGCATGCTAAAGGATTTTCTTCTATCTTCATTTAAAGCAGCACTCTGGATTATTTCATCAAGAGAGCAGTTTTTGAATCTAGAGTCCAAAGGCTCCTCCTCAAAACATCTCGACATGCGCGTCCGGTCGCGTGTGCGCGCGTGCACACGGCGCATATACTTTGTGGGCATGAACTGTACAGCTCAATGTGTAGGGTTTAATCACTCACAGTTCACAATCTTATTCCAACAATACTACGAGGGTCTGAAGAGCCCTCTCTGTCCCTGCTGCTTCTGATATTAGCTCTGTTAGCACCGAGCTGCTGCTGGACTCTGAAGCTGAACTTGACTCGGTCCTGGATGAACTTTCTGACCAAAATAAACGCGTAACCCTGTCAAGCCTTGCCATTCTGTGAGGTGAAAGGTTTAAAAATAAAAATAAATCCATCTTTAGCTGGAGAATGGGAAGGTTTTTAGTAGAAATGAGCCGTGAGGCTGAGACGCAAACAGAGAAACACACGGAGCGTCCTGTACGACAGCGCCCCCTACTGGTACAGGTTTGGTCGATGCGAGTGCATGTTGAGAGAATGCAGACATTTGAATTTCATTGGCTAAAAAATGTCGGCGGCAAGAAAAAATGGAAAGGGGTCTCTAGGAGGAAGGAGGGTCTTCATCAGAATGACAGATGTTGTGGAACTCAACCCATAGATCATAGTTTAGACCTGAAATATCATTTAAAACATTTAGAAAACTTTGATACAGAGAAAAATAATCCAGAGAGCCGCTTTAAGTCCCAAACACCTGCATAGAAAGATCATCTAAGTCCATTTTAGTTATTAAAAAATGGTGACATTGACTGTTTCTCTCAACGGTTTTCAGAGTTTTTGTACATCTTAGTCATTTAGGTTTGTGAAGTGAGCGTCCCAATAACAGATCATAATACTGAAATCAGAGCTGAGGATCTGATAGAGAAGGAAACAAAGAACAAAGAGAGGAAGTCCAGTTGTTTCTAACTAAATTACAAAGTAAGCCTTTAAAGAGTAGCTGGATTCTGTATCAATTCCTCAATCTGACTGTACGGTTTGTGGTGGTGTTGTCTGTTACACTGATGGCTGGAGTGTTGTGAATTTAAAGTTTGTTTCAACACATTCTTTAACACATCTCATTTCAGCTTGAAGTCATTAGTGAATAAACACACACAACTACTGTACACAGAGCAGACGCTTAAAAGAGTGGGGTGTACTGACTTGACATAATCATGTCCCACTCTAGCAGCCATGGTGGACTTCCCTTTGGGTCCTCCCGTCTCATCGTTGTCCACGCTGATCCACTCTGAAACACAATTAAACTGTTTAACATCAAATCAGAGCCTCTTAAAGATGCTTTGGGACTATCTGAAGTGTATTTCTGAGTAAAAGTTATAAATAATGACTATCTTACCTGTTGCAGGGAGCTTCCTGAACAGCCTGTTTGGAAAAAATAGTTTACATCCTAACCCACTGGTGTTAGCTGAACTCAGACCCAACAGAGGCTGTACAGGAAGCCGTCTACAGCAGGTAAGATATTAATTATTTACAACCTTTACACAGAAAAGCTCCTCTAAAAGTAAAAGCATCTTCATTTAGATCTTTTAGCAAGTTATTGTTTCTTTAATATGGATTTATTTTTTAGATTTATGCTCCTATTTGAGCTCTTCATCTGCAGTTTTACACATGGTCACAAACACACTGTGGCATTACCATACAGCCTTTCCCTGGTTCCCATCCTTTCAGCAGGGACTCGGACCCTCATGGACCCTCGGATGTTTCCCGTCTCTTCACCTCGGTGGGACAGGTATGTGTGGAACTGCTGGGCCGTGCTGCCGATCATCGACTTCAGGGCCAGCACACACTCGCCTGGTGGAAACCAGAAACACACACAAGTAAAGGTCAGACAACAACAACAAAACGATACTCCATCTCTTCATCAGCAAACACAGAGTGTCTTGTTACCGTAGGACTCGTATCCGTCCACTGATTTGACTGTCAGCAGCAGATGTTGGTCCTGCAGGTACTCGATCTCCGACAGGAGAGGTTTGAGCGTCGTCAGCTGCTTGTTGGACCAGCCCACACGAAGGAAGTTAACGTTGTCGCTGTTCTGGCTGTCGTTCTCGTAACTCTTCTTAAACTCTTCAAAAACACCAGAGAGATAAAGAAATGCAGGGAAGAGTGGAGGGTAGAGGGAGGGAAACAAAGGGAGACATTTCAATCACGTATCATTCATAGGTACACAGTAGGGAGGAGGTGAGCATGCAGCACAGGTCAAAAATGGACTCTTGCTGATTCTTACTGTCTGGAATAAAGAGAAAGGACAAAGGAAGGAAGGAAGGAAGGGAGGGAGGGAGGATGCAAAAAGAAGCAGACTCAGTTTTATTACATCCACTTTGAGATAAAGGAAGCGAGTCTGCACTATTACTCCTGGTGAGTTTTGGTTAGTGTGTGAGGCTGAAAAGGTGCAGACGTCTTTAACTCACCTTCCAGGCAGGTAGAGTAAAACTCAATGAAAAACTTAGTCCTGCTGGCCGTCTTCACGATGGCCTCGATGCTCTCAAACTCAATGTAGGCCTGCTCTGAAGACTTGGGAAGACCTAGAGTCCAAAAAAAGAAAGAAAGAGAGAAAAGGAGGGAATGGGGGATGAGTGGGAGGTGTACTTTTAAAAGAAACAGGAGCAGATTTTAAAGTAATACGATTCAGTGAAATTTAACACATTACAGTTCAGAAATGTAAACTAACCAATAATTATTTTGAAAAGAGTTTGTAAAAAACACAGAAGTGAGCAGATAAAGAAGAAAATTAGATCACACCATAGGGAAGTAATAAAAATGTACAAAAATAAAAAAGTGAAGTTGTTTTCATTTAAACAAAAAACAGACAATTATAATTGGAGTCACTTTTACCTTTTTTGGAGACAAACTGCGAAGTTACTCCAACCTCAAACGTAGCAAACACAGGGGAATGGTCACTGGTCACGAGATCATCGGTACAACCTTAACAAAACAGTCACTTCAGTCCACATATCTACCCACCATTATGTCGCTAAACTACAACAAAACACCTTAAAATAAGAGGTTATAGTAGCCACTTAACCCAGGTTGTAACGCTGTTTAAAGGAGCTCTAACTCACCATAAGAGTTGCACACAATATGAGTTTCTGGGTACGATTTCCACAGGATCCTGTCACACCAGGAGGGAACGTTCGTCCTCATCTGGGACGCAGAAAAGAAAACGGCAGGTCAAAGAGGAAATAGGGAGGATCAGTCGGTGAGGTCGGGTCTAGTGAACACACCCCTGTGGCCTTCTGCTTCTGCCAGACGTACGTATCCCTGGAGCCTCGCTCATAACGGTACGTGGGCGGGAACGAGATCTCCTCCTCAGCTGAAAACAGCAAAAAGGACAAAAAGAAATTGAAAAAACTTTGTGAATGTGCAACAAATTCATAAATGTTCAGATATCTCTATTGTTTTTTGAACACTATATTTGATTTTTGAGTATAATTGTTCAGATTTGCATGTAATAATTATGACATAGTCTAACGGTGAACAGGAATGTTGGTGTTTAATTTGATTTAGAGCAGAGTAGGAAATAAACTTTAAGACTCTACTAGTTTTTGATTGATAAGCACACATATGGTAAACTGTGACCTTTTTAGATGAAAACCACATAGATGTGCACAAACTCTGTGGTTTCTTCATCTGACGCCTCCAAACCAAGATGCTAACTGCTAAAAGGGTTTCAAATCAAAGAGAACAATTCTATTTTTTTTATACTATGTGTGGAAAAATCGTGTTTATCTTTTACAAAAAAAAAAAATTCTTATCCAGATCTGGAAAATGCCATACACATATTTTGTATTTTTTTAACCTGACTTTGTAGGAACCACAAGAACAAGACAACCTTAAAAAGGTCTGAGACCAAATAAGAAGTCTTTCTCTGAATTTCGCCTCACATGTAAAGTCGGAATTGGACCAACTGTAATTGTGTTTGTAAAATGTAAAAGTATATGAAAGACAATTTTCTGGTTATAAGGTTTTAAAGAAGCAAATACTGTGTGAGCAGAACAAGACAGAGAGCTGCTACAGATTCAAACACTGAATACTGGTGTAAAAAGAGAGAAATATTAGCAAAATAATTAAAGATGTTCAAAAAAAGAAAACATTCAACAACTTTTTTCACTGCTTTGGGTCATAATTTGTTTTCTTCTAGATTTTAAAGTCAGAGTAAAACGTTCTGAAAGTTGAGCTTCATCTTTCTCCATGTGTTGCTCATTTCACACTTTGTTTTCCTCCGGTCTCTTTCTTTATTGTTAACCAAGGAAAGCTGTGGTTTTAACTACGAATTAGAGTGGCAGCAGGTGCTTTAGGAAACTCTGAGTCAGAACTTGAGCTGTAAATGTGAGAGCACTGAAACTCTTGTTTTAAGAACAGGAACCTTCCATTAATAATGAGGACTCTCTGTTCCTAAATATTACTCCTTTACATTTAAACAAATCCTAACCGAATTCTTGAACCTCTTACGATAAAGAAGAAACCATTACTGGCCAAGACAAACTCACCAAAGCGTAAAAAGACTTTATGCTTCTCCCTTTCCAGGTTGAGCTGGTCTACCTTCAGCAGCGGGTCAAACTCCTTCCTGTTGATGTAGTTTAAGATTTCCTGCACAGACAGAAACAAAGGACATGTTGAGAAGACAAGTTTTAATCGAGAATGACCATGGATCATCATTCTGTTTTACCTGAATATCCATATCCAGCCTGTAGTTAAGGTCTCCCAACCAGAACAGATGTGTGAAACGCAGTGAAATGTCAAAGGAGCTCAGCTGTTTGTCTCCTAACGATAGCAGCCTCAGGATATCAAGGTAGTTCTGGTTCCTCCTGGAAGGTCAATGGTCAAATGTTAGACATGCAGAAAGACCCACTTCTAAAGGTTCACCTCAAGAATGTGGACTTGTTGGGTAACACTGATCCTCTAGAGCTTAATTTGCATCCTGTCCTTTTTCTCAGTGATGCAAAGTGTCTCCAAAGGAGAGGACGTTTCCTGAGGTGGACATGTTGGGAGTGTGTGAGACTGTAGGCGATACCTGGCAATCTTCTCATTTCCTGATGTCAAGTGACAGTTCACAAAGCCAAACGACGTTCCGTTGAACATGAACGACACGCCTACGGCTCCTTTGTTACCTAGGCAACCATCAAAGCAAACACCCAAATTAAATATAGAACGGTATATAACTAATGAAAGAAGTTTTCTAAATATTTGAAAACCAGATGTGACCAAAATCACAGCTGCATTGATGTTATTTAACCTTGTATTTATACTAAGTTTCAGATTGTTCCATTATTTCCTTTGTAATAAACACCAACAACATGAGTCATTGTTACCCAGCGTGTTAGCAATCCCCGTCTTGACACTGGACATCCCCACGTGGCTGATCCGGTTCTCGTGTTCAGGTTTTACCAACACAGCAATTTTTATGTTCCACAACGTCTGCACTGCAATCTGACGGGAGGAAAAACAACAACAGAGGGAAATTAGCCTCGGGCTACAATCTGGCATATTTACATATTCTGTGTATTTGTTTATTGATTTGCACTGTCCCTGTTTTAAATAAATACATCTGAAAACAATGAGGAAGTTTTAGTCATTATTTCTCCATTTAAACCACACAGAAATAGTCTTGCTTCAACTTTATTTTCTCTTTCAAATGCCTTTCATGATGAGAGAGGAGCAGGTCTGTGTAACGACATAAAACGTGTTCTGGAGCATTTCCCGTCTCCTCACCGGTTTATAATCCAGCTCCGTCTGTTCTTTGAGTACAGCTCGTAGTGTTTCCACCCACTCCCGGTCACACACCGAGTTTTCTTGGGTTCCAAACACATACAGGTCATGAGGGATAGTGACGGTCATCTCGTCCAGCGTCTTCCCCAGGCCACGACACAACACCCACGAAGCCACAGACTTCGGCGCGGGAACCGAGCCTGAAGACGAAAGATAAAAGCTGCTTGTTCTAGTTTTAAAAATAATAATAATAATAATACTCTGGTAATAAATCAGTTTGTGCTACAGGATGTATTTGCATGTCTGACCCATATTCCAGGTGCCAATGAAGATGGAAATCATGTCTGGCTCGTCCTGGTTGGAATGTTTGTTCTTCATCAGCTGTAGCAGCTGGCAAAACGCCTCCCGCTTCTGAGGTAAACAAACACCCATCAGAGATATATATGTACTGTTTATTTATATCTTAAACATGCATTTATTTCCATAAATGTGGCTGGTTAATCAGGTTTACTTTGAACGGTGTTGACTTGTAACTTTCTACACGATCTTTAAAACAACTCCACATGTCTGAACAGTAAACTGGTTATAAAACAATACATCACTAATGCCTTCAACAGCTTGTTTAAGACGATTTGTAGATATGTGTACAAACCTTAGCACTAGCAAAGATGAAGTCCTTCCTCTGACTCTTATCCTTCTCCTTCTCGAACACAATGCCCAGCTTATTCTGAACCCGCTGAGACTTGATCAGCTGACGTACTGGGAGACGCACACACAGAGTCAAAGATGGGAAAGAATGGGAAAATTCAAAGGAAAAAAACAAACAAACATGCGAGCAAGAGCAGCTGATTGAGAAAGTGTCATAAAAACATGTAATGGTTTAAAGTTGCTGTGTAAAACCACTTCACAGTGGGCTGAAGTGACACATGACAGAATGTAGTTGTTGGCAGTGCATTTAGTGGAAGTCAGCTAGTACATGGCTAATTAGCATTTAAGATACCTAAATGACTCTGACTCACTTATTTAATATAATCAGTAAAACACTGTTAAAATGAAATGGACAGACACAGCAGATTAGAATTATAATGAATGGGGTTTATGCACGGTCACTTCCTGGTTGCGATAGACGCTGCCCCTCCCTTCCGGTTCAACGCTGTTCCCACACAAACTGGACAAAATGGATTTTTTTACCCGTTTTCTTCAAGACCTGCCGCGCATCACGGTAAACGATGTCCACCGGATTTTTGAAAAACACACAGAGACGTCTGCGAGCAAGCGGGTGAAGGACTTTAAGCTGTATATAACCAGCTTTATTCATGAAATTGAAGGTAAGCTAACAGCGTTAGCTCGTAGCTTCCATCATCAAAAAACAGTGAGACAAATCTATATAGCCGTGATCGTGGGCTCCAACTGCTTCCCAACTTTCAACTTTCTCTGGTCTAGCTGTACGTTATCAAACACCAAGTCTTCATTCACCAAAAGAATAGTTGTTCCAGTGAAATAACACACGAACGGCGCCGCGCCTCCTCCGTTAGCCTCCTCCATTAGCCTCCTCCACTCGGCTCTTTGACTACTGTGCTGCAAAGTGTGGACTGCAGACACGGTGTGGTTAGAAATGATCACGTTTTCTCTTCTTAAGTTCACAATCCTTCCTTTTTGTAGTTATTTATTCAGTGGAAATGTGTGGAAACGGACTGATGAATTCTATTCAGCTGACGCGGTACACAACGGAACACAGCAGTGTTCAGCTGTCGAGGCTTCCCGTCTGCTGATACTTATATGATGGCTTCATTTCTTAGTGCTATAATATATATATCATACTGTACTATACTATACTATTACTCGTTTTGATTATAAACAATATCTTTAGCTGGAAATGCACTCTAACTCTGGAAATCTTCACGTTTCAAATGGAACCGGAAATGGTCCCGAGAGTTAATTTTAAACCGGAAGTTCTACTAAGTACTCTGTGCATAAAGCCCATTATATGCTCAATTTAAAGTTCTACTTCAGATTATTTTATTTTTATGACTCTTTTTCTAGTTTATTAATATTTCTCTGATCAATTTTGCCTGTTTAAAATAGAAATGTAGAATTATAATAGACTTTATTCAAGAACAGTTTTAATAAATATTTACATGGTTATAGTATTGTTTTAAAAAATATTTATTTCCTTACTATAATGATAATGAAAACAACTTTTACTCACTGTATGGCTGAACTACTGAGGTGTCATTTATCTTAATAACTAATTATGTGTACAGAGATTAGAAAACACAGGAATTAGGCTGAGACGTATCAGCAGATCTTTAAATGACTCGGATCAGTATGGGGGATCAAACATGTTGATCAGGAGGCGTGTAATGTTTTGTGTTGTGTAACTCTTACTCTTGTCATGTGTGAAGGTGGTCCAGTCCTCCTGATTGTCCTTCACCTTCTTCATCACCACCAGCCTCCCTCCCTCCACGTCCACAGATAAAGTGTACTTCTGACCCTTTCCGATCTTTGTCAGCTCTGCTAGGTAAACATCAAGCTTCACCTGCCATGAACCACACAAGAAGGATTACACACACACACACACACACTGAGAATACCCGTGTAAATACTTCCTGACACACCAAAGGCTGAGTGAACACCCCGTCAACTTATTTTTACTCTGTTGTGTCTGTCAGTGGTTAAAGCTTAAACACTTGTTAGGTTTAGGGGAGCGGCTGGAGCCTGACAGCCAACAGCGTAGCAGGTTGAGACTCTTCTGTTAGTTTTGGCCAGAACTCCTGTCTCCGTTATCCTTTGGGTTTACAAGTAATAAATTTGAAACCTTGCAACTGCTGGGTAAATTCACAATAGGAACCATTACACTTTCATAGAGGCTAATTATGCAGATGAGTAAATATAAATCTCTCCAGGATCTAACATTGTTTTTTATAATTGATGCAGCCTAAAATGCCAGATTTTACAGCAGCTTTTTTAAAAGGTTGCAATCAGAGTTGCAGTATTTTTGAAACTCGTACATTGCTTCTAACTTATTTAAGGATCTACATGTGTAATTTAGACTCGGGTGTCATTAATAAGACGAATCAAGACAAAGATCTAAGAACAAAAAATACCCAGAACAACATGGATCCTCCAATAGTTTTGATGCATTTCTTCATTCAGCCTCATTTACAAGATAAAGCACAAAAGTACCCAAAGTAACAACAAAAAACCCAACAGTTTTCATAACGGACACAAAGAGCGTAGCTGTTCAGAACCACAGAGTTTTTATCTGGTGTCACCTGCTCAACAGGCCACAAATGAAACTTAATGTCACATTTTTACAGACAGAAGCTGTTTCACAATCAGCCCTGTTGTCTGGAGAGCTTTGTAACATAAATTAAACAAACATAGTTTATCGTATTAACCTAATCAGTGATTGTTGTTATCTCAGTGGGGTTCTTGTCTTTTTTATCTGTGAGTAAAAGTTCTCCTCCACGTTGGAACCAAGGGCTCCGTCTGGGTTTGATTTTCCTCTTTTCACGCCGTTATTTACTGATACATGAAAGCTTCCAAAAAACAATGAAGCTGTGACTGTCTGGTGACGATTCCTAACCATTTGGCTGTTTAGTCATCAGGAAATGTTTCAAGACATTTCTAATGGAGTTCCCAAGTTTCAGTAACATGGCGTGCTGTGGCATAAAGGTTAGCATGTTAGACGTTGGTCTTATGTCAGTGAAAGCTTTCCACCTGCAGCTGTGGGCAAAATGGTCTACCACAGTGTTGAGAGTGCATGAGGAAACCAGTTTAATATTAATAGTCAAATGTGATATTTTTTTTTGGGGGGGGGGGGGGGGGGGGGGGCGTTGGAAATGCTTTCATTCTACAGGCTCGGCTTTAAAGAAATGAAACTTGGCTGGTGATCAAAGGTTTGCTGATCAAAACTGCAGATCCAAGCTAAATTTGACAGTATTTGTTGAATTTGCATTAATAGTTGCGATCGCAACATCACTTTCTGGAAGGTCTGAAGTATTTTGTGTTAGTTAAAACTGAATTGTGGGCTTTTTTGTCACTGCTGGTACTTCATGTCGATTTGATGTGATGGAGAAGAAACTTAGTAACTTTGTTTCACACCACTAGGGGTCTCCAGATTTAAATAAAATTATTCTCATTCATAATCATCAGGATCACAACAATATCAAACTAAACTTCGACTGTTAACTGTCAGGAGAAATAGTGTCTAAATTCTCTCAGTTAAACAATCCAGTAATTAAATTTCCATTTGTCACATATTAACACTTTTACAAGAAAAAGACCCACAAAGACTTTCATTTTCACATAACTTTGAGTCATAGCAAACAGACGTTAGCATGTGGACTTTAAAGTTCCTACGCAGCAGGAAGCTACTGAAAGGATGTCCCCATGAGAGGATGCAGGCTTGGCTGACAGCTGATATTCAAAATTAGTTTCTCGTCTTCCCTTTCTGCCTCACCTCCCTCCACCTGAGTTCCTACTGACGCATGTCACTTGGTAATTTTCTTCTTCACTCAACAGATTAGCATTTTAAAAATGCAACATACTTAAAACCTACTCACCAGCTAATATGGTTTTATCTACACAGAAGCATGATGCAAAAACTGATAAAGAGCACGAGGACGTCACTGATGATACAAAAGGAAGTGCATTGCAAGCATTCTTTTGGACCTACATCAGCTGAAGTGACACACTTCCTGAGTCAGAGAACTCATGGCTTTCCTGTTTTATTGTAATTTAGGTTCAGTCTGCCCCCCATGACACCAAATTACCTTTCACTTTAAAAATATAGTTAATGAGTTTAATCAAGAGGTGCGTATGTTTCACATGAGAGTGAATGGCATTTAAAAAAACAATTTTAATTATGGCATTTTAAAATTACATATTTTTAATAAGAGATCATTTGGTTTTAAGACTCATATAAGTATATAAATAAACAGTTTTCATTCTAGTTACCGCTAAAATGCTCTGTACACCACTCCTCCCTGATTAATTAAAGGGTAAAACATAATTTTAGTCTCTTGAGATGAGTACTAATCTAATATTTAAATCTGGATAGGTTTAAGGCGGTCATGTGGATGTAGGTGTGTACCTCGAAGGCCTGAACGGGAATGGCTTTACTGTGTCGCATGGAGAACAGAGGAAGAGGGCATGGAGAGGACAAACTCATGTCCTGTAGAGCCTTTAGAGCCTGGGGGGGGGGGGGGGGG
>SSNR01000056.1:785914-866372 GCA_006937965.1 Callopanchax toddi | reverse complement strand
GGGGGGGGGGGGGGGGGGGGGGGGGGGCAAGAAAGAAAGAGTCAGATGAAAAAACAATTAAAAGCAAGAACAAATAAAATAAAATTGAAGGCCCAAAAATACGTGAAGAGAAAAAAAGATTAGGCAACATGTTTTCAGCTTTAGTATCTGCGTCTGCAGGGGAAATGTTTTCTGTTTCCTCCGATGAGATCCTGCTGCAGCAGAGGAGGTGGAACTAAAATCATCGCATGTGTCTGGACATGTAGCTTTACTGCACTGGAGGCGTTTCTTCATGATTCTGTTAAATATCTCCCTCCAGGAAGTAAACCAGAGCCAGTACAGGGAAACTCTTTTATAAATTAAGGATAAAAGCATGTTTAATTAGTGATATATTTGAAAAAACTTTCATGATCAAATGTAAATGTCTCGCATTTGTATAGCGCTTTTTGAAGTCAGTGGACTACAAAGCGCTTTACATCAGTCATTCACATGCTGATGGAGCTACAGAGGCGAAGCGACCAGAAACAGAGGCGCCACCAGCCCTCTGACCACCACCACCAGCAGGCAATGAAGGTAAAGTGTCTTGCCCAAGGACACAATGACAAAGTAACCCAGCCGGAGCGGGGATTCAATCCTGCAACTCTCCAGTTGCAAGACCAACGCCCTAACCACTGAGCTACTGCCTCCCCAAGTACCACTAATGTGACGAAATCTGTCATTTTTAAATGTTCTGTGTTCTTTACAAAAAAGTAACAGCAACTGTGGCGTGTGTCAAAAGTCACATCAAAGGCTCATGACACCCTTCAGCATTCATGTTATTAAGATCCAGTGAAGAACTGTACCTAAGTTACAGCTGGCCAAACCCTCTGGACTGATTTCTTAACATAATTTCAGCCATAAAGAACACAACATTCTGTGTTTATGTTTATTAATAAGTGTTGGTCTTCACACACTCTGGTAGCACTAACTAACCAGTAAACATACCATTACCCAGAGCAGGGAAGCCTTAAAATCTATTCTAGTTAAATCTGAAACTTATTAGTGTGTGTAAATGCGATATGAGAGAGATATGTATAATATATGATATGTATAATAATATAAATATAATCAAACAATAATAATAAAAAACAAACACAACATGGTCACAACAGAAGCTGTAAGAGGTTCAGTTCATCTGACCCACAATAGGCCCTGTTCCAGGAAAGTACATTTCTGAAATCAGTCTTCTTAAATCAAAAACAACCTTGAGTTGAGTTTACAGTTAACCGGTTATTAACCATTAAGAGCTTCAACAGCCATTTAAACAAAATTTTGGAAACGTGCAACCCTAGTATTTGGGTCATTGGTGTCTCGTTACGTCCTGAAGAAAAGGTGCGTTAACGCTTTAATTTCGTTATCTTGTTAACAAAAACAACACTGGTACCTTCTTCTCTATGGAGGACAGCAGGTCTTTGAGAATAGCCAGTTTGGTCACTAAGTTCTCCAGCTCCTGGTCTCCACCTTGAGTCACTGACTGATGGACAAAAGAAAGAAAAAATATCTAAATAATTATTTTATTTAAGAAGAAGAAAAAGAAAATACAGGACATAATTAAGATATACTTTACAGACATGAATCCAATAAAGACATTTATGCACATAACTGCAAATCACACAAACAGAAGTTTCAGAGTTTAACCGAGTTTTCTTAATTTAATAATAAAACTATTTATCATTGACCAAAATTGTTGCTGAATTGATACATCACATACAGTCTTGTTACAATTATGTTTCTGCCTTTTGCAGCCTTTTCATTAAGACTTTGAGAAATGATGCCAAATTGTGGACAAAAGGGACACATTCAATATTAAAAAGGTTAAAACAATAGCAACTACAGGAAAAACACAAACATAAGAAGGGTAGAGTCTGATTATGGACTCAAACTAGGTCCTGGTGCTAGATTACTTTTCCACTTTATTTTGATTTTTGAGAATAGGACTAACATAGAAACAATACAGATCATTTAATGTAAACCACCTCAAGTCTGTACTTGAAGAGCAGATGTTTCACCTTGAGAATCAAAAGTCCTTGTGTAATTTTTCGGTACCAGTTATCCAGATAGTCTATAAGTGAGTCTCTCCATCTCCTGGATCTCCTCAACCATAGCCAGCCACTGACTGGTGTTTGGTGTTTCCTCTTTTAGTCAGTTTTTAGTATAGCTTTCTTTGCAGCTGCTATTAGATTTTTACACAAATATGATCCCTATGGTATATATGGTCTTTGAAAATACAAAGCATGACTTTGGTATCAAATATCCCAAAACCTTCTCCGAGAGCCAAGTGAATATCATCCCAGAAGGGATTCACTTTTTCACATGACCTGAAAATATGTGTCTGACTTGTTTCATTGGTGTTTCCCCGTCTCCAGCATGAACACCGATAGAATTTAGCTGTCATGAAATCAGTATTTTGCCTTTTTTCTGCATCTTAATTTGACTGAAAACAATATTATAACGTGATTGGTCTGTGTGGGGGGTATGCATTGTAGCTCGCCTGTAGTAGCTCCACTTCCTGAAGCTGTTGGAGGAGGCGTGGCACCATTTCGCGGTGGATTTTATAAAATACTGACAGCTTTGGGGACAGAGTAATTGGCTCGATGGCCAGAAATAGGAGGCTCACGGGCCGGGGCTGCCTATTGAGTACCTATGTTCTAGAGTAAATCTGACTATAGGACTGTGATTTTATTTTATTAAACCATTGACCTCACCATTGGTACAAAGGCCAACATATCCTGGATTACACAAATAAACCAGAGCATGTGAAAGTGCTGCATAAAAATACTCTTTTAAATGAAGAAGAGCCATCTCTCATTTAGGTGACTGTGATCTGCAAATTTCCTACAGATTTATTCAAGGCTCACACACAGCCCTTCCTCTTAGATTTAATTTGCTTTTAGTTTGCTTATTTTTGCATGAACTGCCTACTGAGTTCATGTTTCCAAAAAGAGATGTGAACTTGGTACTGAAGCACTCCATCTGTAACTTTATCAATGAAGGTTCCTGTGTAATATACATTTCATTTATAATAAACATGATCATAAGAAGCTATCTGAACTTTACATGCTGTGATTTTTTATTTCAAAGTCTGCATGAAGCAACAGCTCAAAAAAATACTGTGTGCATTTACATTTGGCAAGATAAGTGTAGACTGAAACAAACACATAATGAATTTAAAGCAAACATTATTCCACAACACACCTAGGACTGATTATTATTATTTATTCTAAATAAATAAAGAAATCCTTACTCTTTTATTCTAAAAGAACATAAACACACTTTAAAATTAGCAACAAAAAAACCTGCAAAGATATCTACCTGGTGGATCATCTTGGTGACCATAAACGCACTCTGCTGATCAAATACTTTGGACAGGATCTCTAGACCTGACAGAACTTTATCCACCTCCCTGTGTGAGAAAAAAAACAAGACTCTATAGTTTATTTACTACAGGAAAACATATTTTACTCCATTTATATAAAGATTAGAAATAAACAAAAGAAGACGAAGAATTGTGCAATTGTTTTAAACATTTTGGTTGTGGGTCTATTTTATGTTCTTTGTGACAGTGTTTGAATGAGCAACATGTCCCATTGTGACCAAAACAAGAGCTCTGCAGGCTGAAGGGACGGTCAGGACATTCAAACATATAAAGAACAGCTCTGTGTGCGCCATGTATGGATAACAGCCTCCAGCGATGTGCTGGTACGTGCAGCTCACCCGTTAAGGCGTTTGCAGGAAGCCACTAGTGTCTTGTTGAGATGAGGCAGCGAGGAGGCTCCCTGTTTGACGGCTTCCAGGTCCAACGCGTAGCTGCCCTTCAGGTACTCGTGGGAGATGGTGCTTAATCCATTAGCTGCCGGAGCGCTGAAACAAATCACGCATGTTTACATATTTAGAATGAATATGCACGTGCTATGGTGACAGATATCTTGATCACCAACCTATAAATCAAACACAAGAACTCCTAAATTATCAAACTGTGATAAATCACATTCCTTTGGGGGGAACCCCTGGCCATTTGTTTGTGTACAGTTGTGAATTTTTAACTTCACACACTTCCTCAAAGCTGACACCATGACACACAGGCATGAAGAGAAATAAAACAGAAAACCAGCCGTGGCACCAGCATGTAGCCAGTCAAAATAAAGTGTGTCACGCCTTTATGGTTGATTAATGTGAACACTTTGGACTATCTAGAGAGGAAAACGTTACTTCCTTGTTTTGATCACTCTTCCAAAGACCAGATATAAAAGTCCAGGTGATTGCTCTTTCCAGTCTGTTGCACCTCCACTTTGGAATGCGAATTCTTTATTTTTACGTTTTGACACCTTTAAAAAGCAGCTGAAGACCCAATTATTTAAAACTGCTTTTACTTAAATTGTTTATTTTTTTGTTAGTTTTAAACAATTTTTATTAGTTTGTGTAATCCGTTTGTGTTTTTAATTATATTTATTCATTTGTTTTTAAGTCTTTTTTAATTATCTTTATTTTTTTGTCTTTTAATCATGTTTTAATTCTGGTGTTTTTTGTGTAGCACTTTGTGTTTTTCTGTGTGAAAGGTGCTATATAAATAAACTTTACTTACTACTTCTAGAAACACTCCTGACAGGTGCAAATATTCTCCCTCCATAAACATCTTCAAACAGATTAAATCACTGAGTCACTGATTTTGTGTAAACTCAAGAACTAAGGCTCCAATTTAATTATGGTTCACATTCTGACAGAAAATAAATGCATTGTTTCAGCTGTTCCTCTGGTTTTTGATGCATTTGCCTCTCCTTCTGGTAATTTATGAAAATCTTATGACTAACTTGCTGAAAGTGCTAATTTCTATGATTGATTTTATGCTTCTTCTCATGAAGACAAATGTTGTGGCTACTAGTTCTCGTGCCAGTGCTGAGCTCAGGCTTTGCCAACATCATGCGTAGTCTGTGGTTTCCAGAAGGATGTGACCCCTCTTGTGTGAAAACTAAATGGGACATTCGTGTAAGGCAGAGGATGACAGAATGAGTGTGTCTGCTCATGATACGCATCTGAAAGTTTAAGTTTGATCGTATTTACAAGTATTTCCTGTGTAGATAGATGTAATAGCACATGACAGAGCCAGAACATGACTGAGGAACGCACATTTGCATTTGTTACCAACATGATTATATTCATGTGAAGCAACTTGCTTCCCCTGTGTGTGTTTGAAACACACCTGTGTTCATGTTTGTGTGTGTGTTGATGTTTTTCCGGCTGTTTGGGTTTAGTGAGCAGGACACAAGCAAATGACCTGTAACACAGACTTTGTACCTTTCTGTAGGTGTTTCTGGTGCAGAGGGAGTGGAGGTGGAGGCAGAGCGAGGGGGGAGGGGAGGCTTCTCATCTTCCCCATCTATCAGTTACAGAAAGTGAGAGTTAACACTTGACTAGAATAAGCAGACACCTCTGTGGCTGTGTTTGCTTTCGTCACCTGAATAGTCCCTGTCGTCGCTGACAGCCGTCTCCTCTCTGTCGACGGGGTAAAGCAGTGTGGTGACCAGACCCTGACTGGGCTGCAGGTACAACGACACCAGCTCTGGCAACGTCTTAAACCTCTTCGGCTGTACGCCCTGAGATGTCTGAGAGTGGAAACGAAGGAGACAAACACAGAGAAATGCCATTTCCTACATGGAGCGGTCACAACAATCACATCCAAACAACTGGGCTACAAGAGGTGGTGTTGCTGGAAACTCTGGTGGTCCCTATTGTTCCATATTTAATGTTGTGTAAGCAGCAGCTGCTCAGTGAGCTAAATATAAATCAAACCAGGAAGAGTTGGCTTGATAAGTGTTTCCCTGCAAACAAATTCAGTCGCAGGAAGCAAAATTAAACTCTGCCCTCAATATCTAAAACTCAAACAGGAGGGAGGAACACCATGTGTTCTGAGTTAGAATGTGTGCATGTGTCTGTGTTGGAGAGGATCACAGCTGTTAGCCACGAGGCACAAAGAGGCTGCTGTGTGTGTGTGTTTAAGAACAAGCCAACAAAAGCATCTCTGCCTGCCAGCTGTTGATGAAGCACGATGAAAGAGTGTGTGTGTGTGTGTGTGTGTGTGTGTGTGTGTGTGTGTGTGTGTGTGTGTGTGTGTGTGTGTGTGTGTGTCACTTCAGTACCTGTACCGCCAGAAATCCCTCGTCATCTGGTAGGATTCTGTAGGTGTGGACGTGTTTCTGAAACCTGTAAAGACAAACAGAAAAGTCTAAGAAAAAAGTAGGAGTCTCAAAAAGAAGACAAACAGATTAAATGGAGGGGAAAAAAACAGAAAGAGGAGGAGCAAAATATTTGGACAATCAAGTTTCACACCACAAAAACATAATACACACTCTTGTACTTGAACTCAGACCTTAGAGGTGTGTGTGTGCACATGTAGGGGGTTCAGACACAGCATAGTGCTTGAACCTGTTGCTGTCTATCACAGCTGTGAACGCTGGCTTTCTCCTGTACTGTAGCACAGATACAGTAAAACAGTGTTTAACACCATTCTGTTAAAGTGACAGCACACAAAAAATAAAGTAAAATCTGTTAAAAACTCCACAAAATACAATGCAGGCATCAAATAAATCTCTGATTGAAACGTACATGTTATAACAGCGAATCCCACTGGATTGTGGGTTGTAATTCCCACTGAAACACTGAGATTTGTTTTCACAACCCATCACAGATCAATGATCCAATATTGTGATTGCCCCACAACAACAGCACGCCTGCAGGAGAATAATGATTTACATCTCTGTACCTCATGCCGGATCATTCGATCAGACACAAAATGTTATGTTTGCCAAGGAAACGCTGTGGTTTATCTTGTCATTTGATGAATATACGTTTGTTTGTGTTCATAAGTGTATATGTTAGTATGACATCATATGCAAATGACTGTACTTGTGTGATGCTTTTACTTCCACTTCTTTCTAAAATTGCATTTGCATAAATTGCTATGAAGAATCATATGAAGTATGTACTCATCCTCTGCTTATCTAAATCCATGTTGCAGTGGCAATAACACTAGCTAGGAAACCCAGACTGTCCCATCCCCAACCAGCTCCACCAGTGGGACTCCAAGGCGTTCCCAGACCATGTTAGAAATATAATCCCTCCAGTGTGCGCTGGGGCAGCCTAGGGGCCTCCTGCTGGCCTCCCCCAGGAGGCGTCCAGGAAGCTTCCTAACCAAATGCCCGAACCACCTCAGTTGGCTTGACTCCTCTCGACATTGAGGAGCAGTAGTTCTACTGGATGCCCAAACTCCTCACCCTATCTCTAAGGCCTGGCACATCCACCATGTGGAGGAAACTCACTTCAGCCATCTGTATTAATGATCTCATCCTTTTGGTCTTTACCCAAAGCTCTTTCTTTAACATAGATGAGGACTGGAATGTAGATCAGTAAAGCGCTTTTCTAAGTGATGAAGTCTTCGACTACAAAGTGCATTACAGTCAATCACACACTGATGGCAGAAAAGCTAGATTGTAGCCACAGAAGCAAAGCGACCATACACGGGTGCCTCCAGAACCTCCGACCACCACCAACAGGCAATGAGGGTGAAGTGTCTTCCTCAAGGACACAACAACACTGTGCCTCAGCTGGAGCAGGTATAACCTACTAACCCCCTTTCCAGGGCAATCAACAACAGGTACACCATCATTCTAAAGTCAGATCCAGTACGTTTCATTTTACTATTAGCATATGACATTGACAAAATTGATAAATATACATTTTCTCAGCATTAATAAAAAGAAGAGAACACTTTAATAAGTGTCTAAGCAGCAACATCTGATCATCAATGACTCATGCATCACAGTTTAGTTAAACAAAATACAACTTCTTTGTTAGCTTGGTAGAAATCAGCAAAAACAATGTTTTTAGGAATAACAATAACAACAATACCCTATTTAGTTGCTTTTATCCACTGACATGTTTTAAATGGCCAATAGATACAAGGTTTGAGAGGCACACAGTGGCTGACTGTGCAAACTCTTATAATTATGAAATGAAGTAGTGAGAAAACTAAGGACTTATGCAAAAATGTTAAGCTACTTCAAATAATATATGCAGTCAGTCGTTTCTCAAACAACCATCATCAAATATTATCAATATCAAATCCTGCCAAATACCATTTTTAACCACTTTTAAATTGTTGTACTCTCTAAGCCATCATGTTTTTATGCATTGAATATATCTTGGTTTTTTTTCCTATTTCTGTTTTTAATATTTACCGGTATGTTGCATCAAGGGCAAAGTGTGAATTACATACTGTATTAATCAAATGAGATGATATGTGGAGAACGATATCTCACTTCTCTCTATGCTGAACAAGTACCATGGAAGTAACAACACAACGTGAATTATTGTAAACCAATTTGTGATTATTGTTTCTAAACATTTAAAGGTGACAGTTTTTGTAGTGCTGCTGCACAGAGTGGTGATTAGGAGACATGATGAAACAGTGAAGAGCAGCAAAAAGTGGAACCAACTTTTCTAATCAACTTACAAGTTCCTGTGTTGAACTCATTTACATAACAAATTTGTTCTGATTGTTGACAAAAGTAGCTTTTTATATCAGCTCCGTGTTAACTCTGTGCAAAGATAAATATTTAGTTCT
Source organism: Callopanchax toddi (assembly GCA_006937965.1). Lineage (NCBI taxonomy): Eukaryota > Metazoa > Chordata > Actinopteri > Cyprinodontiformes > Nothobranchiidae > Callopanchax > Callopanchax toddi. The sequence goes on along the minus strand of SSNR01000056.1, from coordinate 857,737 downwards.
CTAAAACAGTCAAGTTGTTGTCAACACAATTCATTGAAGTTTGCCTAGAACAGAATCTATAACCAGGTGTCCCTGCAGTGGACAGTGTGTGTGTGTGTGTGTGTGTGTGTGTGTGTGTGTGTGTGTGTGTGTGTGTGTGTGTGTGTGTGTGTGTGTGTGTGTGTGTGTGTGTGTGTGTGTGTGTGTGTGTGTGTGTGTGTGTTTGTCTTCCTGCTGGCAGCTGATGAGATTCTCAGCAGGTCTGTGGAGTAAATCCTATTGTTTCTTTAGCTGCACAGTAAACACAGAGAGGAAGACGGAGAAGGAGAGTTAAGGGGTTAAGGGTTACTATGGGACAGAGATAAACTGAAAGTTTACAGTGCATGAGTTTTGTCAACAAAGACCTGCACTGGGGGAAAAACTGTCTCCCTGATTCTCTCTGTCCTGTTAGCTTAGCGCATCGCCCCCCTCCCCTCCTGTCCCACTTGAAGAACAAACAGTCCTCCCCCTTCCTCACAGCACACAGAGGTCTCAGCCATTTGTTCTGTAAGTGTTGTAAGAAATGTTGGATTACTCCAGCCATGCATGTTTAACTGTTAACCACACAATGATCTCTGTATGAGTTTCCCTTGCTTATTCAGTCACTTGGTATACTTTTCATGGCTGGGACAAAAAAACAATAATGGTGAAGCAAAATCTCACTGTCCTTGAGACAGGAGAATCAATACACTAATGTTTAATTACCGGTAATACATTAATTAAAACATTACAATTAGGCATCTAACACATCTATCAGTGTTGTTGCCAACGTATTGCTCCTTGAAGTAAACCAGCTACAGAAGAGAATTTTGATCGTACTGAGATACAGGCAGACGATGGTGAAAAGAAGGTTGAAACAAACACTTCTGTTTTAACTGAAGGTTTACAAGGTTCATAGCTGTGTTTTATTGATTAAAACATATTGGAGTGTAATTTATTTTGGGTCATTATAAATTATTTTAAAAAACCAACCATGGAATTCATAAAGATGCACTGATAATTGTTTTATAGTAGCATCACAGCCCTCTGAAATGTCATCAAATTCAAGTGTGATGGGCCTAAAACTCCTTCTGTATTGACAGTTTAGATCAATCCTGTGATTCAACATTTCTAAATTATATAATGAAGTATTGATTATTGCAGAATTGCCATGGTGTCATAATATTGATATTGAGGGCTTTGTATAAGCTGCCCTATGAACTGCAAAACAAAATGTGACAGGAAATAAATAAATGCAGATCTGTGGGGGGGTATATTACAAAAGGAGATGAAATGCTTAAAATTTAAATAAATAGTATGATCCTCTCTTCTAGATAAAAATAGATGTGAGGCAAGTGTAAAAAGGTTTACATCTTGGCATTTTCTACATGAAGTTTAATGATGCTTATGTGTGATGTCGTAAAAGAAAACCAGTCATTTTTCAGAGACTAAAATAGCCACACATTAGTTTATTACCTTAAAACTTAGTACTGATAAGAAAACAACAACAGAATCAAAATTCCACAAGGCAGTACACACACATCTCACTTTCCCAGTAAAAAATATTTCAACAGAAACACTAATGTTAAGAACACACACATAAACAGTGTTGGGGAGTGAATACATGTATTCCGGAATACTTGTATTTAGAATACGTATTTAGAATACTAATGTATTCAGTTACAGTTACTATTTTAAAACATGGCATTCAGAATGCAGTTACTTTTGTAATACCATTGGAATACTTGTGTTTTCCACTTTCCTCCAGAAAGATGAATAAATTAATTTCGGGCAGTGTGTCTTCGTGTTGTGAAGGTTATCTATTCCATAATTCCCTAAACAACGTCACTATGTTACCATAGCAACCCTACCAAAACACAGGGTACACTTCTGACTAGCTGGCATAGCAAGGTAGCAACCTAGTAGCCTCGTATGGATTCAGACCAAAAGGTGGGAGTCACAACTGCAGCCGATTAAACCTACAAGCAGTGGAGGAATAAATGCATTCACGTCCTGGAAATTCAAACTAACTTTCACTCTAAAAAAGGAGCGGGGCGAGTGAAATATTACGGTTCAGTGTACTACTAGCTGCGTCCAAAGACTCAAGGTCTAATCTGAAGAAACACCTTAAACTAAGTTAGTTTTATCTTTCTAGTTTTGCTTCCTTAGTGCTTTATTTAACAGCCTGTATCGTGTTAGTTATGTCATTTCTCACATTTACAGTGTTGGTGTTGTATCTGAAATGACGTTAGCTTGATGATATTGTTGTGGTTTCCCACAAATGTGGGTTTCATGTTAAGAGCTTTCTAGCTGGAGTGCAATGAACATCAATGAACATCACTTTGCAATAGACCTAAATCGTGTTTTATAGGGGAAGTATTCTAAGTACTCCAAGTATTTAGAATATAGTACCAGGATTAAGCAAAGTAACGGAATACAGTACAAAATACATTTTAAAACAGGTATTCAGTATTCTGTAACTGAATACATTTACAAAGTATTCTCCCCAACACTGCACATAGATAGTAACTCAGAGGCAGTCTGAACCCTGACGTGTTGAGACGTGCTGCAGTGATAATGAAGACCACAATCCTGACGGCAAAAAAGAAAAGGAACTTTTATCGAGTCTGTGGAAAATGACTGCTAGTATTGTATTTTAAAAGCTGGGTGGAATATCTTTTGCTCGAGTTTACGGTATATATAAACGTATTTGAATATTTCCCCACACAGTTTCAAGAAGTAGCATATTAATAAAAATGTTCATTATTAGTAGAACATAGACACAAAGATCCTAATACAAAAATCACACACAGCAGCAGATTTTAGGAAGATTGAACTATTCAGATTATTTATTTAAAAGACTTGATCACAGACATTATAATCACAACCTGCAGACTGAGATGTACACAAAGAGGAAGTGAAAGACAAAGTCTTCCAGACAGACAAAAGAGTCAGCTTCAGCACAAAACTGGAAACTCTTCCTAAACAAGTGGTGTCTAGGGCAAGCTCATAGCTATGCTCTCATACTGTACAATAAAAAAAAGTGTGTTTTATAGACAAAGATTTACAGAAGCATCCTATTAAAAAACATTCTAGTGAGGAAGTGTGGTTTAATTAATTAGCTGGTCTATTAAAAGTCCTATGTTTATTTTTGCATGTTTGCCTACTCTCACTTATTTGATGACTATAATCTAATAAAGTATCAATTTTCATTGACTTAAAAGTGTATATAGAATCACTACTGGAACTAAATAAAAACACAAATGCCACCCATGTACTGCTGAGTTATTATGAGAAGGAGAGATAAAGCCTTTCAAAGGTGAAGAAATCAAACATACCAACTTCATAACTTCCTGCAAATATGTTATCTTAATGAAAGCTTTTGCCAGTTGTCAGTCTCTCTGAATAAACTCAATCTGTTCTGTTCTTCTCAAGAAAATTATTAGACAAATAAAAGCCGCTTACTACAACCTCCCAGCTTTGCATGTCAGTATGTAATAAAAACTTTTATTTCTCAGTTGAAGCTAGTTAATCAAAAACTGAAAAGCTGGGTAAACCCAACCCCCACACCCCTCTAACCACTTCCTCTGAGGTCAACCTGATAATATCATTTGACAGAGAGCAGCAGAATGGAGAGTTGCTTTTCTGTTTAATTGTTGGGTTTCCTCACTATAAAGTTGCTTTTATGAGCAAACACACAAGTTTTCATGCACCATCAGCATCCAAAGGAATATTTTTAAACCCAATAATGCTTTAAGTTTTCTAACTATCAGGTTATGTTATTGTACAAAGAAACAATTAATGATTAGAACGTGACACATTAACCCCATGTAAAGCAGTGACTTCTACACCCTCCTGATGCAATGGATGATTTTCTGTCTACACCAACGAAACCATCACACACTTCAGTCTACGATGGCAGCTGTGCTTTAAATTCATTTAAATGTAAAATATTGAATCAGACAAAATATTTGGAATAAACAGAATACCACTTTTCTACTTGATTCCTAATGTCTGTTTTTTCAGCTGAACATGAAGACATTATGGTTGACCTGTTTTGACTAGGTATCCATGGCAACAAGTACAATGATACAGATCTCCTTCAGAAAGAAGCAGCAAATCGGTTTGATTTAACACCACGGAGACTAATAGCTAAACAGAAGAAACGTAACATGAGGGTTATTTAACCTGAAACTAAATGATTATAGTGATTTACATTAAAGCAGCACTCTGGAGGATTTCAGCAAGAGAGCAGTTTTTGAATCTAGCGTCCAAAGGCTCCTCCTCAAAACATCTCGACACGCGCGTCCGGTCGCGTGCGTGCGCGCACACGGCGCATATACGTTGCAGGCATGAACTGTACAGCTCAATGTGTAGGGTTTAATCACTCACAGTTCACAATCTTATTCCAACAATACTACGAGGGTCTGATGAGCCCTCTCTGTCCCTGCTGCTTCTGATATTAGCTCTGTTAGCACCGAGCTGCTGCTGGACTCTGAAGCTGAACTTGACTCGGCCCTGGATGAACTTTCTGACCAAAATAAACGCATAATCCTGTCAAGCCTTGCCATTCTGTGAGGTGAAAGGTTTAAAAATAAAAATAAATCCGTCTTTTGCTGGGAAATGGGTAGGTTTTTAGTAGAAATGAGCTGTGAGGCTGATATGCAAACAGAGAAACACACGGAGTGTCCTGTACGACAGCGCCCCCTACTGGTACAGGTTTGGTCGATGCTCGTGCATGTTGAGAGAATGCAGAAATTTGAATTTCATTGGCTAAAAAATGTCGGCGGCAAGAAATAATGGAAAGGGGTCTCTAGGAGGAAGGAGGGTCTTCATCAGAATGACAGATGTTGTGGAACTCAACCCATAGATCATAGTTTAGACCTGAAATATCATTTAAAACATTTAGAAAACTTTGATACAGAGAAAAATAATCCAGAGAGCCGCTTTAACACATTTAAATTTAAATAACAGACGTGACATAATCTCTTGTTAAATTTCCAACATGACATCTAATCCTGTAGTTTGAAGTTGCTAAAAAATATCTAGAAGTCAGGTCTGCCCACAGCTGACACGTTATTTATTTCAGAATCTGGAAAAAAAATCTAAAAATTACAAAAATCAACACAAAGTTTAGGACCTTAAACCCTAAATGGAATAATTGAACAAGCTTATGAGAAAATATGAAGAAAATTAGGAGCACTTCACACAAAACTTATTTATAAGTTTCTGTACAAAAACAAAGGATTGTTTTTTTTTTTTTTTTTACTTTAAATCTGATCATGTGTGCCACTAGAAAATGTTTTTGTGTGTCTGTGTGTGTGTGTGGACTGAAGTCAATTTGAATGTGGGGTTGATGAAACAACAACCGGAATGAAACTTACATGTTTTCTTTATTATGCCCTCATATAAAAAGTAGTCGATAAAGATTAGGTTTTAAATATTTTAATTTGAGGAGGAGCAGTAAAAAGAAAACGAAGGTGGATTAGCCGTGCTTGTCTAATCCAGGACATGCAACTGTGAATTGTCATTTCTGCAGTCCAGATATTGAACTGCTATCTTGATTCAACACAAGTTCTGACTTCTGAGGCTTCTTCAGATCTGCGGTAACACAGAAGGTCCTTCCTACGAACAGCTAGAGCAGCCTACAATGATTTTAGAAAACAAATGAGTTATTTAACCATCTAACTTCCCTCTGGAATTAATAAAGTAATTGTGATTAGATTTTTTTCTTATTTAATGCATCTAAAATATTTTTTTTTAAACTTAAAAGTGACATTTCAAGAGAGCATGAGATAAAGGAAATACTCCTGGATATATTATGTCACTCTGAGGCTACACGATAGCACACTGGCTGAGCTCATGACTAAAAATAGCATGATGTTCAGTGATTAAAGCCTCTTCACACCTCTGGTAACTCAAACCCAGGAAATACTTTAACTTAGCAGAGCAGCTTTATTAGTGAAACGTGATGCACGTGTTGTCTCACTAGATAGTTCCACTTCAGTCTGCGAGACTGTTGAGAAATCATGAGTCATTCCTGCTCTAAAAAAGATTATTTATGGAGTTGCTTCTTTATAGAATAACACAAATTTAGCAACACATGGCCTGTGTCTGGGTATTAAGGTGGTGTAAACTTATTGTCACATGTTTAAAATATTCTGCTCCCATTTTCAATCATTTTGCTGTCACCTTTAATCAGTTTCCTTTCAGTTCAGTCTTAGGAATTGAAACAGTTTAACTGTTTTGACCTATTGACTTTTCACTCATCTGTCAGGCACTTTTAAATGTGCTCATCAGCACATAATTCTATTTTTCTAACTACTTGTCAACCAAAGTCAGCTGACTGAATTGGGAACCACACAACCACAATTATAATCACAGCAAAATAAGTTAGTTACAAGCATGTAAAACCACAATTTGCATTAAATCAGGAGACAATAATACCTCGATTCTGCTTCATCCATGGCTGTATTAAAACCAAAAAACACCCCAGCAGGAAACTATAATTAGCAACAGTTTTAAAAGACCAGTTATTTCCCCTTATGCTTTAAAATAAATAGGGTTGTCTGTCATGCACATGTTTTAACCTAAAAATAATAACACTTTAAGCTGAAACTAAGTCCACGATAAGGGGGAGAGGCAGGAATAAATAAGGAGACAAATCAAAAATAAAGAAAGTCACCATTATTTGTCCTTAACAGAATACTATGTAAAAGCTGCTGGGTAAATAGATGGCAGATCTACTGTACAATATTCAAAGTCAAAATAAAAGCTGGTTCAAAAATGTTTATGTATTTATTTTGGCAGACGCTTTTATCCAAAGCAACTTACAAATGATGTAAATAAGTTACCATTGAGGCTAACAAACTACTTAGAGAGATAAACACTAGTCAGGCTCTGCCAGAGGTGACAATATAGGAAAAGAATACAAGCATAGAGGGAAGTGCACAAAGAGAGTACAGTAGAGTGGGGGAAGGGAGGTGCAGGGTATTCTTGTTTAGAAGATGTTCTCTGAAGAGCTGGGTCTTCAGGAGTATCTTGAAGATAGACAGATTCTGGTAGCGCTGTGGAGGACATTCCCCCATCGTAGGATGACACATCAAAGAGTCTGGATTGTCTTCAGTGTGGTTTAGATACTGCTAGCCGATGATCGTTTGATGATCGAATGACCGAGCAGTGATGTAAGCCTTTGCAAAAGGATTCAAGTAGATGGGAGCCATTCCATTCAGGACTTTATGCTAGCATTAGCGACTTGAATTTCATACGGGCAGCTAAAGGTAGCCAGTGGAGCTCAATGACCAGAGGGCTGACATGTGCTCTTTTAGGCTGATTCAGGACCAGATGTGCCACTGCATTCTTGACCATTTGTAAAGGTTTCACAGGATGGGAGACTTAAGGGCATTGCAGTAGTCGAGGTGGGAGATGTATATTGTAAAGCGCTTTGTGATATATATCTGTGAAAGGTATTATATAAATAAACTTTACTTACTACTACTAAACTTACCTAGATGACAATAGACTGCACCACAACCTGGGTGGCATATTGTGTTAGGTATGGTCTGATCTTTTATATGTTAAACAATGCGAAGCAGCACAAATGAGTGACAGAGGCAACATGATCTTTAAAGGTCAGCTGGTCATCAATCACAACACCCAAATTTCGAGCTACCTTTAATGGACCAAGAGACAGGGAATCAATCTGGATTGAAATATTGTGCTGTATGGTTGATTTGACTTGGAGGAATTTGATTAATTACAGTATAGGTTAGGTTTCAAGTCCAAGGCAATATTCACTGGGCTTCTTTTGACTAAAATACTCAACTGATGCAGATAATTTGGGGGTGGGGGGTGGTTTCAATTCTGCACAAAAAAGTGACAAACAAAATTATTAGTTTTATTTATGTGACTAATTGTTTCAACTCATGCTGACACAAGTTAAATGTGCATGTGATGCTTTTGCATAAACCCACAAATGTAAAAAAAAAAACAATGCTCTGCTAGTTTACTCAAAATGTATAATCAGAGAGAAAATCAACAAAGCATGGGGTAAACTCTCAGATAAGGGATGTAGGTCAAACCAATACAGGACACTGAGGCAGGTGGCTTTTAGTTGTCTGCATATGTGCAATCCATCTTATAGTTTATAATGTAACCTTGTGTTTGCAGAGACACAAGAAGTCATTTTTGTCTTCTCTCCTTTTGATTGTTTATGTTACAGACTGAAATTTGAGGTGTCAGGTCTTCCTTGAATAATGGTGGGATGGGAGTTTCCTGGCTTTAACCACTTGAACTTTACATGCACATTATTGTCAACTCATCAAACACTTTGTGAGATCATATGGAACCCTTTAGATACCATCTAACTTCACCACTTATCTTATAGGAGCCATAAATTATACCCCAAAAGAGGCTTCAGCCCAAGGTCTCATTCATCTTCACAGCCATTCAAGTTTAATACTCAGAGGCCACAGGCTGACTAAAGAACAGTACCCTGTAAAAAACTGCGCTGAAGGCAACCACATCACACGCGCGCGCGCGCGCACACACACACACACCCACACACACACACACACACACACACTAGTTGTGTGCCATGCTGGAGATTCACTGCTGGGCTGAAAGGCACTACCTCTCTCCTACTCATTTCCCTTCTGGGGAAAGTAAACACTGGCTTCACCTACAATTTGATCACACTGGTTGGTTCCAGTTTATATACCTTATACTAGCCTAGCTTTGCAGAACAATTACCTACACTGTCATTAACTCAAAACTTTATACTCCCTCTGGGAAGTTAGCTTCTGACACTAAACTAAGTTTAAAGTGAAACAGAAGTAAACAAAGGACGACGAGGTTACTCACAGCACACACAGAGCATAAGCTCCGCTGACACTCTCGCTGTCCCGCACCAGAAAGCTGCCGTCTCTCCCCGCTCGTGCGAGCAGCTCCTCGGCCGCAGCCCGACTGAGGTCCCGGTGATACCACATCGGCGGTGTGGGCCCCAACGGAGAAACCCCTCCACCACCTCCCCCGGCCATGGCCACAGCCCTTCAAAACCGGGTTCAACTCTCCGACAAAACCAAACAACCCTCCTCCTCCTCCAGACAAGAAAAAAAAAACAACCAGAGAGAGAGAGCCGCCGAAAAGTTAACGCTTTATCCCAACCTTAGAAAGCAAATGACGGCGAAGCTCGTTACAAGGTGTTCATTTGTAAATTTACGCTGTTTGCGGCAGTTTCCCTCTGTAAGTTCCTGAAAGGCGCACCACCACCCTCCTCTTTCGCTTCCCAGTCCTACGGAAATCAGGGTATGAAAACTATCAGTGGAGACAGCGCAGAAACAGCGCAGACGAAGACAGTCAGCGGCAGAATAGCGTCAACATACAACGCTTCCGGTCACGATTTTCAAAATAAAACCATACAAATCTATTTATAGTGGGTGAGCTTTATAAATCGCAGGTTGTTTCATTCTGACTAACTAAATCTAACTTGATACAATTAGACTGAAGCGATGAAAAAATGAAGTAGAGGAAAAGAGAAATGCCAAATGCCCTAGTAAAAAGTGCATGAGATTCATGTAATTATTACTTTTTAATATTAAATAACAAAATATTATTCCACCATGTTTCTTTATATATAAGGATAGGAAGCAATAAACCACACACTCAGTTCTAGCGTCATTTAAGCCAAATTTTTTAGTATTTTATACTATCCATATCAATAAGTTTATTTATTCACATTGCAGATTTTACACAAGGACAGTGACATGTTTTTTTAAAGTGTTATTTATGGGTCGACTCAGTTGCTTCAAAGGCCTTCTGATGACTTATGAAAAACAGTGGTTTGGGACATCCTTTCAAATGTAATTTTTAACTGCTGCAGGAAAGAAGCATTTTAAATCAAATGATTCACTCGTTAAATACATTTAGTTGCAAAATTTTTAAATGGTGATGTAATTCACTGAATGTCTAATTTTCCATTTACTTTCTTCTATTCAAGCAATTGGAAACTCTGTTAGTTTTAAAAACGGTTCATTTTGATTTTTAGTTGTGTGTTTTGTAGCTAGAATTGTTTCTATAAAGACCAGGTTTTTGTAATAAATCTGTAAAAGAAAAGTGACTTCCTGAAGGAACATTTTCTATTATTTTCCCTATGGTTCTGTGTTCAAATTTAAACTTTGTTTAATAAAATTAGTTATTGAAGGAATAGCCAAATTATACAAAATCTTACAGGAAAATCATATTGACTTGCAAAAATGCTAGCTGTTTGTTTTGTTTTAACTCATTTTATTTTTCTTCATGTCCTCTTCTAAAAGTTTAGAGTAGCTGAAACTGTGGATTTAAGTGCATTGCTACGTCAGACAGAACAAATTTACTCTGTGACAGGAAAAATGTGACATACTTTTCCCGTTGTGCTGTTAGCTTTTTTAGATCTGGTGCACAATCCTGTTAAGTGGACAGGTTAAAAAAAAAAAGAGAGACAACAAGCAAAAAAAAAAAAGAAGCATTTATTTTGTCTTTTTATTGGTTGTAGTGTACCAGCTGGTTAGAGTAACTCATATTAGAGATCTGATATCACTCACTCCACCTTCAGCTCTATGGTTGTGTGCTGCTAACACTGATTCAGCAGTGCTTATCATTCGGTGATGTGGTGCATAACAATGAACCACCACAGGTATCATATCCAAACGTTCAATTTAATATGTTCATGACATTTCATCCCTAGTGTGCATCTATATATTTACATTCCTTATTACAGATACAGTGTTGTGGTTTAAAAATGTGTTTTTACTGTTTTTGTAAAGAGAGGGAGAAGTGTCATGTAGAACTTTGTAAAAGCATCATAGCCAAAAGTAGGCAGACACCACAGTTTCTTCTAAATAAAGTTGTAGCCTACATTGTTTAAAACCTTCACTAAAGCCAGAGGGATTTCCTTTTTGATTACCTACAGCCACTGGAGAGGCCTTGCTGCAGCAGTTTCTCAACACAACCTGTAATCTAGTAATGCAATCCTATTCTTTTCCAGACCACACACATGCACACGCACACACACAAACATGCATGCACACAGACAAGGTGTAACTGCCAACCTGGAAGCCAGGCTGGCTGGTCATGAGAAAATGAGCTGTGGAATATTTTGGGATCATTGCTCATTACAGATTGACTTTTATTTTCTTAACATCATGTGACTCATTAATTGTGAATAAATACAACACAAGAAAGAGGCTAACATGCAGTGAGAAGTTGAGAATCAGACACGGAGGAGGGAGGTGTGTGAATGACCTCAGAATAGAGTATTAATAACCAGGAACAGCAGCCATCCTGGTGATATTTCTGGTTATGGCATCACTGGTGTGTGTGTGTGTGTGTGTGTGTGTGTGTGTGTGTGTGTGTGTGTGTGTGTGTGTGTGTGTGTGTGTGTGTGTGTGTGTGTGTGTGAACTGTAAAGGTATTTTGCTTAAGAATGTGTTTGCAGGCTCAGAGCAGGAATGACTAAATCAAATGATGCATCATAAGAAATCTGTGTTTTTAGTAAAGTTTCTAATAGATAAGTAGAATTACATTGTTTTGTTTTATTTTTTGCATCCCATCATACAGTAAATGTTTCTGTTCATTGTCATAAGATCAAGAGCCTAAAGCCACACAAACAAACCAGCAGTACCCACACCCAAATTATTCTAGAAAATTCATATTCATAAGGGATGACAAACACGTAAAATTACAAACTAAAACAAGTCCAAACACTTCCCTAAACCGTCTAACACTGTTAATAAACTTAAATTCTTTAAACAGATAGTTCTCTTTAGAAGTTTGTTAAAAGGTTATGAATAACTAAAATCTTACTTGCTGTAGATAGCTTTTTGAACATCAATTTGGAGAAACAGATTATTTGACTGGACAGATGAGCTATGGCTCATCTGATTGCTGCAAAGTGTTTTTAACACCTTAAAACAAGTCAAAATTCTTAAAACAAACATAAAATGGTAAATTTATGACAGTGTAAATGTTATGAAATATTTTCCATAAACTGCTTTGAAGGTGTGGTTTACTTGTTTATTTAATACATTTGCAGTGGTCTCTAGTGTAAATCAATGCCTTATGAGTCATTTTTATTAAAAAAAAAAAAAAAAAGCTATGATGCTTCTATTCTCTGATGCAGAAGTTTGCTGGTGCAGAGGTCTGCTTGAAACAGTAGGATTCCTCATTATGATTAATGATACGCACAACCCTCACTTCTGATTGGATAACAGAAACGTCACTACTAATCCTTATTCAGATTACTGTATCAATTTAAAATGTCGGATGAGATTCTGCCTTATGTTTTTGATCTAGAATCCCAGGACGAAGAAGACATTTTAGAGGAACCGCTTCCTCAGTGTTTATCAATGAATGGTAACACCTACATGTGAACTTGCATTTTTTCCTAAAAGAGAAGAACGTTAGTAGTGTTCATCGTTACCATCAACTTACAATGAGCACAGTGAAACAAACCTGTTGTGCTGCTGTCACCCGATCCGGGGCGAAAGCAGACCGTAGAACCATGGAAGTTGCTATGTTAACATTAGAATGTGTAGCTAGCTAACCACAAAGACCTCAGAATAACTGCTAATATCACAGTAAAAATATGTTACAAGCTTACCCAACCTTATCCTTTACTGATTTCCTATAGGAAAATTAAAAAGTTTGACACATGCCCAGCCTGAGACTTGAACCCATACCTCCCACATGATAGGCAGTATCATACATCTCTATACCACAGTTCAGTTGTTATGATTTCCTTCTGTTTCAATATATGAACATTACATGTCACGTAATGTGAGTCAAGATTGCAAAGATTGTGTGTCCCTTACGACCAATGTGGCCCCCAGAACACACAAGGCCCCTATAGGCTCAAGCCATATCTAGCCTGTGCATTAATCCAGGCCTGCCTGTGGGACAGACAGGCGTGAGCCAAGATAGGCAAGACCATGAATACAAATTCAGTGTGATGTAGATCTGCAAGGTTGTTCAAATCCTAGTGTTTCAACCTCTATTTTATATCAGAAGCTAATGCTGGTGATACATGTAGAACACTGTTTTCATGTTCAGCCTGCATGAAAAGCTCAGAGTGACCAATGTTAATCAGAAAAAACATGGAACAAATGGTTTTTCAGTAAATCACACCTTTAAATTGTTTTTACGTTGGATTTGTTCTAAGACCCTTCAGAACTGACCCCATTATGACTAGGTATATTTTTATTTTAAATTATAAGGGTCACTCATAATTATTACACAGAACTCAATACAAGAAATGACAACTTTCCCTTTAAGGGATATAAGATATAAAATACTGACTCCTTCTCTTTTTCATATATTTAATGTTTTTCTGTTAGTTTAATAGTGACATGTGACAGGGTCAATAATTTCAAATAAATTTGAATTAATACATTTCTAAAAAGTGTTGCCTGAAACTTATCTTCTCATTTTAAAAATCATTTCAGTCATTGCAGTTCTGCTTCTCTCTGATGCACAAACACAAAGAAACAGACAAATTGTCAGAGCTGATGATGGTATTTCTTCTCTTCCATTCTCTCTCTCTCTCCTTCTGTCTAACACACACACACACATATAAAACACACACTCTCAGGGGACTGGAACCTGATAATTACTAAGCACTGGAGCCCACTAACCGCTAGCTGGTCCTGAGTGGTCAGGCGATGGTGTGATCACCGAGGCCCAGGATGGAGGAATATTTTCCCTCATACAGAACCGAGGTCAGTTTTATAGCTTCCCCACTGCTGGTTGAGTTTACAAAGGGGTTATTAAACTGATCCACAGTCTGCACTTAGGAGAAACGTCAACCCAAAACAGCACAGACATACAAAATTTGGCACTTTTCTTCTTGGCTTGTCCAGATGTTGGGAGTTTATTTTTGTTGTCTTATTCTGATCCACATAGATTTATACCAATTTCTTTGGGGAACACAAAATGTATGCACTGCTTTGGTGTTGAAATTGTTTTGTGAGTGTTTGTGTGTCCTTTTTCTTTATATGATGATAATGCAAAAAATCTGACTTATTTTCAGAAAGAAAAAACAATACTCTTTTTTTAATAACTGTGGGTTGATTCAATTTAATTGTGATTAATTCAACAGGCAGAACAACAAGACTGAAGCAAACAGGAGGATTTGACCACTGAGAAACCAATGAGTACATACACAGGGAGGGGTGATTGTGTCTTGAAGGAGGAGCAACAGAAAGAGAGGAGTTTTACCAGCCACTTTAATGGATGTCCTCCAAATGCCACGATGTCATTTTAGTACTTTGTTACAGAGAAAGAGAAGACAGCCAGAACAAGCAGCGCTGTCAGAGCAAAGCTTCGGCTCTGTTGAGCGTCGTTATAGTACGCAGCAACCTCCTTGTTGGGGTTCGCTCCTGTGAACCAGAGCTGCATGCAGCGCCCGGAGCCTTTGTTGTAGGTAGTATAAAGGTAGGAGTATGACCAGATTTGTTCACACATGGATTTGGGTGTTGGGAAAATTTCAGTCCACTTCCTGCATCTACTGCCTTCAGGGCACTTGTTAATTTCTGGGGAAAAAACACAGATGCAAGTCAAAAATAATCATTCTTTTGAGATTTTTTTTTAAAGGTAATTGGACTTTTCTTAATTGTTGGAAGACTTTTCATCAAAGGAGTTTGCTTGTTTCAAACTGAAAGACACAGAGATCCAAACTTTAACATTGTGAGCTGCTCCTTTTTTACAAGCTGAACTCCCATGTTAATCGGTCTGTCACTATAGGGAGCGGCTCAATAAAATCTAAAAGTTTGGACCCTACAGTTTGAACTGAAAAAGCTTCTCTGAGAAGAAACAAAACTAAAAAATTAAATAAAATATGTTTTGGATGACTGAAAATCTACACAAACATATCTTTTCACAAAATGTATCTGTGAAGTAGTGATTCTTTAAATGTACACATTGGCATATTGTGTGTAGAGTGTTGTGAAAAAGTCTTTGCTCTCTTACAGATTTGGTCTGTTTTTGCCTCTTTGATGCATAAACGTTTCATCAACAAACAGATTTCATTATCAAAAAAAGATAAACTGAGTAAACATCTAAAGCCGTTTTTAAACAATGACTTAATGTATCAGGAGAACAAAGAATGCAAACCCACCTGGCCTGATGTGAAAAAGTTACTGACCCCTAAATTTAATAACTGGTTGTAACACTTCTGGTGACAACAGTCAAGTGTTTGTGATAACTAACGAGTCTCTCTCGTTGTTGTGGAGGAGTTTTGTCCCACTCTACTTTACAGATTTGTTTCAATTCAGCCACATTAGATGTTTTTTCATCATCAACGGCATATTTAAGGTTAAAGATCAAACATTGTCAATCCACAGATTATTTTCCCAAAGGTCTTGGGGGTTGTGAAGATGCTTTCGGTAAATGTGAGACAGGTCTTTGTGTTCTTTTTGGTCAGGAGAGGTTTTAGTTCTGGATGCCATTTTTAAACATCCCCCTTCCCACGTTTAATCACGACTTCTGACCTTAATCTTAATAAAGCCTGCATGGCTTTAGATGTTGTTATTGGCTTTTTTCTTGACTTTCTTTCGAACAGGATACGATGTGTTGCTTTTTGAGATCTTTTAGCCTACTTCATGTTGTCAGACCAGTTCTGTTGAAGGGATTTCTTAATTCTACAGGTCTGTCAAAATCAGGCCTGGGTGAAAGCTGGTGGAACAGCAGTTCCCAAAGTTGGGGTTGGGGCCCCACTGTGGGTCCTGAAGCAAAAAATGGGGTTCCTGGGATGTTCTCCAGAACTAAAAGTGAATTTAAAATGTTGCTAATATCATGTATTTGCCTTACAAACTGTTACAACAGTTGAATAAACATAGTATAATAGTTGTAGTTGGTTGTGTTGTCATTGTGTCCTTGTTTAATTAATTTATTAGCAGTTTTTGTATAATTTGCAGCGATATTTGGGGTCATGAGTCTCTGCCACTGTTATTTCGTGGGTCAGTAGCCAAAAAGTTTGGGAACAACTGTTCTAAATTATGTCAGTTCATTTCCAGTTCAATTCATGATTTAACAAATGGGGCAATAGCTTTTTTCACATAGGGTCAAGTTGATTTGGATAGCTTTGCTCCCTTAAAGTGATAATATGCAGTTTTGCTTGTTTTGGGCTCCCTCTGGTGTCCGTTTTAAATCACTGCATTAAATAAAATAGCCCATAGTTCTTGCTTAGAAACTGCTAAATCTACCTGTTGAAATGTCTCCTCAGCCTTCATAGTTTTCTACATGAGCGGTTATTTACTCTTTCAAAGAAATCAGATGTGTTCAAGCAGGGAGAGATTGAAAAAAAAAAATCAGGAATCATGAGCTAAAAACACTCCAGAGCTAGCATAACAGCTAGCCACTTTGGGTTAGCCTAACCCTCGTGAGACACGTGACTTCCTGGGTACCGTGACGGCGACGGAGATCTTGTAATCGTGGTATTCCGGATCTAATCACCAGATGGGGCTAAGTGACTTTTCATTAACTCTGTAAAGGGTCATATTAGCACAGACTGGCTCAAGGAAAAGATTTAAAAATATTAAAAAGTTGCATATTATCACTTTAATCAATAAAAAAACATAATAAAAAAACCTGCAGTTTGTATTTATTTACTCAAGTTATCTTTGTCTAATAATTAAATTTGTTTGTTGATCTGAAACATTTTTTGTGTGACAAAAAAAAAGCAAAAACATAAGAAATCTGTAGTGGGCGCAGACCTTTTCTCAGCACTGTTCCCATCTCTGTGCTCTTTGTTTTCCAGTGTCTTACTTGAACTCCAGTCCCATCCTTTGTGCCAATTCGACTTGCAGGTGAAATCCTCCTTGCAGTCTTCCCACCATTGTTCACAGTCCTCCTTGCAAATAGGCACATTCAGGATTCGCTCCTTTCGCCAACTTTCGTCTGCCTGAAACATCCACACAGAGGCCTAGTTTTATACCATCTCTAGTTTAAAAGCAAAAGTAGCATATCTCAAAAGTCCTCACTGTAGAGTTGCAACACTTTTAAATAAAAGAGTAAAAAATCTCCTTCACAAAGATATTTTAGAACTGTTGGACTTGTAGTCCAACTCCAACGCTGCCATCTAGTGGTCCTGTCACACAAAAACAAGAGACACAAAGGTACATTCAGGAAATACACACTGGTTGTATCCAGGGTCCTAAATGTGGTGAGCACTCATAAAAGCAGGTGTCCTGGATGAAATGTTTCTTGCACTTGGGGCTCATAACACCACAGTGATCCCAGTTGAAGTTGTACAGATAAGAGTTGTCGTTATGAGCCTCTTCAGTGGTGTTTGCAGTGCAACACGCATTGTCACGCCAGGGAGAACACTAGAAAGAGAAAAGACATGAAAAACTTTAACGTATCTTGCCAATTTATGCCTCTTTTTGCTCTATACTGTATTAGATATTATCACCTGAAGGTAGAGTTCTCCTTCAGGACCAGGCTCTGATTTCTGGTGTTTTGCATCCATGCACATGTTGAGTTTGTCCAGAGAGAGAGAGCCACTGGAGAGGGCGAGCAGCAAGGCCAGGAGCAGCAGCATGACTCTAGAAGTTCAACACAAATGTGAAAAGTTCATTATGTTAGAGGGAGGCATTTTTATCTTTAAGAAATGTACACATTTATTTTACTTATCAAGTGTCTGAATGTTTTCCTATTTTCTTGAAAGCACTAAAAGCATTTGTTCTGTTTGAACATTAGGTAAGCTATTTAAAGTAAAGCAAGTTAAATAAACATCCTAAACTTACATGTTAACCTCGACAGTTAGCCTACATCTAATTAGACTTATTTTATCACTCATTTCTTGCAGGCATTATGCAGAAATAATCATTTCTGTTAAGCAGGTACGAAGGAGAACTCAAATGCAGGTTAAGATGATCATAAAAATCCTTTTATTAAAGGTCAGGCAAAAATCCAAATCGTGAGGCAAAAGGGTAATCCAAAATCCAGAAAAAGGGTCAAAGCACAAAGTTCTAAATTAACTATGAATCCAAAAGGTCAAGGCACAAAGATCTAAACTGAGGCTGGGACGAGAGTCTGGAAACTAACGAACTGGCAACTAAAAGAGAGGAGAGACTGGTTTAAATACAAACACAAACAGCTGTAAGGAATCAGAGTAATGAGAAACAGGAAACAGAACTGAAACAGGAGGGAGACTTCAGAATAAAACAGGAAGTGAGAAAAGAGGTGGTCTCACAGCAGGGAGTGACAATTTCAGTGGAACAGCTGTTAAAATAAATACTTTTTTTTTTAAAGACAGCCATTTCCCAGATTTTTTACACATAAGTCATGAATGTTTGAAGGCTGGTCATCCTACAGGAGAGTAAAAATTAATTTCAGTGCTAATAATCACATTTAACCTTTACTATTTGTATATTCTATGAAAAAATGTAAATCACATGTATTTATTAAAGTTGTTTAAACAGTTTTTGAATTCATATTTATCTAAAAAAAAACAATTTTTACTTCATGTGATCTAATAAATGGTGGTTTACTTTTTAAAAAGTGACTGTTTTCTGATCTTTTTAATAAAGTTTACACTATTAAAAGTCACAGTTTTTTTTCTTCCAAATTTTATTTCATTCAACATAAAACAAAAAACACAAAAATGCAGATAAACACAATCAAACTATTGTTTTAAGTAATAACAGATAATACTGGCAAATGAATAAATATCTCCCAATCATGGATTATGTAAAATATATAAAACAAATATAAGGGGATATATATATATATATATATATATATATATATATATATATAGAGAGAGAGAGAGAGAGAGAGAGAGAGAGAGAGAGAGAGCTGGAGTATAAATATTTATTTAAATATTGAGACCTGCCACAAAATCTGTTTCTATGACAACAAGATCGATCAAATAAAGCTCCACTGACCATATAAAAAAATTCAATTTCTCCTTCTAGTTGATATATTTTGTTAACTCTAAGGTTTGCAGAATAAACTATGAATGTATTATTTGTAGTTCTAGTGCATGAGATGTTCTTCAGATATGCTTAAGGTCTCAATAAAATAATGAGAAATATGAAGTTTTGCAGTTTTTTAGAGCTACTTTAGACTTAATGACAGCAAAAACCCCTATACTTTTACTTTGTCTAAAGCAGCTTCTTCACTTTAAATAAATAAATAACCTAAAGGTCTCTAACAAACCTCTACTAAATAAACTACTGTTTTTCTTTTCTAAAAAATGGAAGGTTTAGTGCAAGAATAATGATTTTAAATGTAAATCATGGCAATACAACGAGAAACGTGAGTCCTGTCTTTTAGCTTTGGAGGGTTTTTTTTAGCAGCAGTGCTGCTGATCAATACAAAGTTCACGTCTGTCTCATCTTTTATGAGTGTCGGAGCATTTATCAGAGAAATGTAACTGTTAACGTTCTGGCAGATTGACCAATCTGTTTCTAAGTAAGATAACAAGCTCAACAACTAAAGAAAACTGATTAACATGAGAATATACTGATCAAAAAAGAAGCAGAGATAATATACTGCAGTTACCTTGTTGTGGGAAGTTTAAAACTTTTACAAAACCATTTTTTGGTTTTAGTGTTACACTGAGCTGCATGATTCAAACTATTGCAATTTTGAGCCTGATACAGGCCTGTTAAACTCATAAATGTTGATATGACTCACTGCTTTAGATAACATGCACACACTGAGTCTAATGCAAGTTCTGATAGGTGTTTACCACCTGTAGCTGCAGCTTTAAATAGACATAACACTACATTTAAACAAAGCATGTTTGATGAACTGTCATTTGGTTAAATTTCAAGCATTTCTAACTTATGTCCATGTAATATGGATCAGAATTTTCATAAAATGTGTCTAAAATGACCCAAAGCTCATGAATAGAATATGAATAATGTATTAAACTGTAAGTTTTAACAAGTAATAAATACATTACAATTTGATCATAAAATAATATTAGCTCTTTTTTAAAACAGCACACATGAACGTTTTGTTTTGCGTAAAAAAAAAACTAAATTAACAGCAGTTTAAATAAATCATGTTTTATAATTTCAGAAAACCTTTCCTAGAGTTGCACCTAAACGTTGAAAACTAATAATGAAGAAATTCCTTCTACCTTGTTAGATGATTCAGGTGGGAAGAAATGTTCCAATAATCTCCAGTCAACCTCTCACACGCTTCTCAAGACCAAACAGGAACTACAAAACACACATCTGTGAGAAGAGTGTGTGACCGAGCGCAAGGTTGGCCCCAACACAGCTGATGTATGAAGAACTTGCACTGCCATTAACTAGTATCATTACAAAGTCCAAAGTATTTGTCACGTGTGTGTGTGTGTGTGTGTGTGTGTTTGTGTGTGTGTGTGTGTGTGTTAGAGATAGAAGGAACGAGAAAGACGGTGTGTGTGTGTGTGTTAGAGATAGAAGGAACGAGAAAGACGGTGTGTGTGTGTGTGTGTGTTAGTACAGAAATGTGTGTGTGATCATTTTCATTTTATTACCTCCTGATTGGACAGTTTGTCTTTTCTCAAGGTCTTTCCAACATCTCTTACTCTCTCTCTCTGACACAAGCAAACACACACACACGCACGCACGCACACACACACACACACCTGTGGGACAACTTGTGCAAAATAGCATTTTGACTAGTGAGAGCAAGAAGATGGACATAATGTGTCAGTTAAGATAGATTTCTGCTGCATCTTGTGTCCTTGATCACCTGAAACATGAAATGACACATATGTAGAAGTGAGTGTGTGTCTAGTAACTGATTGTTTTGTTTACAATGACCTAAAATACAAAATGAGCAACTAAAAAGCTGCTTAAAAAATGCTGATTATTTTATTTTTTTCAAATATTTATTTCATTCAATAAAAACAAACAAGATATACACACAAAAATAAAAAAACAAAGGTAAAGTTGAATGAAAGGGAGCAGATAGAAGAAAGAATCTTATGATTTCTGCCCCTTTTGTAACTAAAACAACTAAACTCTAACAGTCTCATCCCTTATCCTGACTAGTATTCATAATCAATCACAAACATCAATTCAATTTACATGTGCCTATCCACCCAACATACCCGATCTAATACATCCTTTATACCCCCAGTGACCTTTGACTCCTTTACCTCCCTATCAAGGTTATTCCATAATTTTACACCTTTTACAGAAATGCTCGTTTCCTTTATTCTGGTTCTAATTCTTGTTGTTTTGAAGGCTTCAGTTCCTTTCAACATATAGCTACTTTCTCTCTTTTCAAACATTCCTTGAATGTTTGTTGGTAAAGTATTTATATTAGCTTTGTACATTGTCTGCAATAGTCTCCAGTTAACTAAATCATGAAATGTCAATGCTTTGTATTGTATGAATAATGGGTTCGAGGGATCTCTATAGCGATTATTATTAATGATTCTTAATGCTCGTTTTTGTAAAATAAACAATGGTTGTGTATACGATTTAAATGTGGATCCCCAGATCTCTACACAGTAGGTTAAATATGGAACAATCAGTGCATTGTACAATGAAAACAACCCAGAACTATTCAGTAAGAGCTTTACATTATGTAGTATTGCAATGGCTTTGGAAATTTTACCTTTTACATAACTTATGTGCGACTTCCAGCTCAGACCCTCATCAATTATGACCCCAAAAAAATTTGGTTTCTTTAACTGTTTCAATTTCAATTTTGTCTATTTTCAATGATACATCACTGTTTTTCTTGTCATTAAATAATATAAAATTAGTTTAGCTAAGATTCAGTGTTAATCTATTTATGTCAAACCAGTTTTTAATTTTTATCAGTTCATTATTTATCACTTTAGTTACTTCATTTATATCTGATCCTGAATAAAACAATGTTGTATCATCAGCAAATAGAACCTTCCCAAGTAGCTCAGATACATTTATAATAAACAGAATGAACTGTTTTAGTCCAAGGACCGACCCTTGTGGCACTCCACAATGAACATCACACAATTCTGACTTAATGTTATTTATCTGAACAAACTGTTTCCTACTTTCTAAATAACTTTTTACCCATTGATGCGCCACTCCTCTTATTCCATAAAGTTGTGATTTGTAAAGTAACCTTGAGTGATCAATAACATTGAATGCTTTCTTTAAATCAATAAAAATGCTGATGAAGTAATTTCTCTTGTCTGTTGCTGTTGATATTTTGTCTGTTAAATCCATTATAGCCATTGCTGTTGAATGTTTGGTTCTAAATCCATACTGTTCCGGGTTTAAGATATTATTTTTTTCAATGAATTTATCCAATCTTGATACAAACACTTTTTCCAATATTTTTGAAAACTGTGGAAGTAGTGATACAGTCTGTAGTTGGTGAAACTGTGTTTATCCCCACTCTTAAATAATGGCACAACTTTAGCTGTTTTCATTGAGTCAGCTGTTTTCATTGAGTCAGCTGTTTTCATTGAGTCAGGGAATATTCCAGTTGAAAGTGACAGGTTACAGATGTAGGTGAATGGATCAATAACAGATTCTATGATATTTTTAACAGTCATCATGTCCAGGTCCTCATAATCAGTTGATTTTTGCTTCCACAGTTTTTTACAATGTTTCTTATTTCTTCCTTTTCCACTTTGTTAAGGAAAATACTATTGACATTGTTATTGTATTCAGTTTGTCTTCTGTTATTGGTTTGTTCTCCACCAAACTCTTCCCTATTTACAAAAAAATTATTAAATTCATCAGTGATTTCTTTTGAAATTTTAAAAGATGTGATATAGCATAGAAGCACAATACACAGACAGCATATGTATTGTTTGGATGACCACATCCCAATTAACCAACTGTTGAAAAAACAGGGTTGTGAAGCTAGAAAGTTATTATTGTATTTTCTAGGATAAAATACTGTATATGTACCATATCTAGTTTACAGCAGTGTGAGTGATGTTTTAATAAGATAATCTCCAGAAATTAAATTGCATAAAAATTCCATAATATAAGAATCATTTTGAATATCATATATTGCCACATTTGTTGAAATAAGCAAAATTATTCATAAAACGACAGACAGTGTAGAGGCTGTTGAGACTTTGTGTGATGTCATCCTTTTGTTTAATTGATAATTAGCAATATTTGTACAGTTACATCAACAATAGCTGAACAAGCTGAAATGTTTGAGAAAAACCTTTTTTTAAAAAAAGAAAAACCAAAAGATGAACACTACAACTGCTTTACAAAAGTCACCTTTGTGATAAAAATAAGAACATACTCAAAGTGTTTTGTGTGAAAATAAAACAAAAAAAACAACTCAAAATATATAATGAACTAATAATTTTCTTCTTTAACTGAACAAATCTAATGCAAATCTAATTATATTGCATTTTTGTCTTATTTTTAAATGTTTTATTTAATTTATCTTGAAATCGCGTTGTACCAGTGCGGAACCTTCTAGGAGGGACTCTTTATAGATGAACACAAACTGTTTCCGGTTAAATTCGAAATCTGTTTAAACGACAGCGACAGACTGCCAGGTAGAAACTTTTTGGTCTAAATGAAGATTGTACAATTATAATATTCGGTTAAACTTTTATATTTTTTATTGATCAAAGGTTTAGAACAAAAATAATCTTTAGAGATCCGAAACGACTTTTTAAATCGTACAATAACGATAAGTTCAGGTGTTTTTGTTGTGTCTCACACAACAACAGAGGAGTCGTTAGTCCAGGAGAGCGTGATGTTTTAGTCATATACTTACACTGCGTACTTGGTGTATATTATCGTCTGTGTCTGTAGCCATGTCCACGCTGTTCCCCTCTTTGCTCCCGCGGATAACGGAGTCGTTGTGGTTCAACCTGGACCGACCGTGTGTGGACGAGACGGAGCTCCAGCAGCAGGAGCAGCAGCACCAAGCCTGGGTAACGCCTCAGCCCATGCACCGTGACTTCCCCACCCCAAACTCTCATGATTTAATCTAATCTTAATGTCTGATTCAGTTGCAGAGCATCGCTGAGAAGGACAACAACCTGATGCCCATTGGGAAACCAATTTTTGAGGTAAAAACACAAATGATTGCTTGAAATTGTGAAATGTTTATGTGATGGTTTTTGTTTTTATGTCATCTGTGTTTGATGAGCGCAGGCAGGCTATGAAGAGGAGGAAGAAGAGGACGATGAGGATGAGGAGGACAGCGAGGAAGACTCAGAGGATGAGGAGGACATGCAGGACATGGATGAGATGAATGACTACAACGAATCACCAGACGATGGCGAAATCAACGAGGTGTTTCTTTTTTTCCTTTGTACACTAACAGCACTTCTAAAATCTTGTTTTAATGAATTAATTACCATTTTTCTACTTTAGCCAGAGTTATTGATTTAACTGCATTTACCTCTTTCAGGTGGATATGGAAGGAACAGACCAAGATCAAGACCAGTGGATGATTTAAGACTTTTAGTGTCTATCTTGGGTTTCTACTTCGTGTATATGCTGCTTCTCCACCATGTGAGACACAGATATGTGTATTATTTGTGTTATGAGGACAAAGATCCATTTGGACCAACACAAGATGCTTCAAGTGGAGGTCAGCTCTTTTGTCTAACTTCAAGCTGTAATCATTCAGTCTTGAAAGACATCATTGGACACTTCTGTGAAGGTTTGTGCCTGTGGCATAGATTTATATTATTTATTAGAATGAGTGATGCGTGTGAATATACTGCCACTGGTATACATCAAAGCTCCTGCCCTGTTTTTTATTGTTACTCTGGGAACCTACTACATAAATCTGAACATTTGACTAAGTCCAGGCAGCTTTGATACCATCTTGTTATCTGAAATGGACTCATAAATGCAGCACTACTGTTCCGTGAAAGGACTGCTGCACACATTGGTGAACTGATCTCTCATTTAAACTTTAACCTCGTCATATCTTCCATCATGTGCTACTGAGAGTTTCCAAACAGCTGATTGAGCAGAAACGGGTTCAGTCAGCAAAATAATTTGTTACCAATGAAAATGACATATAGATATACAAACCTATAGTTTACTTTTATAACTTTTTGTGGTAAAAAGTTATACTAAAACTATTACAGGTCTGGACAACTTGTGACAAATTATTTTATTGAAACCTGCTTTTATCTTTTACAAGTTTTAGTGTCCTATGAATAAAAAAGTCAAATGCAATGTGGCAGTGAGCTTTGTAAGATGAATGTTTGGCTTAAAAGTAAAGAATGACTGATTCTATAAAAGACTTGTGTTGAAATGGTTCTGACAAAAATGACTGATGCAGTTGGTGTCCACCATTCACTTTATTTATATTAATGCCATAAAACTTTCAGGAGGAAAAGATTGGCTTTTTAAGTTTTATTTTTATTAAATGACCACAGATCCTTAAACAATTAGACTATTTTCTAAATAACTTTACGTTTGTTTCAGCAGAAACAGGTGAACGTTGTTTTAATACATCAGCATTACGTTAGCATTCTTATTAAATATAGTTTTTCAAAGTTTTCTGGTTTAATTTTTTAATAAATTAAGGAGAAAAAGAGAGAGTGCTTATGATGGAATATTTTCTAGGAGATTCTTAAAATTTAGCTGTTAAACTTGCAAAAGTTTGGGCTGCATGGTGGTGCAGATGTTAGCGCTGTTGCCTCTCAGCAAGAAGGTCACGGGTTCAAATTACACTGAGGCCTTTCTGCGAGGAGCTGTATTTTACCCCCATGCGTGGGTTTTCACTGGGTACTCCAGCTCCCCCACAGATCACAACATGCCTGATTGGTGTATAATGTATGCAAGTCGTTTTGGAGAAAGTGTCTTCTATATTAATAAACATAACATAAAATAGGAGCCTGAAGGACTGACACTTTTCCCAAAGCTCTAATTCTTCAGCAGTGTTTCAGAGTCAAAAATTTGCAACAAAATGTTTTACTCTTTCAAACATGCAGAAATGCTATTTTCAAGTCAAATACCATTTATAGGGGAACTTTTCACTTTGTTATAATGTACTTTAAAAATTGCTTGGACATTGTGTATAAAAGGTTCCTTCTCTGCTCTCAAAATGCATAAAATCTACTTAATTCCCTGGTACACCAACTCGGCCATTCCATCCCTGATGCCTCTGCTATACTCTAACGTAGCTCGGTGGATCCTCCACTCGTACAGGCCACACTTGCGAAGGTATCGAAGGAACTTTGGAGCTCCTGGAAACAGCACGTTGTCAGCCAAGATCATAGATCCTTTTCCCAGCAGACCACAGCCCTCCAGCAACTGTAAAACACAGGAATACCTTTCAAATAACCTGTTTTTATCTGAGATAAACTTTAAGGGGGAAACATGCACAAAAAACCTTTTTAACCAGGTATATGACAACACTTAAATGCATCATTTTTAACAACTTTGACCCATGGATGAAAATTTAAGTTAGAAGAACTGTTATATCTGGCTATGTTTTTGAGCAAATCTGAGTTAAAGGGCTCAAGATGATAAACTACTACAAGTCTTCAGTGATTTACTACCTGCAGGTCAGGCAGGTAGCATTTCTTCCAGTGGTCCATGAAGACGAAATCCAGCCTCTCCAGATTGTACTCAGAACGCAGCTGAGGGATCACCTCATCAGATGGCTTCACGATGAGTTCCACCTGGAGAAACAAGCAGGTGGGTGAGGTCCAATGCATATAAAGTCAAGAAATGACATTTTCATACTGTCTCACCGTGTCATCATCAAACCCTGCCAGGCGGATTATTTTTTCAGCAATGGCAGCGTTCCTCTGGTCCATCTCGATGCTGTAGAGCCTGGCTCCCAGAGGCAGAGCCCGGGCGATTCGAATGGTGCTGTATCCACAGTGAGCACCCAGCTCCAACACTGTCAGAGGGCTCTGCTCCATCAGCAGTCGGTCCAGGATTTTCCCTTAAAAAAAACACAAAAATGTTCAATAAGAATTCAGAAATTAAGACTTTCTACTAAATCTGTTTCCTTTCATATTATTACCTTTTTTAGGCCCGATGTTGCTGATGTACTCCACCTTGCTGCACCACAAATCAAAAGCCTCCAGGATGCTGTCAGGGTCTCCAGGGGTGGCGTTTGTGAGAACATACTGAAAGGCGCGCTCCTCTCGAGTTAAACCAGTAACACAGTCCTTCCACATCCTGACCAGAACCGCTCGATAGAACAACATAAAGTAGTGGCGGTACCGGATGATCAGTGTCAGCAGAAGGGGAAGGAAGGCCAGAACAATAGCAGGTGACACCATCCTGGCAATGAAATAACCACACAGACATGTTCCATTCACACTAAATGATCTAGTCACAAAGTGGATTATTCTAATGGTCCTCAACACCATATAAAACCACATCTGTAGTAAAGATATACAAGGTTTGTTTTGGTATTGTAGAATTTTCTTGTAATCAACAACTGACATCTTTTTTGTAATTAACTTTTTTATGGCTCTTATATTTTTACACACTTTAGAATATACAAGTGTGTGTATCCATGAAGGTATATATAGCAAAGTGCTCAGTCTTTCTAGAGGTCTCATCTCTCACAAGTAACAGTGGACTCCACAAGCTCCCTGTTGCCTCGCGGAAAATACTTTGCTTAAAAAAAAGGTAAAACACACTCACCTGTTTTCTAAAGAGCAGCGGCACTTAGCTGAATGGAGCAGAAAGGAGACGATTCAGACAGGTGCAGAAACAAAGAAGTGTGTATGTGTGTTCAGGAGGAGGTCAGAGACTCTGTAGTGTAAATAATTTATGCATCACGTGCACTGCAACATAAATTTCATCATTATCGCCTCTTAATTAGAAATATAACAACAAGATAAAGTTAAATAATCAGTTTGTGTGATGTTTGATGTGACACGTAAAACCACATTGTTCAAATATTCAGAATACCACGTGAAGTATCAGACACACGGCGAGACCGAGGGAGGCAGAATGAAACCGATATATCAAGTTAACATCAACAGGTGTGTTCCTATGGAGTCCAGTTTCTGTCTTTACTGAGTCATGAAGAAAAGGTCAAGAAAAACACTAATCCAACTCCTAATTCCTGAAAATATATATATACTGTATATAAAATGTTAATTTAAATACAATTATTTAAAAAAAAAACACACAGAATAATGGGTACATTTAAATGAAAAATCTCTTTATTTTTAAGGCAGTTCTTATTTTAGCTCAGCAAACTACTGAAATTGAGATATTTGCTGTTATGAGAGAAATGTTCAAAGACGAATACAAAAAGAGGAAGATCTATATGAAGCCTTTCAAACTTTACTAAAAATCTCTTTCATTCAGTGAAAATGTTCATCAACTTATTTGCACTCTGTCTCTTACATGTCCGTGCATGAGACGTTGTTTCAACATCACCGCTTTTGTAGTTTGACCAGAGTGATGCTGAAACTACAAAAACAGAACAAGTTTGTGTGTTTGGTGCTTCACAACTGAACTAACATTTTCTGTAAAAAGAGAAAGAAACATGTACTGGTATTTTGAATTAATTTAATGACATAAGCTATACTAATTGTGTATAATAGCTTTTTTCCCCACAATTTTTCCTCTAATTTAGCAACTTCTTGAGCCACACTTGGGTTATTTTCCTGTTTGTGTTTACTGTGTTAGTAGTGTACAGCGTTACTACTGACAGCCTTTAGTTTCAGACTCCATCACATCCTTGAGAAAAGACTCAGACAGCCAATAACGATTTGTTTAAAGCTCTGGACAGGGTTGTTTCAGAAGAACTCTGATGAACTTCTTCAGCTCTTTGTCCCCTCTGCTCCACCTAACCAGTCGAGTCAACACAAGCCTTCCTTCTTCGGCCTGACCCAGGGCCAGGTACCATCCGCTGGGGGCCTTGTTCCCCACCTTACCTCCTCCTGTCACCTGTCTTTTATTCACCTGCTCCTCTTCTAGCTCCTTGTCTTTGCTCGACTGTAAAAAGTCTAAACCAGGACAGGTACAGCTGCTTCCTTCTTGCAGCCATAAAGCCCTGAAGGCCGTTGCACCTCCAACCTCCTCCGCTCTCTCTGCCCCTCCCCCTGCCCATCTCAGGATGCGACTTCGAGCCAAAGGGACCAGCTGACGGTCACTTCCCACTGTTGACACGCTGCCCAGACGCATCTTCAGGGCTGAGACAGAGAAAAGGACATCATTAGTATTATTGTTCACCAAGTGTCACTTTGTAAAACTACCTCTCTACCTATAGAATATTATTTTGAAAAATATTCAGATGATTTGTTCTGAAACTCTGTAAAACTATTTAAATTATTCTCACCATACGGGCTACGGCAGAAGTTTTCCTGGATGTCGGTCTCTCCTTCAGCAGCCAGGCTGCAGGCATCACAGATAACACTGCCTGGAGACAGAAACCATCTGATTACAACTGTTTGTTTGGTGGTGAATGAAAACAAATTACAAAAAAAGAACCCAACTGATTTCTAAAGAAATAAATAAGCAATTAAAAAGTAACTGTTATTGAAATTAATAAATATGTTTGCGAAAAACATGGAAGGAATAATTTTAAGATATTCTCATTTATTTAAAACCTCAGCTGGACTCTAAATGAACATTAAAAGGACACAATTTTAACCCACTAAAGGTTACTTCCTGAAATATTTTGAAATTTAAAGTTTCAACCATAGTGTGTTATTGGGGGCTATTAAAATGACATTAATTTTTATATTTAAATTTATTTTACTTTAAAATGTGTACTTTTTAAAAACATTATTATTATTATTATTTACTTTTTTCTTTTTTACTTTTTAAAACAGTTTTGCAAAAGTTTCAGGTTTAAGCTGCAATCAAAATTGAAAGCAAGTGAGGAAATTTGGTCTCTTTCCCAATAAAGGGTTATGATGAACCAAAATGCCACTCCATCATGAAATTAGTTTCATGTGGATCATCAAGAGGATGTTTCAGGCAAATGTTCTTCATGACCACCCGTAGTTTAAATCTGTCCTTGTAAATGTGAATATCTCCTGTCCCATGCATATTGAGCTGCCTCCCTTTGAGAGGACATTTAGGACTTTTAAATGATGCTTCATTTGTAAGCATGGGGTTTTGGGAACATGCTCTTTCTTTTCATAGACTGCTGTTTCCATTGTCCCAAGAATATTTTATCGAAAGAATAAAAGTGATTGTAAAAAAAGTTATCTTTTTTAGACTTTTTGTCTTAATTTCAAACGACCCTCTTAGGGACATTTTAATCATTTTAAGAGTAGCTTAACGTTATTTTACCACAATATTTTTGTGTTTGTTAAATGTCGTCCATAGTAAACATTAAACTGGTAATGTCTGTAAGAGGCTGACTGATGGCTGCAGTCTTCATCAGAAGTGTCACACAGCTGATGAAGACGCGTCACTCCAGCATCAGTGACACTTCTGATGAAGACAGGCGAAACATGTCAAGAAAAAATCTAATTCAGGTTATTAGAGTCACCAAAAATCAGCTGGTGATCAAATCAGCTAAAAATAGCAAAAAAATAAATGAAATTTCTTATGTTTTTTTTTTTTCAATTTTTTAAAAATCTATTTGAGTCCATAATGGTTAAATGTAAATTAAAAATTATATTAATGTAAAAAAATAATAAACAAATTATGTTTAACTTCTGGGCTGCATGGTGGCGCAGTTGGTTAGCACTGTTGCCTCGCAGCAAGGAGGTCGTGGGTTCGCGTCCCGGCTCTGCGGCCTCTCTGCGTGGAGTTTGCATGTTCTCCCCGTGCGTGCGTGGGTTTCCTCCGGGTACTCCAGTTTCCTCCCACAGTCCAAAGACATGACTGTCAGGCTAATTGGGCTGGTAAATTGTCCTTAGGTGTGAGTGGGTGTGTGGTTGTTTGTCTCGTTCGTCTCTGTGTGGCCCTGCGATGGACTGGCGACCTGTCCAGGGTGTCCCCCGCCTCTCGCCCCTTGACCGCTGGAGATAAGCACCAGCTGCCCCGCGACCCTCCGTGGAGGATCAAGAGGCTTTATGCACAGAGTACTTAGTAGAACTTCCGGTTTAAAATTACCTCGCGGGACCATTTCCGGTTCCATTTGAAACGTGAAGATTTCCAGAGTTAGAGTGCATTTCCAGCTAAAGATATTGTTTATAATCAAAACGAGTAATAGTATAGTATAGTACAGAATGATATATATATTATAGCACTAAGAAATGAAGCCATCATATAAGTATCAGCGGACGGGAAGCCTTGACAGCTGAACACTGCTGTGCTCCGTTGTGTACCGCATCAGCTGAATATAATTCATTGGTCCGTTTCCACACATTTCCACTGAATAAATAACTACAAAAAGGAAGGATTGTGAACTTAAGAAGAGAAAACGTGATCATTTCTAACCACACCGTGTCTGCAGTCCACACTTTGCAGCACAGTAGTCAAAGAGCCGAGTGGAGGAGGCTAACGGAGGAGGCGCGGCGCCGTTCGTGTGTAATTTCACTGGAACAACTATTCTTTTGGTGAATGAAGACTTGGTGTTTGATAACGTACAGCTAGACCAGAGAAAGTTGAAAGTTGGGAAGCAGTTGGAGCCCACGATCACGGCTATATAGATCTGTCTCACTGTTTTTTGATGATGGAAGCTACGAGCTAACGCTGTTAGCTTACCTTCAATTTCATGAATAAAGCTGGTTATATACAGCTTAAAGTCCTTCACCCGCTTGCTCGCAGACGTCTCTGTGTGTTTTTCAAAAATNACAGAAAATGGATGGATGGATGTTTAACTTCTTAAACATCCTCATAAATTTTATATTTTATTAGTTTAATAGTTTTTTCCCAATAAAATTCAATTAATGCGTCAATAAGATGAAATGTGCTCTACCAAGCAGTTGACCTGTTAGTGAAAGGCAGAGGGTAGCCAAAAGTTGTACTCAAGTAAGAGTAGCAGTACTTTAAAATAATATTACTGAAGTAAAAGTGAAAAGTAATCACTCTTTGAAAGGGTTAAACTCACCATTCATGAATAGCTAATTCAGGCTAATAATAACAGCTTCCATGTGGATGTTTTCTTCCAGAATAATCATTTTCAAGTTGGCTAATCAAAGTTTGACCATTCTGTTACTGGGCTTGTTCGAGATGAACTGCGCCTCGCCTGGAAAACAGACGAGAGCAGGCGGACGCAGCAGGGGGCGCGACCAAAAGTCTGCTTTTAAGTCGGACAGATTTTCCTAAATGTAGCTGGTGGGTGATGATAAGGCTGAAGATATCGCGTTAATGTCCGTAATAGCAGATGACGTTCCTTTTTCCCCCCCCCAAAATCTTTATTTGAAGTTCAAAGTATTTCAAAACAAATTCAAGAGTGAACAAGTATCAACAACACTAAAGTAATAAAATAATAGACATATATCCAGAGAGATCAGATCAGTCAAAGAAAATAAACAAGATGGTGCTCTGTACTAAATGATATGATTATAAAAATCAGACAGTAGTTTTATTAGAACTTTGTAGAAAATGGAAACAGTTCCTACTGAAACTCTTTGAAACAAATCACATTTCTCACTGTGGCCTTTATAGTTGACATCATCAACGTGGCATGTATTTACAATATAAAAAATAACATTTCGCATTCTGCCAGAGGATGTTTGGATCAAAACGTGAACCAATCAGATCTGAGATCAGGTGAGAACCAGGCGTTTCCCGTCATGCCCTCGGTTTTGCAGCCGGTGGAGAGCAACTGCAGCGCCTTGCTCCAAAATCTGCGTCCGCCTTGATCTCACGAGGTTATCGTTGCCTACGTAGGCATGACATCGGAGCAAGTCGGCATCAAGTCGGACAGAAATCTAACCGGCATGCAATGGGCGCCGATCGCCGGTGATCGAATCTGCGCAGAACTGGCTCATCTCGAACGCACCTATCTATTTGAGATAATTGGCAGATCCCAAAAGTGTGAATTGGTATCAGCTCTCAAAACCAGAATTGGTGCATCATTATTGTGATTATTATTTGTATATGTTTGCAATAACCTCACTGGGTAAGTTAAATCATAATATAAGGCTAATGTTTATTTCCTGGCTGGGATTCAGGAGATTAGTTTCCACACACCTTCCAGGTCCTCTCTGTGCCTGTCCTCCTCCTCGGTCCGCCCCTCCTCTTGCTGTCCGGTTGCTGGGATACAGAGTCCTGTTCCGGTGGGGAACCTGGAACAGTTAAACATCTCGGGCCAGGGGAACCCGAACGCGCTCATTACGGGCACACAGCCGTCCCGCACGGCCTCGCAAAGGCTCCTGCAGGGGCTGACGGGCCCGCTGAGCTCCGGGAGGCACACCGGGGCGAACAGCGAGCACAGGAACTTCTTGGTGTCCCGGTGGCACAGCTTGGAGACGAGCGGCAGCCAGGCCGCCGACTGCTGCTGGACCTCCTTCGGGGTGTCGTGGCCCAGTAAGTTGGGGATCCACATGCGCCTGTAGCCGATCCCGTGACACAGAGCCAGAGTGCTCGGGATGGGTTTACACACCGAGCGGACCGAGGAGCTGAACCCGAGGGAAGGGGGCCCGAAGTGGACTGGAGCCACGGCGTCGAAGGCGTCAGATAGTCTGGAGAGCAAAACAAAGCTGAGCAGATAAACGGACATTGTTCTGGCTCCCAGTCTTCAGTTAGCTTCCCTGTCTGGACTTGACCGGCCCGGAGGAGGTGTGTGTAGGAAACAGGGGTGTGAGAGGATCCTCCCAGTCCTCATCCCACCCATCAGAATGCTGCTGTTTGCTTTCTGTTTCAACCTGAGCTATTCAGGTTTCAGGGAGGGCCGAATCCTTTCTGGTGCATCATTACACTCTGAGGAGTTTTAGACAAATGTTTGTGGAGTGAATTAATGTCTGTCATCCAACAATAATAAATTATTGAATAAATGATAGTATATTTAGTTTTTAACCATTTTTATGGCATGTTATATGGTATTTGCAGCATCAACCTGAAACCTTTTTACATAAACGTTTTAAAAGTAAAAATTAGAAAATTATTATTTTAAAAAAGCTTAAAAAAATAAAAAAAAATTACAAATTTAAAGATTTTAAATTTTAGAAAAAATAAAATAACAGACATTTAAAAATACAAATGTTCAAAAAAAGTTAATTAAATAAATGTTTGGCAAAAATGGAAAAGAAAAAATATTTCATAACAAAACAAAAAATTACTTTAAAAATAAAAATTACAAGATTTGACAAGGTAAAAATTTACAAATCTTTACAAAATTAGCTTTAAAACATTAAATAAAATGCATTTATAAAATGTATAAAATAAAACAAACTAAAGTTTTTAAGTTAAAATGTTCAAAAATAAACTAAATGACTACATATAATATATTTAAATAGCAACAGAAATGCTCAAGTTAATAATTACAAATGTTTAAAAGAGGAAACCAAATAACTAAATAAAATAAACTGTACAAATTAAAACAACTCAAATTTAAATGTCAAAATGTACAAAAGGTAAATAATAGTAATTTAAAATAAAACGATAGAAAAATGTCCTCAATAACACTTGAGGCTATTTCAGTCAGCACTCTTTATCATTTTGTGCTGCTTTTTGTTTCTTTTTAGTGCTAAAGCGTCTAACTATTTTATAAGTGTGATAAACGTAATTGTTGAAACCAAAAATAATTTTTTTGTTTTAAAATGCATTTAAATGATTTGTTCTTTTATAACAATATGGAGGGAAAAAAAAGAAACCTGCATGTCAGGCTATAACAAGCTGTGCTGTCAGCATTGTGCAAAGAGATACTGAAAATAAAACTGAAGCATTATAAAAGGCAGTTCAGGTGACACTGTCCTCATACTCAGCCAGAGGCAGAAGATACCCTTTCATCATTATCAGAGAAGCTGCCACTTGTTCATCGACATGCCTAGTCCTGTTTCTGCTGCACTTTACTACAGTGGACTGGTTCAAAAATCTGAAAGAATTTTTTTTAAAATTGAGATGTGCTATCCATAACTAAACTAAACAAAGGCAGTCCAAAAAAGTTTTCATAAGCTATACCCAATAAATTAATAGTCTTCAGGCATTTCTCCAAAACATTAATTTTTTTAAACCCCTTTTTTTTTGCAGTTTACTGGAACAATAGTTGAAACAGGGCACTGGCATCAGGGAATGACAAGGTTCAGGAAGGCAGTAAATGCTTAATAAACATCTGCATGAAAGGGACTAGCAAAGCTTCCTTGTTGACTCTTCAAAGTCTTACTTACACAAATCATGTGATGTAAATAAATCCCGATTCCATCTTCTGGTCCCATCTACTCCCATTGCTCCATGGTCCAGTTCTTAATTGGTGCTTTGTGAATTTGAAGCCTTTTTTTCCTCTGGTGCATCCACTGGTCACTATTCTGTTGCTGGTTTGCCCAGATCTTGCAACATTTATGAGCTGTAAAATCTCAAAACGCATCACATCATGTCACATTCTACAGAAATTCAAGAACAGAACAACACCTAAAGCCCTGGTAGTGTGATGATCTGGGGCTGCTTTGCTGCTACAAAACCTGAAGAATGTGCTGTAATTTATGGAACCATGAATTCTGCTGTCTACCAAAAAAAATCCTGAAAGAGAATGCTTGACCTTAAAAAGGACAATCATGCTGAAAACCCTCCAATGGCTGAACTGAAATGATTCTGTAAGAAGAGTGGGACAAAATTCCTCCACAGTGATGTTAAAAACTCATTCACAAACATTTGATTGTAGCTGTTACCTCTTTGTGTGATAGGCTACTGAAATTTGTTTGCTGATCTGAAATGTTTAATCTTTTAAAAGGTGCTCACTGAAATTCCTGGAAATTTAAAGTTTCAACCAATAAGTGTTAATGGAGACCATTAAAATAATTTTTTCTGTCGTTTTATTATTTTTTGCTATTTTACTCATTTTTAAACGTTTGTGCATTTTAAACATACTTCAGTGGAACTTTTATCTTAGTTAAATTGTTATTATTATTTTTTAGTTTTGTAAAACTTACATGTTTAGGCTGCAAATCAAAATTTAAAGAACACTGTCAGGCGTGTTCTTTTATCCAAGTAATTTAATCAACTGTGCTGAAGTGAATACAGGAAAAATTCTTGATCGATAAGGGGGTCTGGAGGAAAAATGTCACCCTGTTTGGGAGGCAAACTCACATTTAACCCCAGAACCAGGAGCAACAGGGAACAGATGACCTAAAACAGTTCCAAGGGCCTGACCACTCCACTGTTGGTTGAACCTTCTGCATCATTGTGGGTGTAGTTGGTATGGTTACCAAGGACTGCTCCTTTTAAATCTCCTTTTGTCATGTCCTCACATTTTACCATCCCAACTATTATGACCCACATATTTTAATCTTATACTTTTTTGCTATTTCAGTTGTATTACAATTTCATCATTAGCTTCTAATTTAGTGGATTTTTTAAACTAAAATGTTTATATAAATGTTCATAAGTTATTTTATAACCCCACTATGTGCAAGTACCATAATCAGATTCCCTACAAAGGGATAAGTGTGACAAATAAGTACAAACGGAAGAAATGTGCAAGGGTACAAATAGTTACTACCATGAGTAAACAGAGTACCGGTATGTTTTAATTTCTCCAGTCTGGTCATAATTATTTCTGTTTATAATTTAGCTGACGTTGATCATTTCCGCTGTCACGTGCCCTGGGCCGTCGCTGCTTCTCAAATACCGGAAGTAGTCGTTGTGTTGTTGTTGCACCACAGCTGCTGTCATGTGATAGCCTGTCCCAGAAGCTGCTGTGGACAGTAGATTCTTACCTATACATGGGGTCAGAGTAACAGCACGCAGGAGGAAACAAACAAAGCTTTATGTTTGTTGGGGAGAAAAAACTCGGCTCGTTTCTGAAGGAGAGAAGGGAAGCCGGGGTTGTGTAGTTTGACCCCTCGGAAGCCGCCATGGGTTGCTGTTACAGCGGCGAGGACGACAACTCAAGAGAGGTAGCTAGCTGCTGCTAGCTGGAGGCTAAACCTGAAAACTTAATTCTCTGGTTTATTTAAAGACTAAACACGTGTTACCGTTTGAGTTTATTGGCGGTGTTTGTTGAAGAAGATTATTTATGTTTATACATTAGTCGCTTGTTTTCT
The DNA here is from genome assembly GCA_006937965.1 of Callopanchax toddi. Lineage (NCBI taxonomy): Eukaryota > Metazoa > Chordata > Actinopteri > Cyprinodontiformes > Nothobranchiidae > Callopanchax > Callopanchax toddi. Next base: position 820,731 of record SSNR01000056.1, on the reverse strand, counting down.
TTAAATCATTAAAATAGCAGCGTTAGCTTGCTAAGCCTGAGGAACAGGCCTGAACTAAAGGTAACACTTTTTGAGTTTACACAGGTCAAAAACAGTTTAGAAAACTGTCCTGATGACAAAAACAAGTATTTAAATATATGGACATAAACTTTTCTGCTGTTTTCATGTTTACTAATACCCAAATAAGTGTCTAGTAATGAGGAATACTAATTTATTCTCTGCTTATTGGCAAAATTATCAATTAGGACCTGTGTATATCAACGAGCAAATAAACTGATGTTCCAAATACCATGTGAATATGCGGAATGTCCAATGACTAAATATCCAAGACTTATTTTAGGTTAAGGAAACAAACCAGTATTTCAGAATATTCTTCCTCATAAGCAGTTTCTCTTTATAGAAACAGAGAAAAAACATCTGCTCTCAGCGTGCAATAAATCTCTTTAGTCCACTTTAGTTTGAACTTAAAAATGTTGTTTTGTTTAAATACTGGTAATTATTGTAAGCTTTAGGGCTGAATTATTTTATTTTCAGTAGATTGTTGAACACAAAATTTGATTATCTGAATTTTTTTCAATGATCAAACTTAAATATAATAGATTAGAAAGGATTGATTATCACACAAGATGATATTGAAATTATATTAACATATTTTTAAACAAAAAGGGAAGTTTAAAAAGATTAATTGCTTTCAACATATTTTAGGAACATTTTTATTATTAGCATTAATTATATTATAATATGTTATCACAAAAAGGCTGTGGTTGTGTTGGTTTAGACAACAATGTTTAATATATCAAGTTGCATCACAGTCTTTGTTGTTTAACAGTTATTTGAGATTGATTAATTCTTCAGCTCATGGATCGTACAGTTTTGATTTGTGTGACATGTGATATGTGTTGCTAAATCTGACCCATCAAATGTTTGATATTTATTGTAAAATTGTGCTTTGTATTTTGTGTACATGTACAATGCAACAAAACCCTTTCTAATAGCTTGTTTGATGCATCACTTTTATTTATACTGTTTGTTACATTAACGGTGTATAATTTGTTGAAGTTACCTGATCTTATGTCTCATTTATATTCTGACTCTGCTCTAGAAGAATAGTGAAACTGAGTCGCTGATCCCCCACCCAAACCCTGTCAACAAACCTCCAAATGGAACAGATTGGATCACCCCCAGCGTCCCCTCTGTTCGATCAGATGAGCAAGCTATCCTTACGTCCATCTTGACAAAGGCTGCGCAGTAAGAGGATTTTTAATACAACCACTGATGAGTCTAATTACAACATATTTACTGAAATAACTTGTATAGTCAGACTGGAATGTTGCTACTTGTGTTTGTCACTATGAACATTTTCACATGTTAAGGTCTCCTCCAGCTCACTAAACAGTCCAGGATTATACAAAAGTTGGGAACATTGCAGCAATTATATCATCATTGTGTGACTAAACTGTATGATAACCTTTAAGGGACACAGGGGTGCTGAACAGAGACTGATACAAACTTTGTTAAAACTGAACAAACTTTAGTGTGTTTTGTTTAAAAGTCATTCTTGTTTTTCAGGAACATCATTGATGTCTCTGCAGCTGAGTCTGTTGTGATGGAGCAACATGAATATATGGACAAAGCTAGACAATACAGGCATGTAGATGACCAATAGTGTGTTTTACAGACACATGCTTTATTTTTGTTTGTTTTTTTTTGTTGGGTGTGAATCACTAGACAAAATGTTAATTTAGGATAAGATTTAAAGTTCTTTATTTTCACTGTCTAAAGGAAGTCGATTAGGCAAATTGTTGGCAAGACAAAAGCTCAAATTTAATTCTAATTTATTGGAGTTAGTGCCCCCTAGTGGAAGTTGAATGGTTTTGCACCTAACAAAGCATTTTCACTAGAATCCCTTTTGAGAATGTGTTAATGTTGCAGTAGCAGATTTACAAAACAATTTAATAACACAACTTAAACAATGTTACAAGTTACAATAAGAACTTCTACTCTCTTTTTTAAATACTATGACTTAGGATGCAGATTTAATGGTATGTTCTCAAACAGCAGTTTGGTTTTTGTTTTACAGACAAAATGTGATCTAAACGTATTCTGGCTTTTATGTTTTTTTATTCTAGTACAAAGCTGGCTGTGTTGAGCACCAACCTGCCCCAAAAGAAAGCCCTCACTCTCCCCTCCCTAACAAGCCAGCCCCACCAAGTGCTTGCAAGTGACCTGGTGCCATATTCAGATGTTCAGCAGGTAATCACATAGCTAACACTCCCAACATCAAATACTTTTACTTATTTTGCACAAACACTAACAGTCTTCTTTCTTTCTCCTTTGCAGGTATCTAAGATAGCAGCTTATGCTTACAGTGCAATCTCTCAAATCAAAGTGGATGCTAAAGAGGAACTGGTGGTCCAGTTTGCCATTCCCTGATTCTGAGACTCTGAACCTGCATATTGTTCCTCCCATTTCACTCTCTCTCTCTCTCTCTTTCTCTCTCTTGCTCTGCCACTCCAGCATCCTCATCCTCCAACCCACCTTTTATTAAAACATTTTGGTCCTTGTTAGACATGACTCTAACTGCTACACTGATGGACTGTAAATAATTTCACTCCGTTTGAACTTAGGTGAAATTATTAAAGGAGAGTGACACTGAAGCTGGGTTACTGAAGATGGATATGATTTCATTCTTCATCAAGACCACCTCTATATGTAAATCATAGGTCAGTAAAGCTAGATGTGGAAAAAAATATTTATTCATTTTAGGTTTTTATAAAGGTTTTCAGGGTCTTTTTGGTAACTATTTTAGTCTGTTCAAGTTCTGACAAGCATGTAGGCAGAGCTTCAGGATGGTTTATTCAACGGAACTTCTCAATAACTGGATATTTAAGAAGTTTGGGATGTAGTCATGTAACATGTTCACAGCCTCTTAGTTAAAAGTACAGTGGTTGAAAATGAAAGAAAAATAAACTTTCAACATAGATTCACATTTATTCACAATTTCATACATTTTTCAGCATATCAACCATTTCTCAGTTTGAACAGTAAAAATGTCAATCGCTGCTTAAAATAAAGATTAATGGTGTTTGGTTTTCCCCCTCAAGTCTTGACGTCACTAGAAAGTAGATGATTTTAGTTCAGTCTCTTCTAATCGGGTGTCACTCAGCATTAAGAACCATTACATCATCCTGGCTGGAGGAATTTTTGTTGCCTGATATTATGTTTAAAACTTAACGGGTAATAAGTTATAACAAAATACCAAACCCACCTTGAAATGACGCCACATCATGAGTTATGGGTGAGGATCTCTGGTGGGTGAGGATGCAAACACAAGCAGGGGAGGGTTCTGGTTGTATCGGCCTAAAATGATGTCACTAAACAGGAAACATTTGGGCATCTTTAAGGCCTTGAGTTTACAGAGTAACATTTACATTTAAAGAAGCTTAAAATATTTGAGATTGAGATGGTGGGATGTGGAGGATGCAGGGATGTATGTTGTGTGTTCTTACCTTTGTATAGAATTTTTTGATCAACTTTATTAACAGCTGATGGATTGTATGAAGTGCTCTTTATTGGAAGTTAATCGGCCAGCCCTTTGAGATGATAATTTTTTAAAAATGAGATGCGGCTACAGTTTTGAGCTCTTTGATTATTAACTTTTACACAAAACATTTCTTTGCAGATTAGGATGTTCACATTAATCAGTCGCTTAACATTGTAGCAGCGTGACAGAGTGTTAACATGCTCCTAAACCGATTAAATAATCTCAGACCTTTTTGTGATTTTTTTGTTTTGTTTTGTTTTGTTTTGTTTTTGGTTCTATAAATGTCTGTGTCAGGTCACTAAAGGGATGTTCTGTAAAAGGCTGTGGTTATTTATACCACACAACTGATCCGAGTTGTATCTTTTTGTTATTGTTTGTTAACATGAAAGACTGTATGTTTGTAATATCTTAGGCTTGTACCAAAAAGTTTAAAATTTTTTGTTTGTTTTTGGTTTAATCAGTTCATTAAAACCCTTAAATACAACAGTTGTGGTTTTTTTTTTATATATACTTTTTCTTTTGTGGTTTTTATGGTGAAATTTAGCCGCTGACAGCAAAACTTTAAAGTAATGTTGTTTTTACAAAATGAACCAAGACAATCAAATATGTTTCACATCGTGTCAGAGATATTTGCTTCCTTTGTGTGCTCCTTGTTGTAATTTATAAAATAACACTGCAATTACTGATTTTTAATTCCCATGCGTATTCTTATGAGCAAATCATACATGGATTCATTAGATGAAAAACTAATTTAAATGAAAAGCATAAGTCAGTATTACAGTACAATACAGCGATCACTATTTGTACTTTTTGTTCCTTAAGGTAACCTACCGGTATTCAATAAATGCAAATTCCCTGATCTCAGTGCAGGGACCTATAAAAAGGCAGAGAAGTTATTACACAAAAATTACTTTTTTTCCTTCAAATAATGCAAGGATGGTCTAAACAACCACGAGAAACTTTAAGTCATTGGACTCTTTCCTTTTGTCTTTTGTTACGGATGTCTCCTTGATGCCAGAGCTTTGCTAGGACTCGTTCCTGCTGTGTCACAGCGCTGAAGTCCATAGCTTTTAACTGAGGCAAAGCTGAAACCACACGATACCTACAAACAGGAAAACAAACTATAATATCTTTTTTTTATGCTAGATCAAACAAACGGCCCTGAATGCTGACTCTGATGATGTTTGTAAACTCTGTATAAAGCAGATTTCATCCATACTGATGCAACATTTATGCTATAAACCAAAGGAGAAGCTGCATTGACTCATAAGATGTTGTTTATTGTGTTTTGCACAGTATTTACAAAAAAAAAAACCCTACAAAGCAGTGGTATAAAAACCTGCATTTAGTTTAATAAAGTACTAAAGCTCTGCAAGATGTGTCAGGTTTAAATGTTATGTGTTACATTTTAAAAAGCCCTACCTGTAAGTTTTGTTTGTTTCTACAGGATTTCCATGCAGAGTGATGGAATGAAGATGTGGCAGCACTCCCAACCTGTCCACCTCTGACAGAGTGTAAATGTTGTTTCCGTGAAGATATAACACACGGAGGCCATGCATCTCACACAAAACCTGCAAAGTATTTGCACGCGTGCTATTCATCCAACATGCAATCTAACGTAAAGAGTAATTAAACGCTCAAATGTAAAAATGGGGCAGAGAAACCTCACCTGGTCTATGTGTGAGAGCTGGTTGAAGGAAAGATCAAGCCAGGCGAGGTGTAAGGGTTCAGCTAGGAAGTGGTTGATAGTTTTCTGGAGGTCACACAGGTCAGTGATGCTATTATTATTGAAACGCAGGGAACAGCTAAAGTATTTCCCCTCTGAATTTCTCTTCAACGGCCGCAGACTGCTCTTAGGCTCCTCCACCAGTGCATCTGAAACAGAAAATAAAATCCATGCAGTGAACATGAAGTACTGGCTGATATGTTTTTATGCCCACTGAATGTATTAAAAGAGGCTCTTTTTGTTTCTCAAATCAAACTTGTGTTCACATTTTCTTTACATTATACAGCAGATGCTTATGTTAAAGTGGGTTGGCTCAGTTTATTATTTTTTGTCAAATTCACAGTTTAGTTCTACAAATTTCTAAATTTAATTTGTGTTTAATGTGGAAGTTAACCCCCTCAAACAAGTGAAATGTTGAAGATATTATTACTTGTTATAGAAAATTACCAAAACTACAAAATGTTGAGGTCCAAAATATTTTTTGTTCCTTACACATTGTAAGGTCAAAGGTCAAATAAGACTTTTTTCTTTTCATAGTGTTTGTTTTCTATGTACAAACAGATAAAAACTAACACATTTGATATAGAAAGTGTCACCTGTCAATTTGCTGATATTTCTGAAAGATAAATCTACAGGTGCTCCATTCATGATGTCACACCTTATCAACCTGCAGGGATATGAATAAAATGTTTAGCAGTTTTTCAGAGACAACATTACCACTTTTAAAACATCAGTTAGATTTTAGTTGTTTTTTTTATTATGCTTAATGATCAGAATAAATGAACTGAACAGTCATTGTTACACTTACCAATAATGTAGACCAGCGTGTTATAATTAAGGGAAGGTGGAAATTCCTTGTCGTTTTGGCCAGGGCAGGCTGTCAACGTAACAACAATTCGTTTCTAAGGAAACAAATGCATGCATTGTGGGAGATGTAGTATCAATGTTTAGAAGATTCAGTAACGCCTTACTAGAATTCCTCTAAAATGTATATATTTATTAGTTTAGCTGATATTTTAGTTGAATTAAACTTTTGATTTATACGTGTATCATCGTGGCTTGTGAGATTTTTTTTGTATGTCGAAATTCAGTTGTTTTGTCGAGCTCTGTAACCAGCAAATACCATAAAACTAACATTAAAATAAAACTTAATAGAGTTTTAATGCTAATCTGTACCAACGGAGCGCATTTGAACATCATTATGTGTCCCACTGATTATTTTGAGTCCGATCAGGGCAGGCTACGTAACGAACAACGGTGTTATGCCAAAAACAGTATCTACAGTGAAGAGCACCCTAAGTTTCTTTTATCCGCTCTCAAATCCACCCCTTAGGTAAACTTTATGTTTAGGGTTAGTGATTTTACCCTAGATTTGTGATTGTGCACGTTGTGGCTGTTTAGTCTGCGATAAAAAGTACCAAATTCAGCCTAAATTTATGTCAAATAAAGATAAATAACTACGTTTATACGGGCAATGATCAACACAAATTTGTTTGCTATTTTTAATTTTTAGTTTTTTTCTTTTCTGAACACATATCCTTTCCACCGTACGTACGCCTTCTTCGGTACAACACCTAGACGCAACTTCCGTCTTTTTATCCAATCGCCATCGCCTATTTTCAAAGTCGTCGATACGTGTAAAGCGATTGGTTGGTTCAATCTTCTAAATATTTTTGAATTTCGACCTGGGCTGTTTCTTGAGCAGGAGAGAGGAGAGAGCAGTTTGTTCACAGCCGCCGAACTGAGCCTCTTTGCGGTGAGTCATTTAGTGGGTGACGTTACTTAAATCCAGTTTTTTTATTTAGTATACAACTAAGTTCGCGTTTGCCAAATAGGGACAGTAAAATCAACATAACAGTAGTTATTAATATAACTTTAAAACATGTTATATATGCGAACACGTTCGTGTGGTAATGCTAGCTAGCTGCTGCAAAGGCTAACATACTAGAGCTTTTCTGTTTATTCATTGTTATTTTTTGCCTGCAGAGTGAAAATTTGCCAGAATGGCCAACGTGGGTGTTAAAGCCCTTCTTAGTTGGGTAAGTTGATCCATGGTGTGCAGGATTTGGCTTTGGGGACGGTTTTAATGGATTGTTTTACTTTAAATCAATGTTTTACAGGTGAAAAGCGCCACCCAAGCAAAAGAAAAAATTCAAGTCGATGATTTAAAGGATGGGGCAGTCCTTTTAAGTCTTATAAATTTTCTGTAAGTAGTAGAAATTTGTTTTTATGTATGGTTTGTGTACACAAGATTGATGATTACTCAGCAATGATTTAAACATGTTTCCCATGTTATTCTTGTCTGTTTTAACAGAAAACACAGGCACATTAACAGTGATTCTGTCGAGGAAAGATTTAATCTAATCTCTACATTTTTAGAGAGTAAGTTTTTTTTATTATTATTAATATCTAACATTTTAATGCTCAACTTTTCTTTCCTCATCATTACAGCTATTGTAGCTCAATAGAATTGTCTCTATATACATGTCAATTAAAATAATAGGGTTATCTGACTGTGATAAGAATTTTTTTCATCTTTGACCTAACCCTGAATTATTGTTTGACGTAGTATCAAGCCTGGCAATCCTGCACCATCTTGAAGCAGCTCTTTTTAGATAGATGTTGACCCTCTTATGTAACTAAAGTCTGTGTTTGTTTCTTAGGAGATTGCAGATTCTGTCCAGCGATGGGAACATCTATTTCATGGGACAGCATCAAAAATGGAGAAAATCTGATAGTTGAAATTGCAAAGGTTTAAGTCAAATACATAAATTGTGATTAAAAAAACAAACAAACACACAAATAAAGAGTCATTCTGACATTTTTTTTCTTTTTAAAATCATTAGGTGCTTCTTTTGCTTGTATATTTTGATATAATGAGTGAACGACTCACTTTAAAAGTGTTGGATCATCAAGTGGAGGTAAACAAAATACTATTTCATTTTAAGATCTCTATTTACATTTGTGTTTTAAAAAAATCATATGTTTACTTCCTTTCTGTTAGGAACAACTTGCGTACCTCACAAATTCCTTTGTGTTGGAGAGCAACGGTAGCGTGTATCTCAGCAAGAAACTCGATTCCTACTTGGCCAAGAAACGTAAGTCACAAATTTGTTCTTTTCTGTTTCACTTAAGACATTACTGTGTATACACACTGTGGCTCTGGTGAAGATTTGACTTTTAAACTGTAATCTTCAGTTCTTCCTTACCATGAGGAAGACGCCAAGTCACTGGAAAGCACGTCGTCATCTAACTTGTCAACGGTCTTTTCTGATGAGGAATCTCCTGTCCATCGCCGCTTTAGGAAAGTTGTGTTTGTGGATATGGAAGAAGTGGCTTCTTCTTCTGCAAGGTATTTTTGGTAGATTTAAGATTAAGCCAACATGAGCCTATAACATTAATGTCAATAAAATAATCTTATACCCAGTCTTGATCAAAACATTCTCATCCCATATGAATCCATGGAATTAATGTTTGATCTGCTTTTAATTCTACAGCAGGTCTCCTTTGATGGATATTATGAATACCCCCAAATTTCAGTTGCGGCAACTTCAAAGGGAGATGATTAGGGAGAGGGAGTACAGAGATGGCATGGAGAGAGAGCTGGCCAGCATGCTTACACTAAATGCACAGAGAGGTACTGTATCATATTTACAGCCCTGTAATACACATTTTGTTAGAATATGCTCTTTTAACTAAAGCCTAACTGCATTGTCATCTTCAGAGTCTCACGTCAATCAGCTACAGTATCGCATTGACAAGCTAAACGAAGAAAAGAACACTTTGGATCAAATTACCAGAGAGCAAATCAGTGAGCTTCAGACAAAGAACGACACGTAAGTGCCAAAGAATGCAGCTAAACCCACTGATTAGACATTTTCTTTTATTAATGTGACCACCTGTTGCAGTGAGGTGGTGTTGCCCTTGCATGGTTGTATGTTTAGCTCTACACACCCATCTGTTGTTTGTTTGTTTGTTTTTTGTTGTTGTTTTTTTTTTTTTGCAACATGTCTTTCATTCACCAGTGTAGGATGATTATCTGTAATAACTTGGGGGTGAACTCATGTAACCAATTTTGCATCCAGGTTGCGACTGCGTCTTAATGAGGTTTTAAACCAAAACCAAGAGCTGAAGAGAACATCTGCACTAATGGAGCGAAAAGTGGATGAGCTTACCGAAGAAAGTGGGTCCTTCTCCTCTCAGGTAGGAAACCTCAAATGACCTTTTCTCTGTATGGACTTCATTGATGGAATATTCATCTTTATAATGTTTACCTTCGTTGTCTGTTTTTGGAAATCTGACACTAATGTGCACATGGGTACAATTTAACTGGGGGGTGATGATGTCATTTTGGCACCCTATGTCCTATAATGACCTCCAGCATTTTGTATATATGTAGTCTTTACAACTGAAAAGTCAATTAAACATCACGAAAGTCAGAGTCTTTAAAGTTTTGAACAAAGATTGGTGTCTTTTTGTTTGTCGGGTTAGTGTTTGTTTATTTAATGAGCTGAAATCTAAATACAACTCCATTCATTCATAATGTCACAACCCTACATAAATATCATAATAAAACACCCATAAAAGATAATTAAAACTAAAAGGGTACATAAATAAATAAAAACCATTAGGAACCTTGTTGCCTATTCATCTCACTCCCTCTGTTTGTTTACAACCTTATTTGATAAGGGAAGAAATGAATGCTTATAGCGGTTATGTTTACATAAGACCAACCTACACCTCCGTCACGAGTTCAGCAAAACATACTCAGTATTAGGGCTGCACGATTCTGGATAAAATGATAATCACAATTTTTACTTTTTTGCTTAGAATTGAAATCACTATTCTCTCATGATTTTTTTCCAATATAAATGGGTTTTTTTGCACTTATTCCCTGCACATCAACTTTGTAACAGCTGACACTGAACATAAAAACAATAAATGTCTCTCTTGTCTTCTCTTACATATACAACCTTTGAATAATTTTAACAACAACAGGGAGCGCTTGTTTTCATGCAGATTATGTCCCGGACCAAATGCGGTACAATTGTGGTCTTCTTTTTAAAAAAATTGTTGTCATTTGGAAATGAGATTGCATACAAGCATGAATTAAGATCACAATTTTTTGACGATTAATTGTGCAGCCCTACTCGGTATACAGAACATGAGAAGGATCATTTAGAATGCAGTGTGCCTGAAGAAAGATCAAACCCTGAAGATGCCGCTTCCTAAACAAGTTAACATATTTTTATAGTTCAGTCATGTCCTCTTTTTCTCTGAAGTGATTTTATTAGATATCTGCTTGTGAAAATCAACCATTTGTACGGCTTTAAATTCAGGATTGCAACATAGCCCAGACTGTAACAGTTGTTGGTAAATTTGTGTTTTTTGTTTTGTTTTTTATTTTTAGGTGAGAGCGTTAAGTTCACAGCTGGCCATCTCTGAGGCAGAAGTTAGGAGACTGACACAAACGCACTCCTCTGAGGAGGAGGAGTGGCAAATCAAAACAAGCAGTCTGTCATCTGAACTGAGCCAATCAACTGCAGAGAAGGTAGAGAAGAGTTTACAGCATGAAACTTGATCTGATTTGTAGACAGCAATCCAACATCATTATAGCAAAATGTTTTGCTTTATTAGCTGTGTCGTTTGGTTATGGAATAACAAATTATAAAATAATTTACCCAGTTTTTTTATATTGGGTTTGACCTGATCTCTCATCACATCTGTTTGTGTTTTGCTTAGGAGCTTCTGACTGAAAAACTTCTGATCCTACAAGGAAAGATCACCTGTTTACAGGATGAATTAAGCAATGCCACTAAGGAGGAAGAAGGAGAGAATATGGGTCCTGTAATGGAGGTAAGGAAAAAAACTTTAAAGATTAGAGAGGAAAATCTTTTTTTTACTGTAATAGATGTTTACTAAATGTATTTTCTTCAAATTGCCAGAGATCACTGGAAGCTAAAATCCACAGTCTGAGTGAGACCTTGAAGTATGCGACAGAGGAAGTGCAGGTCAAAGAGAACCTCTTGGCTCAGAAGGAAATGGAAATATGTCAGGAGAAGGACTCATTTAAACATTTGTTGTCATCCTTTGAAGAAGAGACCAGAAGTCTAAAAAATGAGATCCAGGCTAAAGAGGACCAGCTGGCCTCCCTAAAAGAAGAGAGCTCCACTCATTCTGACAGGCTACAGAAAGAAAACATTAGTCTACAGCAACAGATAGATCAAATGGGCAAATCTCTCAGAAATGCAGAAGAAAAAGTTCAGACTCAGCTAGCTTTGCTAAACGAGCAGGAGCAGGAGAGTAACCTTCAGAAGAATCATCTGCAGCAGCAGCTCTCTGCTTCTGAGGACGAGGTGAAGAGCCTGAAGGGGGAGATCCAGACCAAAGAAGAGCAGATGAGTTTGATAAAGAATCAAAGTTCAGAACAATCAAATCAACTACACGCAGAAATAAAAGACCTGAAGGAGCAGGTTGAGCTTCTTAGTTCCTCACTGAGAGCAGCTGAGGAGGGCTTGGAGTCAAAGGAAACTCTGTTTGCAGAGCAGCAAGCACAGAGCTCTCAGCACATGGAGGCCCTGCAGATCCAGATGGTAGCATCTCAGGATGAGGTGAAAAGGCTGAACGCAGAGATCGGTGCTAAGGAGGAGCAGCTGGTCCAGCTGAAGGCTGAGACGTCTACACACTCTGAGTTACTGCAGCAGGAGATCCAAACGCTAAAGAAGCAGATTGAAAGCACCACAGACTCTCTTAAGGTTGCTGAGGATCAGGTTAAAGTCAAAGAAGATCTGATGGTCAAACAGGAACAGCAGAACACTTTGCAGATTGAAGAACTTAAACGGCAGAGAGCTGTTCTTCAGGACGAGGTGAACCGCTTGGAGCAGAACATCCAGATTAAAGAAGATGAAGTCCGTATGGTGAAATCTGATCATTGCAAGGAGGCAGAGGTACTAAATAATGAGATCCAGACTCTCAAAGATCAAGTAAATAGTTTGACTGAGACCTTGAAGAATGCTATAGAAGAAGTGCAAGTCAAAGAGAATCTCTTGGCTCAGAAGGAAATAGAAATATGTCAGGAGAAGGACTCATTCAAACATTTGATGTCAACATCTGAAGAGGTGAATAGAAGTCTAAAAAATGAGATCCAGGCTAAAGAGGACCAGCTGGCCTCACTAAAAGAAGAGAGCTCCACTCATTCTGACAGGCTACAGAAAGAAATCAATAGTCTACAACAACAGATGGATCAAATGGGCAAATCTCTCAGAAATGCAGAAGAAAAAGTTCAGACTCAGCTAGCTTTGCTAAACGAGCAGGAGCAGGAGAGTAACCTTCAGAAGAATCATCTGCAGCAGCAGCTCTCTGCTTCTGAAGACGAGGTGAAGAGCCTGAAGGGGGAGATCCAGACCAAAGAAGAGCAGATGAGTTTGATAAAGAATCAAAGTTCAGAACAATCAAATCAACTACACGCAGAAATAAAAGACCTGAAGGAGCAGGTTGAGATTCTTAGTTCCTCACTGAGAGCAGCTGAGGAGGGCTTGGAGTCAAAGGAAACTCTGTTTGCAGAGCAGCAAGCACAGAGCTCTCAGCACATGGAGGCCCTGCAGATCCAGATGGTAGCATCTCAGGATGAGGTGAAGAGGCTGAACACAGAGATCAGTGCTAAGGAGGAGCAGCTGGTCCAGCTGAAGGCTGAGACGTCTACACACTCTGAGTTACTGCAGCAGGAGATCCAAACGCTAAAGAAGCAGATTGAAAGCACCACAGACTCTCTTAAGGTTGCTGAGGATCAGGTTAAAGTCAAAGAAGATCTGATGGTCAAACAGGAACAGCAGAACACTTTGCAGATTGAAGAACTTAAACAGCAGAAAGCTGTTCTTCAGGACGAGGTGAACCGCTTGGAGCAGAACATCCAGATTAAAGAGGATGAAGTCCGTATGGTGAAATCTGATCATTGCAAGGAGGCAGAGGTCCTAAATAATGAGATCCAGACTCTCAAAGATCAAGTAAATAATTTGACTGAGACTTTGAAAAATGCTTCAGAGGAAGTGCAGGTCAAAGAGAACCTCTTGGCTCAGAAGGAAATGGAAATATGTCAGGAGAAGGACTCATTCAAACATTTGATGTCATCCTCTGAGGAAGAGATCAGAAGTCTCAGAAATGAGATCCAGACTAAAGAGGATCAGTTGGCCTCTCTAAAAGAAGATTCTGACAGGCTACAACAAGAAATCAAGATAATTTCTCAAAGTCTCAAAGCTAAGGAGCAAAATTTAGCTGAAAGTCAGCAGGAGTCTTCTCGACAGATTCACATTTTACAGCAGCAGCTCCTGTCTGTAAACACGGAGCTGGAAACACTCAAAGAGACACTAGCTACAAACCAGAGACTAAAGGAGACTTTACAGGAGTTGCATGTTTCCGCACTAAAAGAGAAGGAAACTCTTGTTCAGGAAAAAGAAATGCTCATGATCAGGATCCTCCAGGCTGACACGGATCAAAAAGCTCTAGAGAAAAAAGTTGAAACCCTAACTATTGATAAGGAGAGACTTGCTCAAGCCAATCAGGCCATTGAGCGGGAGAATAAAGCTTCACACAAACTGGAGTCTGTGCTGCAGAAGGAGCTTGAAATCCTGAAAAAGGAGAGGGAACAACTGTTGAAGGAAAGGGAGAAGGCTAAAGAATCCGAGCTGGTCAACAGAGACTTGAAGGAACAGCTTGCTGCGAAATCTGAGGCAGTGGAGCATTATAAGGCTCAGGTTGGTGCAATCAGATCTACAATTAACCACTTTCTTCTCTGTAATATGTATTTTCAGACTTCTTTGCTTTATTTTACCCTCATTTAAAAAAACAAAAACAAATATTTATGTTCACTCTTCTTTTGCTTGATGGAGAATGAGTTGTTTGAACCGAGATATTGATTGATTTTGGTTTCACGGTCCCACAGATGGAGAAAGCTGTGAGCCACTACAACAACAAGAAGCAGCTTCTCCAAAACCGTGAGGAGGAAATGGTGTCTCTGAGATGTGCTTTAGATGGAAAAGACCATGAAGTGAATGCCATTCTCATGGAGAAGAAGCTGCTTCAAGCTGATATGGACAAGATCCAGAACAACGAGAAGAAACTTTTGAGCACAATGGCCAGTTTGGAGGCACAGGTTGGTTGAAGTTGCTGCTTGGAAGTAAAAATGTGGTACATTTCTGTTGCATTCCATCTTAAACTCTGACAATGTTTTTACCTTTAGTTGGCCTATGCTGACCAAACGCTTCGTGCACAAAATAAGATTCACGGCAATGAAGGTGGTTTGGATAAAGAGTCCTATTGCTTGGCGGTTCCCAAGACTCGCTCTGTCGTTTTCACCAGGTCACAGGTGAAGAGGAGCATGAGTTCTGACAGCCTGGATCAAAGCTCTCTGGATGATTCTCTGAATGCTACCAGGTAAAGTCTGGGTTGTGCTGCAAAGCTGAATTAAAAGCTGTCATTTACCGAAAGGAGGATGATTTTAAAAAAATCTTTTAACAGAAGAAGTGGTTAATTTCCTGAGAATTTTTACATAGAGGTGTAGATGTTGTTTGATTTGCAGAAATAGTTTGGTTAAAATGTAAAATAAGAGAAAAGTTAAGTACCTGCTCCTCTAACCTGCACACATGATGGTTAATTTGATTTGTTCTGAGGTAATATGGGAGAATTTACTGTTATCTTAAACCTTTACAGGAAGTTGTCTGCACCTGATGAGTCAAGCACACCACTCGTTCGCAGCTCGGAGCGCTTGGCAGCCAAACGCCGAGGTCATCGGGCCGAGTCACTGGAAACCCTGTACTTTACTCCAATTAACACCAGACAGACCAAAAGGTAGGCTGTGATTAGAAGTAATGGTCATTTTTTTCTTTTAATGTAATGGTTTTAGTCGCCATATCTTGTCGCAATATGTTTTTGTTTATTTTCTTTACCTAGGAGCAGTCCAAAGTCCGACACGGAGCTGGAATCGGCCCAGAAAATCCCTCCTTCATCCGCCAAACGACGCAGGACCACACAGGTTATTAACATCACCATGAACAAGGTGGAGGAAACTCTTTGGCACATCCACACGTTTTGCATGGTCATAGTAACACATTCTGTTGTAAACTCAAAAGCAACATGGCTTTTCTTCACTCTTCATGGCATGTTCAGATCTTTATTATCGTCTCTGTTTCCACCTCATAAGTTGTCTTTATCCATCATGCCCAACATTATTTTATTTTAGAACTGATTTTATGGCACCACCGCTGTAATTTTTAAGCAACCTATAAATTGTGATTTGTAGAAAATGGCAGGCTCTTCTGAGGAGGATGAGACGTTCTACAGCTTGGGTTCTGTTCGCTCTCTCGCCCCCTCTGCTCGCCCCGTATCTATGGAGCTCTTTGACACGCCTGTTGGTAAGACCGGAGCTTCCAGCGACCAGCTCATGAGTCTTCCAGGCTACAGACGGAGCACTATTCATTCGCAGAGTAAGTACATACCTGGATCACTTATTTTAATTTAGAATGAATACATTTTTTTCCCCAGAAGTTTGGAAATATGCAGTATTCATATTTAATTTTGAAGTTTTGATGTTTCTCCTGCATCTATTTACTTCCAGCCACTGGCACGTTCTGTGTTGGAGCAGAAAATGAGCCAGACGGTGGGCCTGATGACTGGCTGAGAATCGCAGAGCTCCAGGCCAGAAACAAGGCCTGTCTCCCACACTTAAAGAGCAGCTACCCTGTGGAGTCTGAGGTGAGGAGAGAGGAAAACCTGACGGGTTCAGAGGTGGTGAGAATGAGATGACATTTTTATATCAAATCTTTATTCATGTGAAATTCCTCCCTTGGTTTTATTTCTAAAGACCGGAGGTAATGGTGGATTCTTCTTTACTGATGACGACCTCCGCACCGGAGACCCGTCTGAAACGATCCGACGGGCGTCGATGATGCCAGGTCAGCTTCAGGACTCCCTTGTGTCCCATCGTCAGTCCCTCATGTTGGGTCAGGCAGGTGCTGGAACTCGGGCTCATCGCATGTCCCTGATGCCAGGACAGCTTCCATCCAAAAGACCTGGCCAGAAAAGCCCGAGGAGCACAAAACAGTCCTCATCCACGATGTCCTTACATCATTCTTCACCTGAGGTTTGTTTACAGTAAATGACAAAAAAATTCATATTTTTTAACTGTCACTTAAGGCTCTAGCTTGACTGAAATTTAATAGATAAATCTTAAAACATAATCATGTTTGAGTAACTTCCACTAAAATGTGAATAGTTACTAGACTGTCAAAAGTGGTTGAATAGTCTAAATGTTTAATTTTGCAAAAAAATTTATCGTGTTTGTTTTTTATCTGAATTTAAAGAAAAAGACAAGAGCCAGCTGCTTTCCTCGTCCGCTTACTCCCAAAAACAAGAACGTGAGCAGTGGACCATCCAGCAGCCATCTGCACCCTGTCCTCACTCCTGTGAGTATAACACACACACACACACACACACACACACACACACACACACAAACACACACACACACAATGTTTAATATCTGGTGGAAAAGCTGTCAAACATAGTGGATTAACTGGGTTTTTTTCTCAAATTAACCTCAGGCTCAACGAAGACAGTCGACTGTATTTACAATCGAGAACACACCAAAGAAAAACAGTTACTTAAAAAAAAGATTAACCAAACTTCGAAGCTCGGCCCGTAAATCCTCTCCTGCTCAAGCCGGCAGCTCAAAGTCACCACAAAAGAAAACTTCTCGAGCCACAAGCAGATCTGCCAAGTCTCCTGGATTGACGGAAAGTGCTCGCAAGGTAAAAAAACCAAACTGACAAATGCAGACATTCAGCTCATATGATGTTTTTTAATGTTGTAATAAGCTATAGATAAACAGCACAGTGACTAAACCTTGGTCGTCAGTATAAATTATTCTCCAACAGGACTGGAAATTGAATGTGGAGAATGTTGCTAGATGCAGCTCACTGCTCTTTTTGTAAGGAGTTGTGTTTGGAAAAAGTAGTTACTGGTGTGCTGTAATTAAATATTTACACCCATTAAGTTAAGCTCCTTTAATATTAGTACTGGCCAAGCTTATATTGTATAGAAAAATAATTAAGTTGTTTGCTATGTCAGAACTTTTTTCTTTAGGTTTGCCAGCTTTGAAAGACTTTTAGGAAATTATATTTCAATATTCAAAACATGAATAAAACGTGAAATGCATGCAGTTCCTCTGCCAGGAGGGACGTCCACACCTGAGTGGCTACACTTTCCAGTTTTTGTGCATTTGTTAATAAAAAGTAGTAATAAAGCTGGCAGCTATGTGATAGAACTACAAACTAATGAATGTCTCTGATGGCATGGTTACTGCAGGTTGACTTCATTTAATCCTGGCGTTGAGATAAAGACACACCTACTACAACAGTTGCAAAACTTGTTAGAAAGGACATCTCTTAAAGCTGGCTTAGGAGCTGCATTCCATTCAGATGATCATTTTTTCTGAAGTTGTGAAATGTTTTTACTTTAATAGCAAAGCCACTTTTCTTATTTCCAACTTCTGCACACAGATTAGTAATTTACTGAAACAAAGTGACGTTCAGTAACTAGAAATTCAATCTTTGTTTCAGAGATCAGTGTCTGTTGAACATCAACTTTTGGAGGTTGATGAAGGGTAATATTTATTAGGTTTTTATATATATATATTTTAAGGGCTCGTTCTCACATGATGGTGTAATAATTTACAGTTTCCATCACTTATTAAGGAAAAGGGTGTTCACATTTCCATGATCACTACCCCTCCTAAACAGCATTTATCATTTAGTATTTTATGTTTTTAACGAATTATTGCATTGATGTCACATAAATGTGCTTATTTATACACGTGGGTTTAAAAATCTGTTCTGTTTTTATTCCACAGATGATGCGCAGAATGAAAGTCTGAATGATTGTGTGTGATCATCCTTTATATTTTTATTTTTTGGTGTCACTTTTCTTTTTATATATGTTCATTGGGACAATTTTGCACATTATTTTGTTAATTTTTTTCATGATTGTTATTAAAATGAATTAAATGACATGACTGCAGTCTATTTATTGTATTGGAGTCCAATGATCAGATGCATTTAAAGGACATCTCATCAAGTCTGACTGACTTCTACACAGATGGATTTTGACAGGTGAAACTGTTGAATTTGTTCTGCCACTGGAAAAACCTTAGGGGTAGTGGCTCACCTGACGATGGCATCTAAAACTTTTCAGTCCACGTTGAGAAACTTAACAAAGACCTGTGACAACAATAATAAAATCAGATAATTAAAACTTATTTTTCAGCTATAATCAAAAACTTATTCACTGATTTTCTGCTGTCAAGTGAGAAACATTGCAATGACCTGATGTGGTTTATTGATAGATAAATTCAGAATCACATGGCACACTTCCTGGTATGAATCCTCAACCTTCAGAATAAAGCTTTTTAAAAAGTTTTCTGTTCAGGTAAGCTGTTATCTAAGATCTTTAAAACTGATCCAAACAAACCTTTTATGCATTGTAGTCATCTGTCTCATCTATTTCTGTAAAGAATCTCATGTGCCTTATCTTGAGAGGCGATGTATAAATAAAACTTCAAGTGAGAGTGAGTAATTGTATTCTGAAACTTAATAAGCTATTTCAATGACAAAATGACTTTAAATGCTCAGAAAATGAAAAAAGAATACAAAAGAATTGCAATTAAAGGTTGTAGTTAGTTAAATGACCATGACATTTAAACATAGCATATTTATACTACATTGTACACTACATTTATATTCATTGTACAAAATTATTATTGCTGAAACATTGCTAAAAGAAATCTAACTCATTCCCTCACCAACCATTAAATTATATGTGTTTATAAGTTTGTATGTATTGCAAAATTGATAAACGTTGGTGCTGTTGGCAATTCTAAGCTAAACTTAATTATACTTCTAGAAATCATCTAAGAATATCCTTAGTAGTTTTAAAGATTATGCTTTTATTCTGAAAAGTTCTACCGGAAGTTGACCTTGCAACGACACAAGGATCACGAATGGGATAGGAAATGAAAGTGAGACTTAGCTCATATCTAAACAATAATGGCTTTTTAAATTTAAATTGTTCATGTAGTCCGACGTTAGGCGTGTTTTATTATCAAACGTGGTATGTTAACTCCGTTAATGTTAAACTAACCGTGTGAAAGCGGCTGAATGTACAGGAAAGATACGGAAATACTTGTTTTCTGTCACCCTAAACTTGTCGCTTGACGATTTTTTAAACCGCTTTTTTTTAGCCATAAACATGGACCCGGACATTGCAGTACAAAGGTAAGTGGAATTCGTGTTTAGTAAATGAAACAAAATGCTCACTATTATAAATGTTGATTGTAGTTTTTGTTAGATATTATCACATTAGTAAGCGTCACTGACTCACTTCTCTCAAGCTAGTTTTCACATTTTGTCCCATTTGCTTCCAGTCGTATCTGATGCATTTTCTACATTTTAAAAACATATATTTGTGATTTGGTTTAAATAGTAGCAATGATGTTACCTTTAATTATTATTACGTTATTTTAATAGTTTAATAACTGATGCATAAGTGGTAAATGTCTTGTTAATGCTCCTTTTTAACCTCTGAAGCGCCACAACTTCAGGAAGTGAGGTTGATGAAGATGAGAAGGAGAAGTGGAAGAGACCCCCCTCCAGTTATGGTTCCATGAAGAGTGACAGCGAAAGCATGAGTGGGGAGGCGGAGGAGGAAGGTGAAAGGCCGGTTGCTGTGCTACCAGAACATCCTGCTCCTCCAGAAATGAGGTGCTGTTTATTGGTCCAACTTGTTGTGTCTTACATGCATTTTTGATGCAAGAGATTCAAATTACAGCTGACTTAGCCCAAACTTAGCAGTTTTATTCCACACATTGAAGAATACTATTGTGAACTAATTTCTTTTTAAGCCTTGTCTGCTTTTGTGTATTTTTCATTTGGGTTTATATGTGGGGTTCCTTTCATCATCATCATCTCCATTTTTCTGATAGTATTTTTGACATTGCAAGATTATTCCTAATTGGAACAGCCAAACGCATCTGATTCAGTAGTCATACCTGTAAGGGGGGCGTAATAATAATAAAGAATATCAGAATTTTGGGGAAATGTCCTTGCTGAGATTTGTTGTAGTGTGAAATTAGATCTTTTGCTGATTAAAAAAAAAAAAAAATTCAGGCAAAATTTTAAAGATGGGTCATTACAGCTTGATCCCAATCAGTCTAGTCAGTTATAAATTAATTCATACATACAAGTAATGGAAATAAATTGTGTTTTTTAATAATTTTTTTTAAGTTTAGGAGCTGTTTTATGCCTCAATGATTTATATGTCTGAAATACGAATAAACTCTCCTCTAAAGATGCTCAGGTACTGGACTGAAAATGAATGACAACGCTGCCAAAATCCAAAGCAAACCTCAAAAGGTCTTCAAACTGTTTTACAGTCTACTAATTGACATCACTTCAAAAGGTTATCAGAAACTCTGACAGTTTGGAAGCAAAATATTAAAAAAGAACCCGTCATTAGTTGATATTTTCAAGACTTTTGCACAACTGTAGACACATACAAGCAGACTAATCCTTCTGTGAAGACACACTTAGCTTCCGATGTTTGTTGCTTTATAAGATATTGCTGAATGTTGTTTTTTAATACCTGTCATAGTCTGAAAGTGCTCTTTTAGTTCGTTAATAATCTGATTAATGTTTTGCAGCTATCAGAGGCCCTCAGAGTTTTCAGAGTCTCACTTCACTGAAGTAACACAACAGACCAAACCACCTGGAGCTATGGTCATTGAAGCTGGGTAAAGCACACACATACACACACACGCTCATCTGTAATGTTAATGTTATAGATATGAAGCCTACTTGTGCATCATGTATTTTTTCTTTAGTTGTCACTGTTGCATTTTCTTTACAGCAAATCTAATGTTGATTAGCTTTTGATTTTGGAGGGAAAAAAGTTATATTTTCTTAATATTTCACCTCTAATTTAGGAGTTTTATTAAAGTAGTGATTTTTATTTTTTAATCTTTAAATAACAACAAATATTTGATGTCATTCACAGTTTAATTAAACATTTCCTCCTCCTCTCTTAGCTCCGTTGATCCGGATGATTCACCAGAGGAAGAATTAGAGGATTGGGATGAACCTTTGTACGCTTGTTCTCCAGAACCTCCTGAACCCCTCGAAATGGAAGATTTAATGCAAACAGATGAGAACAGCCAGCCAGGCAGGCCTCACCCAGAACATGACCTGCCTCACATATTTAAAGTACTTTTTACTTCACAAAAGCTTGTTTTTGAAATCAGGATGCATTTTAACTCTACAAACAGTAGTTAATTTGCCAGTGAATGTTAAGTTTTTTTAAAGCAATTTTAGACCAGATACTCCATGTATGGTAAAATGCTGACATGTTTTTTTTTCTGTGCTAAGAGTATCCAGGATACGTTAACACCCCTCAAAAGCGAGGAGCTATTCAAGTTTAAGATGTGGTTTCACAAATGGCAGCCGAACAACATCCTGCAGCAGGTGTTTAAAGGAGATCTTCTTGATTTTGTAGATAAAAGCATTGAGATGCACGGTGAGAAAACACAACTATAGTATAAAGAATGTCCAGTAGAATATCTAATAATGAACTGGGATGACAGTGCTGCAATAACCAGTTTTGGTTTTGATTGAAAGGTTGAATTCAACCAAAACATTTTTCATAAAGTAGATAATTTAATAATTATCCCACAGCTGCAATAGTGATTGTTTGATTAATGCAGTGCCCTGTTTAAAAACAAAAATGTGGACCAGTACTGTTAGAGAGCATATATTCTGATATATTCTCATTGAAAGTCTGTTTATTAGATTTTTTGTGTGTATTTTGCTCTGCAGGTGCAGATAAAGCCCTGGTGAACACAATAAACACTCTTACCAGTATGGATAAGAAGGAGGAGGCTGAAGCACTCAGGGCTAAGTGCAAGAAAGGTACATTTATGCTTTGACTAGTTTAGCACCACCACTGACTAATACAAGGCTAAACTACTGTATGTGTTTGTTTTGATTTAAAACCTTTGTATTTTACTGTCATAAACTTGTATAAGTCATACTGTAATCAGCTTTAGAACATTCATTTCATATGACTGCTGCATGTTTTGGTTGGAGGTTTTGTGTAGATATGTTACTTAACACAGATCCAACAAAGAGTTACCCTTACAACGAATGTGTTACTCTCTGTATTAGGTCAAGTAATTCTCATATATTATATTTCATATGGATTCTATTGTAGGGTTATATAGGGGTAAAGTTGTATATATTGAATATTATTATTATAATTATTCTTAATAATTAATAATAATAGTCAAAACCTCGTAATTAGGGCACCACCCAGCGTTTTCTTTGGAAGGTAAGCTGAGACAACCTTGAATATTATCCTATTTGTATTTTATTGTTATTTATCATTTATCAGTCTGAATCTGAAGGAAGTAGTAAGTTCTTTACCCATTTTCGATATGAACACACAAAAATTACTGGAAGCCCATTTATGATTATATACGGATACATTTATTTACAGAAACCTCAAAATGAACATGTTATAACAGCAACACAGCAAAGTTAGGAATTTGACTTTGTAACCAGTTCAAGTTATTGACAAGATGAATTATTGAGGTTAAATAAATATTAATGACTAGTGTTTCAGAGTGAGAAATGGTTTACTAATGAAATTAAGCTAATTTATTGGCCTATGAAGGGAAGTTGAAGATTAAAGGATTTTCAGGAGGATGGATGGATGAAGAGAGTTAGGTTTAGCTTGCTTTATCAGATTGCATCACTCTTAATAGCCGCAAATGCGTTCATCACAGACCTTTTCCGAGGGCTCCTGTACGGATACACAAGTGTCGCAGTGGTTTTGTTCCTTCAAACTCCTCCGTGGTTCTCTACCAGGTCGGAGTTGATTTGGTTCACTGGATCAGAGGTGTTCCTATATAGGTCACCACTCAGGTCTGGCAGGCAGCTGGAGAGGATGCAGGTTCCGGATGTTTCAACAAGCAGTGAAGTTCTCTCGGCATGGAGATGTCGTTGTTTTCCATTAAAAGTCTAAGGTAGTTTAGTTTCATAATAACGCCGTCTAACTTTTGGTTTCTAACAACGGATAAAAGAAAAATAAACTTTAAAACGTCTAAACTTGGTTGAGAAGAATGTAACGTGAAAATAAAAGAAAAGCTTAACGCCGAAAGTTTCTAAGACTACAGGTTTGGAGTCTGTTCTTCCGGGGAGGCCTCATGTCGCAGCTCTGCATCCTGGCTCCCTGGTGGGGGGAAGCAGGGCCAGCATGCAGGCAAAATGGTGAGGTCATCAGGTCATCTAAGCAGAGAGCCGGAGAGGCGGAGTAGAAAAAGTGGCAAGGCAAGAGAGCTAGCAGTTAGCGCCTTCTGATTTTAAAGGGGTAGAGGTGGAGTCTGGTTCAGCCAATGGTGTGGTTGACTCCACCTTCATCTGCATAAAGGGGAAGTACTTAGGAATGGCTTAAAGGGGATTAATTTTTGATGAGAGGAATAAAGTTTCTAATCAATAAAATAAACCTTTACCACTTTTCTCTCTGAGACGTGATACGTTATTCAGAATCACCTTTTAGACTGCGTGCATCATGTTTATTCTAAGCATAGAAACACATTAAATCCCACATCAGATTAATCATAGAAATCAGTTACTCTTAGCTTAAGAGTACATTAGACGAATAACATTTCTAGTTTCTTGACTAGATTAGATTTAAAAGAGAAAAACCACCCCTAGATATTTTGGATCATATTGATAAACAATATGAACAGTCTTCAAGGAAAATTAACCAAAGAACTTTTACCTAAGTAAATCAAACAGGGAAAAATCAAACTTTATCTTGTAAACACATTTTAAAAGTAAACCTGTGGATATTAACCTTTCTTTATATCAATTTGGATCACACTGAAGTATTATTTCATCTGAAGCCTGTGAGGGTGGAGAGAGGTTAGCACAGACATTTTTAAGGACAGGAGAGACAAAGGAATTCCTGGCTTTCCCCACTGGGTGAGAAAAGGTGGGGTGAGGGTCTTCTGGCTCCATCTCGTCTGTGGGTTATCGAAACTCCTTTGATCACCATCCTGAAAGTTTGTTATTTGAACAATTATCACCAGCTGTAAATTAGCATCAGCATTATCTTTACTGTCACAGAAAGATGAAAGGGGGTTCTTCGACACCAAGGCAGGAATTTATGACCTCCTGAGGGGGAATCTGTTTGAAAGAGGGTGTGAGCTGGTAGGGAAAAGAGTCAATTGTCACACAAACATAATCCATTTCTTGATCTGGACCATATAATTTGGAAATAACGTCGATGTTCGTTACACTATAAAGTCTATTCTGGTGTGAACACCAATAAACAATAAGATGGAAGAATTTCTTTTTAAATGCAGGATCTAAACACAATCTTCATGCAATTTTTTAAAATTCTCTTTTCTTTATTCTTCTCACCAGCGTTGTTTCGTTATTACCTGAAAGACATTTTGTTTAGAAAACACCAAGTCATCCACGAGGGCGTGGTTCAACCTGGAAAGCCGAGTCTTCTAAATATCGTCTACGTGGAGCCTCAGCTGTCCACCTGTGGTTACGGAGGAGTGGATCCCTCTCATGAGTGCCTACCACACCCTCCGATTCCTGTCCAAGTTCCCGCGGAGGACACGTTTGTTGGTGTGAACAATCTGTTCCGACTACAAAAAGATGACGGTTCGCCGGTGAGGACGGTGGTGACCACTGGGGTTGCAGGAGTCGGCATGTCTGTCTCTACAGCCAAATTCTCTCTGGACTGGGCAGAACAACGCGCTAACAGGGTGAGAACACACACACACACACAAACAACAATCACTCCACAGACTGTAGTTTTCACCAAACAGCTGTAAAAGTTATAACATCGTTGGATAAAGTGTGTTTTAGTGAACCAAACCTCCAGGTCTTGTTTCAGGAGTTGGAGAC
Organism: Callopanchax toddi; assembly: GCA_006937965.1. Lineage (NCBI taxonomy): Eukaryota > Metazoa > Chordata > Actinopteri > Cyprinodontiformes > Nothobranchiidae > Callopanchax > Callopanchax toddi. The sequence goes on along the minus strand of SSNR01000056.1, from coordinate 795,440 downwards.
CCTTGGGATCTGATAAATGTTTGCCTTTTACATAATATGTTGGTAAATTTAAGGAAAACGCGTGACGTGCTTTCAGTGAGGCATTTGGACGAAGGTGCAGAGGAAAATTTCAGTGATCCCTTGTTTATTGTGGGAATTGCTTTCTAAAAATAACCCGCATTAGGTAAAATCCATGATGTAACAGTTTTATATTTTTACAATTATTACAGAAATTTGAAGGCTGTAATACCCCTCACTACACACTTTATACATTTTTCTCAGACAGGCATTAACATATCACACCTTTCTTTCTTGTTTAAACACTACCTGACCATCAGAACGGCAGAATAAATGATTTAATTGATATATTATTGATCGTGTCTGACGGACACCGTGTGTTTAAGAAGCCAGCAGCTGCTGCGGTGCAGCACTGATTACCTGCTGAAGAGCTGGAAGTGGGCTGAGAGCTCTTACCTCTCACTGCGCTCTCATGAAGGAAGAGAGCATGAGGGTACAACTGGTCTGCAGTCCAGCGGAGAGGCTTTGTGGTTCTTGGGTAGTCTGTGAAACTGCGAGTCCATGAAAGGTGAACCGTGTTATAGCGAGGGACCACTGTATTGACATGAACCATGTATGAACCATGTTCATACATGGTTCTGTTTTTGAAAACAGCCTCAACGGTCAGTGAAGTGTGACAGACTTCACAAATTTGTGCCGGAGGAGGCAGGAAGTGACAAATGAACCAAACAAGCTTCCCTTCTTCACTTGGTCATAATTTAGTTGATTCTGATTCTACAGTAGCTTCAGAATTGATACACACACAGTGACGTGTCTTTACTTAAACATAGCATGCTGCATGGTGTCAGCTCTTCTGGGTTGTAGACTGGTCACACTGGAGTCTAATGGTGGTCACATTTAAATTATAAAATGAATATTCAACAGAAAAATGTTGTCATAAATCAACATAAAGACCTGCAGTGTGAACGTAGCTTTAGTAAAACCCTCTGCATGTGTTTTTGTGTTGTTTAAAAAAGTCTTTACCACCTACAGTATAGATTGTTTCACAGTGCTGTTTGTTCTTTAAATGTTTTAATTTCCTTCCTGAAGTGCATTAATTTTTTCCCCTTGATCACACGGATAATGAAAGAGGTTCTGAATAAAGTCTTCTCCATCACACCCAGATCATTTTCTGTAGGGTTAAAGTCTGAAGTCCTACCGGCCGATCCTGGTCTGGAGAAACTTCTCACACTCCTCCACAGTCTGAGCCTGATTAAACCAGGTGCTGTGATCTTTAAATATACCTGGGCATCATCAGGGTATACTCTGTGTACATTCAAGCAGTTAATTTTTTTGAAAATTGGAAATAAAAACCAAAACACTTTTTTTTTTCCATTTAATTTATAGAACCAAAATGAAAAGTCAGAGGAATTGTTATCCAACGTCCATTTAAATAAAAATTTTAGTTTCAAACAAAAAACAAACTGCCTGAATGATACACTGATCCATCAGGATTAACGAAATCTGTTGCAAGTTTTACAGAATATTTATATAACATGACCACACAACAGGTCTGGGTTCAGAGATGTTCAGCTAACACATCCTTCTTCTCTGTAACAGGATCAGTTTAACTCATCAGACTGAAACCTTTCCTCATGCTTTAAAGTCCAGTCTTCATGCTTCATAGCAAACTGACATCTTTTTGTTTTAATTTGTTTGACAGAGAAGTGTTTTTATTCCTAATCTCTAAATTAAGTCAGAATATCTAAGAGTTGGTTTTACATCATGTGGGAAAGTTTCTACTTTCACAATGAAACACAAATTAATACTTTTGTGTAGATTTTGTTTTATTTCACTAAACATTCAAATGATCTTCAGTTTTGATCAACTATTGATTTTCAGGTCCTTTTTTTCTATGAAGATAGTGATTCACTATTATTCTGACAAGTTATTCTAAGTTTTAATGAGACATTGGGAATTTCAGAAGTCTCCCAAACGGTTTTGTTTGCTTGTTGGAGATTGATTATTACATGCTACCTATAAAGATGAACACAGAATGTGTTCTCCGAAAAGGGTAGTTTAATAGCACACTATGTAACTTTTTCATATTTTAAAATCTTTTTCTTGAGCCAGTCTGTTCTAATATGACCCTTTACAGCAGGGATGTCCAAAGTGCGTCCCGGGGGCCACTTGTGGCCCTCAGAGGGATTTTGTGTGGCCCTCAGCTGAATTTTAAGAATTATATAATATAGTTCTCCTGCAGGATGTTGATGCAGAGAGATGCTTTCTGATATTTTTATGTTTAGATTTTCACTAAGAGACCCAACAATCAACATAATTGGTAAATTAGAATATTTTTAAAATACAAAATTTACTATCTAATCAAAGTATTTGATTTTTTTATTAATAAGCTTTTTCCAGATAATTAAATGTCCTGGTAAAAAGAACAAACACCTTCACTGACCTTTACTAAAAAGCAGGCTTGTCAGCTCCGTTCATAAAACATGACTGAAGTTTTTAACTAAAAACAGTCGACCAATCAGATCCAGTATATTTCATGCTTTTATTATTGAGTCAAACGTACAAGATCCCTGTACATCTTGTATTCACAAAAATTCTGTTAATTAAAATGGTGCATTTATAAGGAATTTGTGAGCAGAACAAATAAATAAAATCATTATTTGCCTTTTCGTTTTAATTCTTTTTAAAAATTCGAACTTTTGTGGCCCTCGAGGACTTTACACTTGGTGATTTCGGCCCTCGTGTTGAAAAGTTTGGACACCCCTGCTTTACAGGGTTAATGAAAAGTCACTCAGCCCCATCTGCTGCTTGTGTCCAGGATACCACATTTGCAACTTCTGAGTCTCTGGTCTGGTGCCCCAGAAGTCTCACAAAGTCACGTATCTTGCGAGGGTTAGGCTAACCTAGTATGGCTAGCTGTTATGCTAGCATTGGAGTGTTTTTAGCTCATGATTCCTGCTTTTTTTTCCATCTCTCCCTGCTTGAACACAGCTGATTTCTTTGAATGAGTGATGAACCGCTCCAGTAGAAAGCAATGAAGGCTAAGGAGACATTTCAACAGTTAGATTTAGGTGTTTCTGAGCAAAAACAATGGCGCTAACGTTTTTACGACAGTGATTTAAAACAGACACTGGGGGGTGCCAAAACAAGCAAGACTGCATAGTATGCCTTTAAGGATGTATTTACTACATTTGTTAGAATTAAAGATGTGATATAATAAGTGTTTTTTTAGATGTTAAGATGTCCTTTGATACCTGGAATGAACTGAGATCACCTCAGGTGAAATTTACTCAGGTTCACATTTCACATAAGATTTAAGTATCCAGTATGTTGTAACAAATTTAAAACCTGTGATGAGTGTGAACTTAGGCTCATAACATTTAAACTCAAATTGCTCCTGATGTCAAAACCCAAATCTCAATATAAAATTGGTTTGATTTTTCAAAAGTTATTGTGCATTTACGTATATGAATTATACAATAAATTATATGATCCATATGATCCATTATATGATCCATTTACCACATCATGGCTTATTGTTCTTTCTTGTAAAGCATCCTGAAAACATGAGGTTTTGTTTGTAAAACTTTTAACCTGTTGTCCGCTCCATTTCTCCTCAGGATCTGCAGTACGTCTTTAAACTTTCATTCGCATCCTTGTGGTTTCTGAGAAACAGAAGCGATTCTTCAGAGAACATGTCCATCATGGAAGCAATAGAATATTATCACTCTGAAATCAAAGACCTTACTTTACTGGATGAAGAGAACAACAAAATTCTCATCATCATGAACTCTTTTGATTGTTACCAGACTCCTCTGGACTTTGAGGTACAGCATCTGCGCACACGTGCACGCACACACACACACACAAACAAGTCTGACATCTGTTGTTTTTATGCTTGTAAACAAAAAGACATCTAGAAGTGTAATAAATCCATGCAAGCAACAATTAAAATCCAAAAAGACTCTTTTGTTGATTGTGTACAAAGCAACACTAACTACACTTCATTTGGACTGAAGGTTTGCTAAATATTAACTATGAATGTTACATTTCCCTCTAAAGAAAAATAAATGTTTTTGTCTAATTTAATACATTTCAAAATGTAAAGGTTTTCATCAGTCCTGGCAAAAATGAATTAGCTACTCGTGGAATTCAAGTGATGTTTAAAATGTTCTCTTCTTGGTTCGTTTCTGCAGAATGCACCTGTAATAAATGGCCACCACACCAAAGCACCCATGGACGTCCTGGTTGTAAATTTGATTCGAGGGAATGTGTTTCCTGCTGCACGCCTGTGGATCCTTGGTAGAAGTGCTGCCGTGTCACAAATCCCTCCTCAGTTTGTAGACGTGGTCACTGAGCTACGGGGTTTCAGGTGTGTGTCTATCAGGTTTCTTCTTTCGTTCTTTATGATATTCCTGTTGCTACACCTCGCTTTATCCCTTTTGTCTTTTTCATTCTAGTGAGGAGATGAGAGATGAGTACATGCAGAAACGCTTTTCCAACGCAGAGCTATTAGCAAACATCCTGCGACAATACAAGCGTGTACCAACAATCCAAATTCTCGCCCGCCACCCGTTTTTCTGCTGGATTGTGGCGACGCTGTTTGAACGCTGCTTTCGTTATGAGGGCTACGGCACGCACCCCCCGAGACTGACGCCATTTCTCATCCACGTCGTGATCGTTCAGATGAATCGGAGGCTGCGGTTCTATTACGGAAAGGCAGAAAACGAACTGGTAGTTGGCTTTTTTTTTTCTTTTATTATTTTCCTCTCGGCATCGTTTGTAACCTTATGTTTGCACTCAGAAATGGTCCGATAGAGAGAGGCATCTGTTGACACAGATGGGGAAGATGGCCTTCAGGATGCTGGAGAGGAACACCGGTGTGTTCTCTGAAGAGGATGTGAAGGAGTTCGGCCTGCAGGTGACGGAGGTGGTGGTGTGGTCGGGCCTGTGCACCGAGATCTCTCCCACAGTCACTCCAGGCAGGAGGACATTCTGCTTCAACCACTACACCATCCAGGTAAAACTTTCAGAGGATGACCTGGAAGTCTGAGTCGTCACCTAAAAGACGATCCAGTTACAGGTCGTCTGCTCAGACATTTTAGTTTATTTTATAAAAATATAATTCTCTTGAAATATAAATTATTGTTCAATATTGTGTTGGTTCAGATATCACACTCATACCTCCCTGCTCACACACACACATATAGAATCAGACCAAGCCTTTCATTTATTTTCCATGCATAAAATTAACACAACACTGCAAGTTTAAGGAAATATAATTAATCTACATTTTTCTGGCATTTTAAAAAACATCCATGTTCTCATGCTTTAATTGTGTCTCCTCTAGGAGTTCATGTCCTCTCTGTATGTCTTCTTAATGTTCTACTCGGAGTCTAAGAACATTCTGGACTCTGCTTCACCGTCGGTGTCCAAGCACTTTACAACCAGGTATAACAGCAGGTCGGCTGCAGGTTTGGTCCAGTGTGCCGTGGTGAAAACCCTCAGCTCCTCTCCGGGTCGCTATGAGATGTTCCTGCGCTACCTGTGTGGTTTGCTTTCCCCCAGCTGCCACTTCAATCTGCTCAGGGGTTTCATGTTTCCACACAACACCCCGAAGATGACTGGACTGGAGGATGTGAAGCGGCTGCTGGAGAAGGTCATCCAGACTGGTCCTCAAGACAGAGCGGAGAATCTGAAGGAGTGTCTTAGAGAGATGACCCAGGAGGATGAATGAGCTCAGGTCAGAGGATGGGGTGGATAAAAGAGGAGCTCTGCCTGAACTGTTTTAGTTGTTTTAAGTTTCAACAGGAAATGATTCAGTGATTTATAAAGGTAGACGTCATAAAGCATAAATAACACTGACTGTCTTTGAGTTACAAACATGAACTGTCTGCTTTTATTAAACGCAAAATAGTTTTTACTGGATATTATGCAATCAGATCATTTAATGACATTACAAAATGTCTAAACTGCGTTGATTCAAAGTGTGGTTCACCGTTTTTATTGTGTTGATCCAACAGAAACAAACATAACAGAAAGAGGAGTGTATTCATAACAATATCAAGTAATACACTTGAGCACAAAAAAGCTTTTTTAACATTTTTATATTTTACAAGTTTTCTCAAGTTTAGTTTCTTGAAGTTCCTTTGTGACAGTTTTTCAACCCATCCTATAATGGATGGATGATGCAGATTGATGCAGGTAAATGCTCTGTGCTGCTTATGCTGGACCTGACGTCAGCTTTTGACACCGTCGATCATCAGATCCTCTTGGACAGACTGAGATGTTGGGCTGGTCTGTCAGGGTCTGTGCTGAAGTGGCTGTCCTCATATTTGTCTGATAGATCAACCTTCCTGGCTTCATCTACCTACAAATCCCTCTCCTGTCCAGTACAGTTTGGTTTTCCGCAGGGTTCTGTCCTTGGACCTCTGCTATTCCTACTCTATCTGCTCCTTCTTGGTCAAATGTTGTCATCCTTCAAGGACATATCTTATCAGCTGTACGCAGACGATATCCAGCTGTTCATATCTTTTCCTCCAAACAACCTCACCAAGGTTCACATCCTCCTGAAATGCCTGGATTCAATTAAGAGCTGGATGTCAGGCAACCTCTTACAACTAAATGAGAGTAAACTGAAATAATCATCTTTGCAGCAGAAAACATTTCTTTAAAGGTGAAGGAGATCCTTTGGCCTCTGGGTGCATTAGTTAAATCTACTGTCAGAAACCTTGGAGTAACCATTCAGTCAGGCTTTACTCTGGATAACCACATCAGATCTCTGGTTAAATCCTGTTTTTACCACCTCAGAAACATTTCTAAACTTGGTTCCATTGTCTCCCGTCCTGAAATGGAGGTCTTAGTCCTGAAATGGAGGTCTTAGTCCTGAAATGGAGGTCTTAGTCCTGAAATGGAGGTCTTAGTTAGTCCATACTTTTGTCGTGTCCCGCTTGGACTACTGTAACGACCTTTACACTTTCCTTTCTAAAACCTCCATAAACCGACTACAGACTGTATAGAATGCTGCTGCCAGGCTTATGACTAAATCATCCAGAGCCTCTCATGTCTCTCCTCTGTTGATACAGCTGCATTGGCTTCCGGTTGAGTCTAGAATTCACTACAAGATCCTTGTTCTGACTTGGAGAGCCCTGCATGGACAGACTCCTACCTACATCACTGCATTTCTAAAACCTTACACTCCCTCCAGGTCCCTCAGGTCCTCTGACCAAGGTCTGCTTTCAGTTCCCAAAACCAGACTGAAAACCAAAGGAGACGGAGCCTTTTCATCTGTAGCTCCAAGACTCTGGAACTCTCTTCCACTCTCACTGGACTCATTTAAGAAGAAGTTTTAAAACTCATCTGTTTAAATTTGTCTTTGTTTAAGTTTGTTTTTATTTGTGTCCTGTTTATTCAACTCTTACTCATTTATTTTTCAAATATATTTTAAGCACTTTGTGATTTTTTTTCTTGAGAGGCTCTATATAAATAAAGTTTTAATTACTATGTAACATTTGCTTCAAATATCACTAATTCTGCATAATGGTGGATGTGATTTGCTTCCTGAAAGCCTTTTTTCCCTCCTGCAGTTTGAAGAGACTTTAAAGTACAAATTTTGGTGAATTGGAGAAAAAATGCATCAAACTTTTCACCCAGATGTTCTCCATGAGAAAATCTGTGTTTATTTCTTTATTCTCCTTAAATGTGGCGTGTGTGTGTGTGAGTGAGTGTGTGTGTGAGTGTGAGTGTGTGAGTAAAATCAGGGTAGTCTGTAGACCCATAGAGGGAACTAAAACAACAAATTTCAGGCATGGTGAGGTTCTGCAGAAATGAGAAATTTGAAGAAATAATATATTTTTATTTGGAGAAAATGGAAAAATTGTTGACAAAAACAAGATAAATATGAACTAACCTTCAAATTGATCTAAAATGGTTAGTGCTGACAAAAGATGAACAATTAAACATTTGTTTATTAATGTTTTATGTTATACTGTTAAATTCTGAAAAAGAAAAAAAAAAAGTCCTTTATGTCCCCTGCTGAATTGTTTTTTACATTGTAAACATCAGATCTGATGTCAGACATTACTCTTTTATAAACTTTATGTTAAGTTTGAACCTATAAACCAATATAAGCAGAGGAGTAACTCATTCTAAACTATGTAAATAAATGAAGAAAAAATACACATCAATTTTATGACAATGTTAACATATTAGGTTTTTACAGAGAGAGAAAACAAGTGTGAAAAATGGATAAAATGTGACCAAAACACCAGGAGTCATTGAAGTTCTTCTCCATGAGTTGATCAGTGTAGTATCCATCAGCTTCAGTGTTTATTATTAATCCGCAGGGAAAAGGAGCACAGCAAATATAATAATTATTTTATCAGTCAGTACTCATTATGGAGGTTCTAATTTGAAGACTAAAACTTCAAACTGAAAGAACATTTCCTCTCAGACAGGACTTGAATACTATCTGAGCTCACCCTGACAGATGTAAGGGAGTGTATCATGACAGTTGGCGTCCAGCAGCTGGATCTCGTTGGTCTTATTAAGCCACATGATCTTTCCACAGTGGTTGTTTAAACGGTTAACAGGAAAGCTGTTGTTCCAATTTAGGTTTGTGGTTTTGATCCCTGATGTCCACACCCAGTCCAGATTTGGTCCAAAGATGGATCGCTCCAGACCGACCCAGACTCCATTCTCTAGACCTGACTTATTTAGCAGAAGATTGATCGTCTCATTCTGCACCGACTGGTTGATGATTTGAACCAGGGAGGAATTCAGTTTCTGGCACTGCTTCAAGGCTTCGATCCAGGTTGTGGGTTCATCATACAACACCAAAGATGTACCTTAAACACACATACAGGAGTTTCCTTTTGTCTTGTTTATCTCTTTCAAAATCACATTTTTTAAAACCTATAACCTAATTATGGTTAGGGAGTCACACTCCAATAAAGACAACCTCACAAACGACTAGTTTAATCTCTGCAGAAAACTATTGAATCCAATCAGAGCATTTTCATTTTTCTCATCAGACTGATGTACACTTCCTGATTCACAGAATGTGAAAACTCACAGAAATGATTTTTCCTGAGCAAAAATACTAAAAGAGTCAGATTTTATACGAATTTAGTTTGACGTTGACATTTTCTTTATCCTCTTTGGAGGTTTAGTAGAAAGGCAAAGCAGAAAAACCCCAACAAAATTTAAAATCAAGTTCTAAACCTACCAATGACTAATATACATTAAAATACAAACATTAAACTCTCCAACTCTCAGCTACAGAACAGCTTTCAATCAGAGTACTTGCCTGTTCCAGTGTCACCACTTCCTGCTGCACTCCACCCACAGGTAAGATTAACCACTGAAGGTGTTGATGGGGATATGAGGGTTTCTAAACTTTATTTTTCACAACAAACAAAAACAGGTATAAAACTCAATACTTTCTATACTAATAGATGAATGTAGGAATGGACAAATAGTCCACATAAAACTTACCTGTTCAAACAGTTTAGGTTTTCACAATCATTCC
>SSNR01000056.1:717633-785656 GCA_006937965.1 Callopanchax toddi | reverse complement strand
TTTACTAAAATTCTACAGAAGTCTGTTAATCACCCATCATTTCCCATCAGGTGTGTTACATGTAAAATACCGGTAGTCAAATATAAACAGCTACATATGTCACTACTTTCAGATTTAAATAGCACATTTAAAAATAATTATTTAGGGTTAAATCTAAATGTACAAAAACATCTAAATATTTTAAACCAAGTTTAAATATATAAGTATTTAAAACAAAATCTAAATATATAATGGTGAAAATGAATATTTTTGAATCAAAATAAAAATGAAGTCAAATTGTAAATACAGCAATTCAATTCTAAAAAGCTACTTAGAATCAAGTCTAAAAATAAAAGTTACATCTTGATGTTGAAATCTAAAAAAGGTTTGTAACTGAATATTTTACTAACATGCAAATCCAGAGTGCAGTAAAATTCTGAGCCTGCATTTGCACGTGATTCTAAAAATGTATTTAACTATTTTTTTTACAATGTAAATCCCTCAAATAAATGTAAAAATAAAGTGACAAAATGAGCTAATTGTGGCACCATATAGCTGTTATTTGTGCTTTCGTTTTTTGTTGTGTTAGAGTGGTGAAACGTCTAAAACATGGCGGTAGTCGGTCCTTGAGGACACAAACTGGACACCACACTGATGTCCAGAAGTTTTAGGTGACCAGTGTGACTGAAGTCTATACTCCAATACAAGGCCAAGGCAAGAACAGCTATAAACGTACCCATCAGCAGCAGTGGCAGATGGGTCAGATCAGCCATGACACCTATCAGAAAAGAAAACATGTGACACAGCTGAGAAATAGAGCCTGCACCATCTACCTTCATGTGTCTAAGTATTTGCTTATTCAAACAACAGTCGCCATACTTTGATAACCAAATCTTGAATTTTGCAAGTTGATGTGCAAAGTCTGTTCTGAGTTCTTGTGCAAGAGGAAATAATATTAACTAACTGTTCAGTACATAGGGCCTACTACACATGCAGGATGATTTAATGACTCCAAGTTGGACTGTTTCAGAAAGGCTTTAGGTCATGATCTGGTAGAGACTTTTATTTGATTAAACCATAGAAGAACTTTACCTTGTAGCTCAGTGACTCGTCTCAATTAATAAACAATGAGTTTAAAGGTTTTAATATCACTTCCATATCTATTATGTGATTATTACGGTAATTGCTGAAAATTTCATAGTTTGAATGTGTTATGTGTCAGTAATATTTTTGTATATACTTTAAACCACTTTCACCACTTGAAACCACAGTTTCAATTTAGTGAAAGTCTTTTCCAAACAAATAAATTGAATTTCAAATTAGTAATTCAGATTCATTTTTTCAAAGCATTTATTCAAGTTGAACAATTCAGATTCAATCCGAGCAATACAAATTAAAATATAATTCAAATTCAGTTTCTGATGGCACAAGTTTCTGCCCATATCTTAAGACATGATTAGAATGGTGTCTGCACCACAGCTTTATTGATTTGAAATGGAGTACTCGCCTGTTTGATTGTCAGTGATTTTAGTGAAATTTAGAGCACAATTAGAATCTTCAAATGTGATGTTAACCGTTGGAATAGATGTTGATATGACTTGTTCTAACTTGTGAAAGAAAATAATTTGCATGTTAAAAAAATACATGTTGGTTTTGGTTGAAAACTAATTGTGAAAGAAAAAATGTTCTTATCCCATATTTTTAACAATTGACAAAAGGCACATTTACCACTGATCACACTCTGAATTTCCACAAAATGATGAAGGACACTGGCCTCCTTGGCAACATTTTTTACACTTTTCTTTTTCACTCCCTAATGGATAAACACAAAATGTGAGAATCAGAAAGTGGAGCTGTACAAACAATTTAATATTCATTTATTCATTTCTTACAGATACACGTCAGATTTATTTCTCATGACAAGGAGAGGTAACGTGCACATTTTAATAAATCTTAGTAAACTGTGTGTCAGGCATCTCTGTTAGTTACTATTATTTTTGCTAGGGGCATATAGTAAATTCTGTGGTACATACCGTAATCTATTGGTGTTGGAGGGCAGATACTGGCTTGTGACCCATCACAATTCCATAAAGTAATTTTATATTTCAGTTTTTCTTCACCATACAATTTTGTCTCACACCAGAAATTGAGTTGAGCCTTGTTAACTAAACAGTTGCATTTAATGGATTGTGGCACAATAGTGCTGACATTGACAGCAAATGGCAGCTGGATGGTTGCTAAAAAAACCACAAATATCCTGTTAGCTTTGGTTATTTGCATCTGTACAGGATTTATTTTATTTCTCAAACATTCATATGTTGAAAATGATAAAGTTATAAACTTAGTGAACACATAATTGTATATAAAAGCAACAACAATTTTTATATGTAAATTTAAAAATATATATAATTTTGGTAAAACTAAATTAAATCACATAAAAGTGAAACTATACATAGTGCAGATTACAGTGTAAATAAAACATACCGAGCAGCAGTGACAGGTGAATCAGGTGAGTCATGGTCTGTTACTGTTTAGAAAAGAGGAGAAAATGAAAGATGATCAGGGATCTGTGGAGAAAAAAAAACACTTCAGGTTCAGATAACATGCATCAACATGTGAGACCTGAGTTATATTCAGTATTAACTCATGGCTTTTTGTATAAAAAACTGTAAACTTTTAGGAAAATCAAACAATGAGTTAAAAAATCCCAACTCATTCCAGTGTGGAAGATGAGAGGATCATCACTACAAAACATTGGTGAATGCACTGAAACTACAGAGGAAAAAATGTAGAATTGTTTTGGTTTTGCTCTCCTGCATATTTTTGGCATACTTTTAATTTAACATATATTATGAAGAAATATTAAAGAAATATCTATTTTCAGAAACATTTACATCAAATGTATAAATATTTTGCCCGTCTCCATCATAAACTTACCCAGTCAACAAGGATGTGCTGTTAATATATAAAAAAGTGGACGCAGGAACCAGGAGTCTGGACTTTATAGAGCTGTTTATCTCTTCCTCCTTTTCTCTAAATAGACACACCCACAGCCAGTATCCTCAAAGCTTCTCTTGTTCTTGTTTCAGAGTTTTGTTTATCAGGAAATGAAGAATGAATGAATCCACTGTTCATCTACCAACACTGATGTAATATATTCTTAAATAACAACTTCCCTTTTAACACAGTGGAGTTTACATTTATTTACATTTTTGTTGCATTAATTATAAAATATTTACAGAAAAAAATATTTTAGGAACAAAATAAAATGTTTGAGATGAAACATTGAATATCAGTAAATGTCTCGCTCACATAAACCATTACATGTGTCGTTTCCCCACAAACTAAAGATCTTCATGTTCCCACCTGTTAATTGTTCTGATCTTAAAACTGAATGAGGTATCTCTGGTGGATACAAAATTGTTTAATCATAAATGCATTTTCTAAATGCTAAATATTGTTCATTGTCACAGGAAACTGTTGCCTATCCCAGCAGTTAGTAGGTGAGAGGCAGGTCTATCACTACAATCCTGCACCCTTAAGGTCAGTTTAGAGTCACTAATTAAACGAACCCTCATGCTGGGAGTCAATCCTGTGACCTTCATGCTGCAGTGCTAACCCCCTGCACCACTGTGTAATCATCATGAGAGTCTTGCTCCCTTAAAGGTAGAGCTACTGTCCTCACAGTCTTCACCTCCCTGATTAACAGACCTATAATCCTACTCACCTGGAGCTGTAAATTTATCACATCTTCTAAAACCAGATCAATTTCATTGTGTATTTACAAAAGTTTTGTAGGACTTGGATATTACCAAAATAACTAATAGCTATTTATTGATTATTTTCAGGATAAGTGCTGTAGAGATTATGCCATGTTGTTATTGTGCTTTTATGGTTGCATCACCTTGTTTGTTGTTTTCTCTTTTTGCAGGAAGAAGAGGAAGCAAAAACCTCTTCTATCTATGCAAATTTGCTCCACAAAGCTGCATGAAGCCCAACACAGCAAAACAAGTACAGGTAAATAACATGTATTCTCTTGAAAACCTTTTGTGAGACTCAGGGATGCTTTACTGGGCTAGAGAAAAATCAAAGGAGATCCAGGTGAGAGACTTGGTAGGAACTACAGAGCTACAGTACACAAGACGATTTGATCCTGAAAAACAATTTTTTAGTAATTTTTGAAATTTCAGTGCCAAAATAGCAGACAAAGATCACATTTACTAAATAAAAAGAAGGGTTTGCACTCACAATGATAATTAAGGGTGTATTTGGTTAAAAAGTTTATTATTTATTGTACCATATAATATTGAAACAGCTTCAGACAAATACCAGACATCAATAGGAAGCAGCAGAAGGATGTTCATAGTGTTACTGAGCCCTGGTGGACTGGAGCTAAAATACAAAGATAAATTAAATACATAGCTGACTTCTTGTGTATAATAATAGTGTAATGTACTTTAATTACAGTGTTATCATATTAAGTTGAACAGGAAAAGAGAAATCAGTGGGAAACAGACAGATGTGTAATTAAAAACATCAACATTCTTTAAAAAAACTTTCTCCAACAGGTTATAAGTCAGTGTGGCTTCCAGAGCTTCAGACGTTTACACTGGACCTGCAGAGGAAACACAGTGGAAAAAAAACATTTTTAAAGAGTATAATGCATCTTAATGAAAACACAATAATAAATCAGATGGACCGAAACACAAACTCAGCTCACTTTGACAGATGTAAAGAAGTTCATCATGACAGTTAGCGTCCAGCAGCTGGATTTCTCCTGACACACTATTCCAGATCATCTTTCCACAGTGGTTGTTCCAGCGGTCAACCGGATGGCTGCTGTTCCACTTTGGGTTTATGGATCTGGACCCTGATGTCCACATCCAGTCCAGATCTGTGCCAAAGATGGAGCGCTCCAGACCGACCCAGACTCCGTTCTCCAAGCCCGGCTTACCTTTCAGAAGAGCCGTCACTCCATTCTGCATGGTCTGGTTGGTGATTTGGACCAGGGAGGAATTCAGTTTCTGGCACTGCTTCAAGGCTTCGATCCAGGTTGTGGGTTCATCATACAACACCAAAGATGGACCTTAAACACACATACAGGAGTTTCCTTTTGCCTTGTTTATCTCTTTCAAAATCACATTTTTTAAAACCTATAACCTAATTATGGTTAGGGAGTCACACTCCAATAAAGACAACCTCACAAACGACTAGTTTAATCTCTGCAGAAAACTATTGAATCCAATCAGAGCATTTTCATTTTTCTCATCAGACTGATGTACACTTCCTGATTCACAGAATGTGAAAACTCACAGAAATGATTTTTCCTGAGCAAAAATACTAAAAGAGTCAGATTTTATACGAATTTAGTTTGACGTTGACATTTTCTTTATCCTCTTTGGAGGTTTAGTAGAAAGGCAAAGCAGAAAAACCCCAACAAAATTTAAAATCAAGTTCTAAACCTACCAATGACTAATATACATTAAAATACAAACATTAAACTCTCCAACTCTCAGCTACAGAACAGCTTTCAATCAGAGTACTTGCCTGTTCCAGTGTCACCACTTCCTGCTGCACTCCACCCACAGGTGGAGTTCAATTTAAGATTAACCACTGAAGGTGTTGATGGGGATATGAGGGTTTCTAAACTTTATTTTTCACAACAAACAAAAACAGGTATAAAACTCACTACTTTCTATACTAATAGATGAATGTAGGAATGGACAAATAGTCCACATAAAACTTACCTGTTCAAACAGTTTAGGTTTTCACAATCATTCCATGAGGGATATGTGTTGCAGCATTGTTTACATATCACATTAAATTCATTCATGTTTCCTGCAGAAAAAAAGAGAATAAAGAATGTGGAACACTTTATAAAACTGTAAGTTTAATCAGTAATGTATGTTTTGTAATTTCACATTTGAGGAAATTTTTTAATGTCAGTGTCAATAGGTATTGGGCTCATTTATCTCTTTTTTTTAGTCTAGTGAGTGACACTCAGAACTAAAAGTTAAAAATAAGGTTTGCAGTGAACGTACCTGTGTTTCCACCCAGGAACAAAGTGGTTATGTTGATTTCAACTTTGCTGTCACTGGATCCATTGATACAGGTCAGACTTAATGTAGAAGATTCCGAGCTACACGTAAGTTGCCAAGCATTTGCAATACCTGGGCTTGTTTCTGGTAGCTGGATGGTTACTAAACGAAATACAGAAATATTTGGTGAGATGATTAAAATCCCTTTATTATTTCTTTCTTTGCACTGTTTGATTTGTTTCATATCAATCAATAAATAACAGATTTACTGAATAAAATGTGTTAATGCATAAACAAATAAATGAATAAATGTAGAGTTGTGTCCAGTCCTCAAGGGCCACTACTATCCTTCATGTTTTAGATGTTCCCATAACCCACCTGATTCAATGGTTGACTTATGGGTTTACTAAAATTCTACAGAAGTCTGTTAATCACCCATCATTTCCCATCAGGTGTGTTACATGTAAAATACCGGTAGTCAAATATAAACAGCTACATATGTCACTACTTTCAGATTTAAATAGCACATTTAAAAATAATTATTTAGGGTTAAATCTAAATGTACAAAAACATCTAAATATTTTAAACCAAGTTTAAATATATAAGATAAGTATTTAAAACAAAATCTAAATATATAATGGTGAAAATGAATATTTTGAATCAAAATAAAAATGAAGTCAAATTGTAAATACAGCAATTCAATTCTAAAAAGCTACTTAGAATCAAGTCTAAAAATAAAAGTTACATCTTGATGTTGAAATCTAAAAAAGGTTTGTAACTGAATATTTTACTAACATGCAAATCCAGAGTGCAGTAAAATTCTGAGCCTGCATTTGCACGTGATTCTAAAAATGTATTTAACTATTTTTTTTACAATGTAAATCCCTCAAATAAATGTAAAAATAAAGTGACAAAATGAGCTAATTGTGGCACCATATAGCTGTTATTTGTGCTTTCGTTTTTTGTTGTGTTAGAGTGGTGAAACGTCTAAAACATGGCGGTAGTCGGTCCTTGAGGACACAAACTGGACACCACACTGATGTCCAGAAGTTTTAGGTGACCAGTGTGACTGAAGTCTATACTCCAATACAAGGCCAAGGCAAGAACAGCTATAAACGTACCCATCAGCAGCAGTGGCAGATGGGTCAGATCAGCCATGACACCTATCAGAAAAGAAAACATGTGACACAGCTGAGAAATAGAGCCTGCACCATCTACCTTCATGTGTCTAAGTATTTGCTTATTCAAACAACAGTCGCCATACTTTGATAACCAAATCTTGAATTTTGCAAGTTGATGTGCAAAGTCTGTTCTGAGTTCTTGTGCAAGAGGAAATAATATTAACTAACTGTTCAGTACATAGGGCCTACTACACATGCAGGATGATTTAATGACTCCAAGTTGGACTGTTTCAGAAAGGCTTTAGGTCATGATCTGGTAGAGACTTTTATTTGATTAAACCATAGAAGAACTTTACCTTGTAGCTCAGTGACTCGTCTCAATTAATAAACAATGAGTTTAAAGGTTTTAATATCACTTCCATATCTATTATGTGATTATTACGGTAATTGCTGAAAATTTCATAGTTTGAATGTGTTATGTGTCAGTAATATTTTTGTATATTTGGTTGAATCTAAGTTGTCTGTGAGTCTGAAATGATAAAGAGATTGATAAACATACTGTATAAATACTATTCCTGTTTACAGGTGCATAATAACTGTTTTAATTAAATGCACAAATTCTGTAAACCTAAAAACTGTTGTATTTTTTCTTCTTAGACAAAATATCTACAACACCTATAGTAATGTAGTTCTACAATTTAACATAATGTAAAATAATAAAAGGACATTCACTTTCATAGGATCTGTATCAGCGTCTATTAACTAATAATACAAAGAAAAACATCTTTCCATACGTTTTAATCACATTTCTACCTATTAATTTACTGGATAATATGTAGAATAAAAAAAGAAAGAAATTAAGATATTTCCTGAAAAGAGGAAAATGGCCAAAGTAATCCCACTTTATCAAAACAGAAATAAACATATCTTAACAAATTACAGACCGATTTCCCTTCTATCACAGTTTTTGAGCAGTAGTATGGATTTAGGGCAAATCATTCAACATCAATGGCATTTATGGAATTTATGGAATTTATCTCCACTAAAACTGATAGGAAAAATTACGCAGTGAGTATTTTTGTGGATCTTAAGAAAACATTTGACACCATAGATTATAATATTCTTTGTAAAAAAACTCAGTAAGGAGTAGTTGGATCACAAGTTATTTAAGAAATAGGCAACAATATGTTCAGATAAAAAATGTAAAATCAGACACATGTAACATCAACTGTGGGGTTCCTCAGGGGTCCGTTCTAGGTCCTAAACTGTTTAATCTATACATTAATGATATTGCAAATGTATCTAAAATATTAAATTGTATTTTATTTGCAGATGACACAACTTTTTTTATGCAAGTGAAAATGAAGAACATATGAGAGAAGTACGTCAAACAGAACTAGGAAAACTGAAACAGTGGTTTAATGTAAACAAGCTATCTCTAAATCTTGATAAAACTCATTTTATTTGGTCCAAGAGGAGCACATAGTGATATGTCACTAGTTATAGATAATGTTACTATTGAAAGAGTGAGGGAAATTAAGTTTTTAGGGGTCATTATTGATGAAAATATTACCTGGAAGCAACATATTAATAGTGTAAAAACAAAAATAGCTGGGGATAATCTGGGGAACTACATATAAAACACATACGCAACCAGTTTTTCTCCTACAAAAACGAACCATAAGAATCATTACTCAAAGTAGTTATAGAGCTCCAACCGGTCCACTATTTGCTAAGTTGAGAATATTAAAGTTTGAAGATTTAGTTGATCACAATATATTAAAATTGGTTTATAAAGCTCACATAAAATCTTTACCAAAAAACATCCAAATTAAATTTGAAAAAAGGCAAAGTTGTTATAACTTAAAAGGAAGTGAGATATTTCTAAAGCCTAGATTTAGAACTAAAGTGTTGGAGAGATGTGTTTCTGTGTATGGAGTCAGGTTATGGAACAATCTGAAATGAAAGAGGTCAAATCAATTATGTTTAAAAAGAATGTTAAAAATAATATGTTAAGAAATTATATGAAATAATCTTGGTTGTACTTTCTTCATTTTTCTTTTCCCTGTATTGCTCGGCAAAGAATTGTAGAAAATGGATTGAATCAGTATCTGAAGGATTTGTTTGTAAATTGTTGGCATGCTGCTTGGCAGCTGTCTTTCAGTCATTTTTATTGATGAACATTTTATTTTTACAATTAATGATTTATTTGCTGGTGTAAATGGGGCAGAACATATATAAGATTTTCTTCTATCTGCTCCTTTTCATTTAAGTATTATACGTTGTATTTGTTTGATAACGTTACTATGTTTTTCTTTTTACTGAAAAATGAAATACATTTTATAAATAAATAAATCTCATTTTGATACAATGTCCAACAATGCATTTAAAGTAGATATTTGATCATTTTGCTACTGTGTTTGTCTTCATCATAAACACCAGGTCAATGAGGAGTTGCTTTTGTTGTCCAAGATGTTGAAGAATTAGTCAGGAACCAGGAGTCTGGACTTTATACTGTAGAGCCGTTTACCTCTCGCTCTCTTTGCTTTAACAAACACACCCACAAATAGATGCTCATGTATTTCTTTGGAAGTGTTTTGTTTTTAAATGAATGATCAGGGCTAAAAGTGCTCTAGGCTATGTGTAATGTGGATATAAACTGAATTTATATTTTAAAAAAATCATTTCAAGAAGCGTTTAGTGACTGCAATTTGACTTTTAATGGTAAGTCAAGATTCACTTACACCTAATGACCAAAAATAAATAAACATAGAAATAGACTCAGAAGCTTTTATAACTAAACAAATTGGTGAATTTTTAAAGCTTATTTTTACAATTTTAGCTTTTTCAAATAAGACATTTTTACTGCTGCAGCAGTAATCACAACTGATGTATAAACACACACACACGAGTCATGACAGATGACACTTTTTTATATATCAGCTGGCAGAGGTAGACTGCTAAAATATTCTACTCAAGTAATAATAACTCTGATGACATTTTACTCAAGTACAGGTAAAATTACCTGTCTCAAAATGTACTCAAAAGTAAAAAGTAGCTAATTTCAAATGTACTCAGAGTAAAAGTTACTTAGTTACTTTTTTGACTGCAAGAGGACAGCCTCTTTGGAATTGTTCAAAATACGACATTGCAATATAAATCTCAACGTAGCTGTTTTTTAATTAAAAGAACAGATATACACATTAAAGTACAGTTAAACTGCAAAGCAGTAAGTTAAAATAGGTACTGGTCACAAGTCATGACAAGTCCTGAATGACCCAAAAATAAAAACTGTGTGCTGTGAAAAACTTTCACAGAAAGTTTTTGATGTGTGGACACGAGTTCAGAGATTCATTTTGTCTGAGACACAAGCAAGGTACCCGTCCAGCTCCCCTTTGTGACCTTTTGGACTTCATTGACGAAAAGAAGTCTTCTTCATCTGATGACTGTTGACTTGCTCCACCTCAGCCTCTGGTCAAGGTGTCGTCTCACATAGGTCAAATCTGTTGAATGATAAATACATCCATCCATCCATTTTCTGTAGCCGCTTATTCCTCCACAGAGGGTCGCAGGGCAGCTGGTGCCTATCTCCAGCGGTCAAGGGGCGAGAGGCGGGGGACACCCTGGACAGGTCGCCAGTCCATCGCAGGGCCACACAGAGACGAACGAGACAAACAACCACACACCCACTCACACCTAAGGACAATTTACCAGCCCAATTAGCCTGACAGTCATGTCTTTGGACTGTGGGAGGAAACCGGAGTACCCGGAGGAAACCCACGCATGCATGGGGAGAACATGCAAACTCCACGCAGAGAGGCCGCAGAGCCGGGACGCGAACCCACGACCTCCTTGCTGCGAGGCAACAGTGCTAACCAACTGCGCCACCATGCAGCCTATGATAAATACATAACACATTTAATATTTCTAGCAATTAAGTTTTGACAAAAGATGCAACAAGAATTTTCTATGATACATTTATTACCAATACAATTGTATAGAACGACTCATATGATTGCACTTTATGTGGACAGAATTGAAATGAATAAGAAACGGATTAAGGTTGATATTAAATTATGGAAAAAATACCTGCTTCTATGATATCAGGACTCTCAATCTAGGCGGTCTTGAACTTTGGAAGGAGGATTGCAGCAGCAGTCAGTTCAGGGTCTTCTATCAGCCCAAAGCACTTTGGACACCATCCTGAATGGCTCTGGAGAGTGGCAGACACGTCTTGGAGGAGGATCACTCTAGGAGGAGAGTGTTAAATCTAAAGAAATAGCCTTCTATTTTCTTACTTTTGTTTGTGTTGTTGCTTTTCATTGTTATGTTTTTGTGAACTGAAAACAGCATTGATTTACATACTGATTAATACAGTATATCTTGTAAACAGAGGATGCATCCATCCAAACTGATGGTCTTCAGTAACTTTACTGCAACGTGGAAGGCGTGTTACTTCATGGTTTACAGCAGTAGTGTCAAGTCTTTGTTCTTCATAACCACTGCTCCGATTCAGTACATCTGATGAAGTGGATGATTGACAGCCATGCTTTTGTGGAAATTCTCCAACATAAACAATAACATGATCCTGTCTCAGAGTGCAAATGGACCTAGAGGGGTCATTAAGGATGCAGCAACTGGTCTGATCACTGGATAGCAACACCAGCATTTTCCCTGAACCCACCCTGTGGGTTTTTTGAGCAGGAGTTCGTTGATTTTAAAGGTGGAGGGGAGGGAAGTTGTCAATTCTTTTTTCTTTTGGAGCGCATGTGTGCATGTTTGAGTTTTAGTATCATGTTAGCAGTTTCACTTTCTGTAAAATAAATCCTGTGGGGCATTTTTCTCAAACCAAAGATCAGTTTTGTGTTTGGCTTATGTAGTTGTGGTTAATAGTTTAGGGGAAATTAGACATAACTAGAATTTCTTTGTTGACTTACCTTAGGTCAACAGGTATTTGAGCCGGAACACACCAGAGTTTAATTTTATTTAAGAGTGACAACCAAATAACACAATTTTAACCAATAAATGCAGATGTGCTCAGTTTACAAATGAAGGATCAAATTTGTGAATTTCTGATATAAACTTTTCTTCCCTTCCATTTTTAAATCACTGTCAATGTGCATTAATGTGGTGAATATAATTCAAATTTGAAGCCAAAAAAACTATGGCAAACTGTTTACATGACATTTATATTTTAGCCACTTCAGCTTGTGTTATGTGAAATAAGCTTAATCTGTTGGGCAAAATACAAACTTGTATGGTAACTTTACAAACTTGTATTCACTTTTCAAAAAGACCCACTTTATACTTTTCATTTAACAAACATGTTTCATCTATACCTCTTACCTATGTTTAAATGTCCTGTTGACTGCATCAGTATATTTTGTTTCAAATGAATGACATCTGTAACAAGGTGTGTTGTATCTAAAGATTTGTTGACTGATTTTGTTTTAATATGCTATTGATCCAAAGTTTTAGTGGATGTGTCCACTCACTAGAGCTGCTGAAAGCGTACCTATTCCACCAGGCTTTTTCTCATTGAACTTGTAGATATTTTGACT
This sequence comes from Callopanchax toddi, assembly GCA_006937965.1. Lineage (NCBI taxonomy): Eukaryota > Metazoa > Chordata > Actinopteri > Cyprinodontiformes > Nothobranchiidae > Callopanchax > Callopanchax toddi. Next base: position 772,957 of record SSNR01000056.1, on the reverse strand, counting down.
TTGCTTATGCTTTTTTGTTATACTGATTTTACTTGTTCATAATGTTCTGTCCTGATTTTACCTGTTGTACAGCGCTTTGTGATGAATCTGTGAAAGGCACAATAAATTTTACCTACTCACTAAAATTGACTTTAGCGCCATCTTGCGGTGGATCTAATATAACAGGCAGGCCCGGATTAATGCACAGGCTAGATATGGCTGAAGCCTAGGGGCCCCGTGTGTCTGGGGGCCCCCATTGGTCAGCAGGGTTTTTCAAATTTGCGTAGCGGCCGCCTCCAGCTGATTTTGTGCCGCCCCAGCCTGATTTCACTCTGCCTGTAGCTGTTGTGGATGTTATGCAGTTGCAGCAAACAGGTAAATATTGTTTTGGGATTTTTTGTATCCAGTAGTGTTGTAAAAAAAAACAACAAAGTTCTTCTGTACCAAGTCGGTACTAAATAAATGTTACGGTTCCAGGGTTTATGAGGTAGGCTACCGGTGGTACCGACGTAGCGGGTCCACCTGGTTTTTGCAATGCTAGCTGATCATTTTTCATCATTTGACAGATTAAAATCACACACCTGTGTGTGTGTGTGTGTGTGCGCGCGTGCCATCAGACTGCGCTGTATTGGCGAGTGGCTGCAGCAGCCTGTCAGAGGGACTCCTCCTGCGTAAATGCGCAGCGCTCCGGATTCTGGACGTGGCGCTCCACATCCTCAGCTCAGCGGTTCAGAGAACCCCCAGAGCGTTCAACCAAGTTGGTTTATTCTCTAGCTCAGTCTGGATTTATGACAAGGAAGTAGATTTGCTCTTGTCATTGGAGGGGACCAGGACCAGGAAGAGGTGGTGGTGGGGGGGGTTGCAGATTAAAGCGATTCGTCCTGTAACACTGGTCCAAAGTTAGCATGACCAGAAAAATGACTGATGGTCCACCCAGACCCAGAGCAAGTGCTGTAGGTGTAAGCGGCTCTTTGCGGTGTGGCTCACGCTGGTCGACCTAGACACGTACACCTCCTTCCCCTGGATACAAGTCCACGCACAGCAGCACAGGTAGTACAAAGCAGTGAACTACCTTGACTTCTTGGTCTTTGGTTTCTGCTGACACACACCTGCCCTCTTGTGGTGGTTTTGTGACATTACAACAAGCATTATTTACGGTGCTTTTAATTGAAAAACCTTGGTATCTGTCACCCTCTTGTGGCAATATGGTGAAATTACAACTAACATTATTCAGAGGACTTCTGGTTTAAGAACCTTGAAGAAAAAATACAATAAATTAAAGAACACCATCTCTAATGTAAAATCATTATTCAACCATACTTAGGATATGTTAAAATACTGTAATTTTAAAAGAAACTCATAAATAAAGGCAGTAATTTTTAAAACAGCTAGCTAATGAAGTGAGGTGTATTCAGCAGGGATGGTAGTTCAAAGCAGTGAACCATCTTGTGACTTCTTGGTCTTTTTTATCCATTTCTGCACCACGCACCTGCCCTTTTGTGGTGGTTTTGTGACATTACAACAAGCATTATTTATTTATTCAAACTCCGTGGCCACAGTGTTTTATGAGAAGTCCTGGGGGGAAGTTCTCCATCAGACCAGGGTCAGTTGGATTTCTACTCCTGATGGGGTGGACGACAGGTGCCGAACTTTTCCAGACTTCGCCAAAAGAGCGAGTAAGTTTGCTCTCTCATTGTTGTTTTAACAGGGGTTTGAGTCCTCTGTAAAAGTGTGGTTGCAGGTTCAAGTCCTGCTATGTTTTAATTGAAGGAGGACATTAAAGACCTCTTTCAGGTTTGGTTCGAGTCCTAAATAAGGAATAGAGGTGGAGGTCTAAGCCCGTACGCTTCCGTAATTTCCTGCAACTAATCTGATTTATATTTTTCTCCTCTGGTTTCTCATGTTTATTTTCTGTCTTTTATTCTCTGTGAACAAAACAAACCAGTGACTGTTACAGGCTGAAACATCCTGTAGCTTCACTGAGAGCTGAAGGGATGTAACTGGTGAGTCTTTACATTCAGCTGCACTGGATGAGTCTGACCACTAAACTGGTCATCGTTTAGGTGTTCCCAGTGTTCACACAATAATCACAATACCAGTAATCTCTTCTATATTTAGTTATGACCACACTGCCAAAAATAGACCAGCAATCATAACAGCTCTGAAGTTAATATTTCAATTGTGTGATCATCATCAGTCACTTTATATTACTATTATAAAAGTTTGATCTTAAAATGTCAGGAAACAGTTTTTCAGAACAGAACAATGAAAGAACAACTCAGTCAAACTTATTGACCATTATTATATGAATCCATTTTTATTGGAGAGTACAAAGCATGTCAAAATAATTTATCAAAAGTTTTAAAATCCTAAATAGAAATCAGTTCCACTCAGCTCACATTTTTCTTCCTTCATGGCCATTAAAGCACCTTTAGTATGCATTCAGGCCACATGAATGAATGATTAAAACTAGTTTCATTGGAATTCATAATTGTTGAAGATTTATTATAAAAACAAAAACTAAATCCTCAACTGTATCCACAACAGATTCTGTTTGTTGATGAAGGCAGCTCTTATAGGTCTGGAAAAAATGACTTATAAAAAAAAGCAGATTTCTCTGCATTTTCTGTTGACGTTAAAGAAATGACGTCTCATTCCACCTCAGTATCATCAGATCTCACTGCTTCAGACTCCCCTTCATGCAGGCGGAGTCAGGGTCATGGCTGCAGCGTGCACGGTGAACGCCGCTATGCTGATTTGTCTCTTGACTTCCTGCCAGGCCTTCTCTGGGTCAGCTGCGTTCTCAATGTCAAACAATGCATCATAGATCCCAGGAAAAGACTCCCCTGCATACTTGTTATGACTGCTGGGAGCAAAAATCACATGCCTGCAACAGAAGAGAGAGGAGGGAGAAAAGGCAACGTTACAGAAAGTACTACAGATATCTAGATAGATAGATACTGTAAGTTTACATTATTTTGAGCTGTTTTATATAGATAATTATTATAAAATCTGATGATTATTTTCTCTACTAATCAGCTGATTGTAAAGTTGATCAGTTAAAAAAATAGTCCTTGTGTCATAACTGCTCTGAATATAATTTTTAAAACTTACCAGCTTTACACTGATAGAAAAGTTGATAATAGTTTGCATGGCGTAACTAAAAAGTCTGATCATTTAGTTGTGATACACCGTTTAATATTACTTATTAAATAATTTAATGTAAATTCTAGGGAAATGGAGCTTTTTAGGGGAAAAGTGGACAAAATAAATAATTAATAATCTTTAAAAAAACAGATAAACGTGTTTAAATAAAAATAAAAGCATCCCAGTCTAAGATGTAGTAAATCTAAATGCTTTCATTTGAAGCTATAATAATGTAGGAGGCTGTGATGTGATGTCACACTGCAGACTAGTGGTGGAACGACACAAATCACACCCTGATCTTTTCAGAGAGGTGTTGCTTTTTGTTTTTCACTAAACACAGTTTAAATCAGGATATTGTAAACAGGTCACTTACTGCTCATTCATTATTTGATCTTTTTAAAGTGTAATATCATAATCTAGTACATTATTTTACACGAGTATTTTTATGTTATTACTGACCACTTTATTTCAGTAGTTTGAGTCCTACTGAAATGTAGAAAAACAACGTATAAACATGTTCAGTGTGTTTCAACTTTAATTCTGAAAATGATGCATAGGTGTAAAATAATTTGACAAACTCAAAGGATGCTGGGAGTTATTTTGACTCACCGTGACTAACCTGTGAGAACACAGCTAGTGGTTGGAGGATTCGAGTGTCTCATGTGTTGTATAGAAATGTGAATGACTAACCTGTAAAAAGGCCTGCCTGGTAATCCAAGAGGGTCGATGAAGGCTCTCTCCAGGTACATGAGCTGATCGTTCATGATCCGTACCTGTAAAGGACTAGTGCACACAAATACAAACAATAAATGCAGTCACACATTTCAAAAGTCGTGTGAACATAAACTTACTCATCTCTGTTGAGAGTTTGCAGACGTTCATGGAAACCGCTGGCTGCAGCTGTGAAGTTCTGAACTGCAGAAAACAGTGAATCTGGACAAAGAAAGAATAAAAATAACATGTACAAAACAACACAAGGAGCACAATTCTAATATATGCACATCAGTGTTGCTTCCATCACCAATAGTGAACCTGAGCTCACCAAATGATACTTTGTAAAGCTCCATGTCTTCAGGGTGCCTCTGTGCCAAATCTGAGATGCTCTTAGCGTATTTCCTCAGCGAGCCTGCGTACTCGTTAACATCCAGAGGAAGGAGCTGGGAGTCCGCCAGCAGGAAGATGAGTCCTCCTCTGACCTGAGCCACCGCTCGCAGCCTCCTGAAGGACGGGTCGTAAAACTTCTCCACGATCTCGAAGGTTTCATACACACTGTGATAGACGGGGTAGCTGCTGTACCGCTCTGTTTTCTGGATGGACACACAAGTCAAACCTATTATGCAATTAACCAATTAACACTAAACAATATTAGTGTTTATTGTAGATTTCAAATAGACCCATGGGGTTTAGTCAGTGGGACACAAAGATGACACTTTAAAGTTTTACAAGACCTACACATGAGACAAAAATGAAGACCCAAGTCAAATAAAGTCAAACATTTCTCACCGTGTTCTTGGTGTATCTGGCTCGGCCTGCTGCTATTCCCAGCCTGATGAAATAAGCCTCAAAGTCGCTGCCAGACCCAAGTTTACTGATGCTGTATAAAGTAGATGAGCAGACTTAGTGAGGTCACGTTTCTGTGACTGAACTCAAACCAACATGGATACATCTGAAGTCATAAAATGATTTAGAGGTTTCAGCGGTTTCTCTCCAACTACTCAAATATGTTGTTGCAAGTGCAAACATATAGTTTTATGAATCACAAATCAAAAATGACTCCCTTTTGTTCTAATTAATGACATGAAAAAAGTGCAACACACATGCAAATATACACAAAAACTATTAAACAACTTCTCTATATGTTTGCCTTATTCAGCAGCCACATGTTTTATGCAGTAATTTCCTATAAATCACAAAATAAAAATAAAATCTTTGCTCTAATTTTTTGCTCCTATTGTTCCAGTGAATTTAGGACAGTAACACACTGGAATCTTCCTACAAAAACAGTTTTATTGTGGTATTTTTGCCAAACATAAATCAATAAACAACTGCACAGATCGGCTGACAGGAACCACAGACGTCGTTTTATAAATGTGCCTTTATAGGCTTTAGTGGAACGACCCATTTGTTTAAAAACAGCCTGAAGGAAATGTATCTGCTCTCAGACAATAAATAACTAAAAATCTGATCTGAATTTAAAACCTTGTACATGTGAAAGTGAACAGACACCAAGCAAGACCTCATCTAAAACAGTCTAACAGGTGTAGCTTCTTTTATTGTGAGATGGCTTTGGTAAGAAAAGGAAAACAGGGTGAGGGTAAAAGCATCAACAATAACACAGAACTATCTCCCAGGACTTCTGGTGTTTCTGAAGGTTCCTGTTTCAACAAGTCAGAGCATGGGATCAAGAAAACACAGCTGTAACCTTCAAATAAATAAATGCTTCGTGTCCTGGAGGGATTCAACCAGAATCTGAACCCAAACTTAACGTGGATCAGTTTCAGCTAATAAAGGAAGAGAAGCCTAATCACAATCAGCTGATCGGGTAAGAATTATTCCCAGGAACAACGTAGCTAAATGTGCTTCAAGCATCAAGAATTTTGTTCATTTTAAATTCATGTGCAAATTTAAGAAAAATAATTTTCTAAGTTTTTTAGGTATATTGGAGTAATTTGTATAATGATTCAAAATATTTTTTAAATGATCATCAGTGAAAATCTAATGTTACTGAAATTACTTAAAAGCCACTTTTCTTGAGCTGCAGTCACCTTAAAGCTCATTTCAGCAGCATGACGTTTTGTCCTCTGATGACTCAGTTGACTGTATTTTAAATATTTTTCATAACCATGAGATTTAGTACCTGGGTGCGTCACGATCATTGGTCCAGTTGTCCTTTTTATGCCAACTCTCATACAGAGAAACTCCCTCTTCTCCTTCCTCTGGACTGGCTATCTAAACATGGAACAGGAAAAACAGGGACATGATAGAAACAAAACTAGGAATATGTGATATATAAAGGTAGGAAATGTTATTTTTAACATCAGCTTCAGGTGAGTTGTGTGGGTTACCTGCTTGGTGATGTTGTACACTAGTGTGTGCAGAGATGGAGTGCAGTCAACCCTCAGTGTGTACATACCTGCAGTTAAAAAAATTAAAACAACCCAGACATAATTATTGTTTATATTCATAACAGATATAAAGGACATTCTTACTCACCCTCTATGGCTGAGTCTGCGTTGATATAAGCTACAGCTCTCTCCTGCAGCAGCCTGGCATTGTCCTGGTGGGGAAGATGGACTGTAATCATTGTGGGTGTGTTTCTGAGAGTAGATATCTGTATGTTTGCATATTTGTGATACCTCAGCCCATTCTGTAGATCCCAGCAGGCCAAACTCCTCTGCATCCCAGGAGGCAAATATTATAGTCCTCCTGGGCCTCCAGCCTGCACAGACACACACAAACACACACGTCAAATAAATTCGCTCTAATGTTGTTGTTTTATCTGAGAATTCTAACCTTTTCCAAGCAGCCTGCCGGCGCTCCTCACAGTCTCATGAACCACTGCTGCTCCAGACATGGGATCGATTCCTCCGAACACCCAGGCATCCCGGTGGCCGCCCAGAATCACGTATCTGTCTGCACAAACCCAACAAGAGCGCTTGTCTACAGAAAGAGCTGCACACTAGCTTCTCATTTATTCTAAAAACACACTAATAGTTGTGTGTATGTTGTACCTGGCTCCAGAGCTCCTCTGATTTTTCCAATCACATTGTAGATCCTGGTGACCTGGTTATTAGTGTGAAGGTGCATACGCACTTTCCTGCAACAGACAGGAAAAAACAAGTCATACATGCAATGAAATGAATACAAAACTGAAAACTATATGCTCATTTGATGCATTTGCATAGGATGACAGATCAGAGAGGAGAAACAAGAAGTGTACCTAACGTCAGTGCAGTTTTGTATAAAAAATATTTTAAATATAAAGTTGATTTTAGTGTCCTGGTGGGTTTTTTGTTGAGTTGCATGCTGTTTCTATGCAGGGTTTATGTGCAAACATAAATGTGTGTCAGCGACAGGAGGAGACACAAGAGCCCTCATTGTGCTTCAGTTGGCTCTTTGCCACTGGAGAGAATCACTTTTGGATTTAGAGCAAAACAACTAGGGAAGAGGGGAACTCAAAACACGAAAACAGAGAGTGAGGACAAGAACAAAGTGAATGATAACAGGAGAGAAAAGAGGTGGATTTTAAAGCCAGAAGGAGGAGCTACTTTAACACTGTGCAGGAGGTCAGGCTCAGAGGAGCTCTTACTGGCTCTTAAAGTCGTCGGTAAATCCTGGGCCAATCCGGTAGGAGACATTCAGAGCTCCTTTCCAGTTGTTGGGTGGAATCTGTCCTCCCATGTTCCTGTTGACCCGTGAACCAGTGCACACACAAAGTAAATATACATTAAAAAAATAGAATGTTGAGGCACAAAACTACACCCTATCAGGAGGTGAAGAAGTCGTACTTCAGCAGGTGAATCGCATCATGGAAACCGATCGGATGCACAGGGATGTCAGGAAGTCCCACTCCTTCCTCCGGGCTGAGTCTGTAGGTGTATTCTAAGAAAATAATGCAGACCTGTGAACATACTGTACATGCACTCATACGGGTCATAAAACACACCAACACACCTTTAGCAGGGTATCCAGGTGTGAGAGGGTCTCCTGATCCGTTTAGGTTGAGAACGTTTCCTCTCTGAGCTCCTCCACCAGGCAGGTTCCAGCCATCAGGGTACGGCTGCACACACACATTTAGCTACAGACTCTTGTGGATTCTGTCCATCCATGCATTTTAAAGCATTTCCAGTTCTCACCTGGACGCCTGTAGCCCAGTAATCGGCTGGATCAGAGAACATAATGATTCCTTTTGCTCCTGCTGACATGGCGTTCTTCACCTGTGGGAGTGTACGTTAAAGCCGTGGGTCGTCTCCATCTTCAGGAAAGCAGCTCAGATCAGATCAGTTCTCACCTTATTGCCTCTAAATATTTGCCCATATCTGACAATGACAATCTTCCCCGTCACGTTGATGTTCATCTCTCTCTGTAGCTGGAAGAAGTCCTCCGTTCGACCGTAGTTCACATACACCAAATCCCCCTGAAGACAAACACATGGACTACCTTGATGAGCTGATTGTTTTTATGATGACTGTTCGTGTTGTGCTGTGTGTACCTCTGGTTGTCCTTTGGCAGAGAACGCACTGTACGGAGGGACAATGTTGTTAATGTCTTCATAACCCTGTGGGATCGGCTCGGCCAGGGAGGTGTTAAAAACCTGAGAGAAGGAAATCAGGTTCAGTTTGACAAGATCAGCTGAATGTGTCTTTGTTAATTGACTTTAATGTAATTCTTCCATTATTCTTTAGACTTTTATTCAAATATTTGTTCTCTTACACAATTCTTCTGTTTTTGCTTTTTTTGTCCAACAGAAATGTTTCAGATCAACAAATTTCTGCAGTTTTTACATTTAAATTTAATTTATTAAGATAACAACGCCCTACAAACAAAACCTGACCCTGTGTGAAAAAGTAATTGACCCCTAAACTAGTCGTAGTATTGACTACAGTTAAGAGTTTGTGATAACTACGGTAGGTCAAAGGTCAGACACTCTCCAGAATTCATGGTTCCATCTCCAAGTGATCCTGAAGCAGCCCCAGACCATCACACCACCACCACCATGTCTGACTGTTCGTTTGATGGCGTTTTTCTGAAATACAGAGCTAGTTTGACTCCAGATGGAACGGGACACACAGTATGTGTTGCTTTTTGAGATCTTAGCCCAGGGGTACAGATCTTAAGGTTCGGTCTGGGGGTGGGTGGGTGGTGAGGGGTGCAAGCTAAACTCTTTCTGCAGTGTGAGACAGACAGCGACTGGTGCCGGTTCATTGGTGAGAAAAGGAAACTTGAGGACAGCAGCTGCTGCTGCAGCTCTTCATCCTAATGTATGACACAGTATACTGTATGGCTCGAAGGCCAGAAAGATGGATCCGGCCCGCGGGTCGCCTAATGACCCTGCTTTAGCCTGCTTCATGTCGTCGGACAGGCTTTATTTAAGTGACTCCTCAGTTCTACAAGTCTAGCATTCAACAGGCCTGGGTGTGGCTGGTGGAACGAAACTCAGCTTTCCAAATAATGTGGTTAATCACAGTAAATCCATGATTTAACAAGGGGGAATTACTTTTTCACTAAGGGCCAGGTTGGGTTAGAAAACTAATTGAAATCATCATCCTCTGAAAACATTTTGTACTTGCTCAACTTTGTCTGATATTGAAATGTGTTTGCAAATCTAAAACATGTAAGTCTAACAAAAAAGCAAAAACAAGAACTCTGAAAGATGGCAAACACTTTTTCACTGCACTGTAACAGTAGATGTAGTTCCTTTAGGTCAGTCAGTCTAAAGGTAATATAAATGTTTTCAGCTTTATTTGTGTAGATTTGACTTTATGTTTCATGATAAACTGATGGAAATCCCTTCAGGACATTAATACCAGATTTATTCACAAGGAAAATTTGCAGCCATTTTTGTAGTTTCTGTTTCGCTTCTCATCTGACAGGGTTTGTTTTGACTCACTGTCTTTGAGGTTGTTTCCCATCATGCAAGTTTTCTGTATCATGTGTTCAATTAGTCAGTCATCAGAGTATTTATAGAAAAGAACTCCCCACTAGCAGCTGGGTCACTATTTTTAGTCTTCTATTTCTGTGTTTGTTACATGTGATTTCATTTGCATGCTTCTAACTTGTTGTGTTTTATATAAATAGTTCAACATTACTGGTTAATCAGGTTAAGCTAACAGTTATATCGTTTTTAGATACCAGTTGATCCTGTTCTGCTGGCTGCTGTTAAACAGATGTTACATTTCTGCTCCAGCTGTTAGCTGAAATGTACATTTTGATTCTGTATCCCATGCAATACTAAAAGTGTTTGTTGTTGCTCCTGTATCACTATGTCTCATCGTAAGACACATTCAGAGGTTTATCTCTCAATAATGAGGCTATAAAAGGACTTTAGACCCAAGTGAAAGCCTGCTGATGGATGGAGGAGAACGTGGAGCGGTGGGTGTTCCTCTGATCTCTACATGCAGCCTGTAACTCTGTTAGCTAACAGTTTGGACTGATTTGATGCTATTGTTCAAGTGAGTGAAAACAGTCTTCTGTGAAACTTTCACTCTGCTTTAAACTTAAAATTAAGCTAGTGTCACTAAATGTTTGCAAGTTGCATTCTTAAACAATTCTGTGAATGTGAGCTCAAAACATGCAAATGGTTATTTTAGTACCTAAAAACACTTTGACAAAAAATATTCCCATGCAAAACATGACTTATTGCTTTTTCAACTTTTGAAAATATTTCTGAAGATGATTCCTGCAGATGTACTACCTCACTGCCCAGGTGATCCACTATAGAGATGTAGTTTGGCTGTGACTGGTTGGGGTAGGACAGCAGGACGTCATAGGGAGCCATCTCCACCGAGTCCAATCCAAACTCCAGCCACTCTTTCCTGATCTGTTCTGCATAATTCAGGTTCTGCTCTGTGCCAGCCAGATGGGGGAGTCGGGTAAATTTCCTGTGAAGATGACACTTTACTGTGATGCTCATGTGATCTTATGGACATGGAGTAAAAACAACGCCGTTCAGTTATCTGATTTTACAATTTACTACAGCTCAAACCACATATTTGATCCCTTCTCTTTCTGTCTGTTTGGAAATAAAGACAGTTTGTCCTCTAACTATCTAGCTGTTAAAGTGAAATCCACTTCATACCAGAAATACTTTTAGAATAAAGGACCATTCAGGTTCTTTGTGTCTCTTTTTGTTCGTTTTACCTGAGATGCTCTCTGATCTGGTTTGCCTGCATTTCATCCAAAAACTCCTTTAAGTACTTGTCGAAATCATTGTGGTTTTTAGTGTTTGAACGGGACCTCTTTGCAAACCAACCTACAAAACACACACACACACACACACACACACACACACACACACACACACACACACACACACACACACACACACACACATAAAAATGTAACTTTGTTTACAACATCATGAGCTTCCTTGTGCATGAATAACTTCATTGTGAGTCCAATTGAGTACTCTGAGGATGAAAGTTTACAGTAAAAGTAGGATCATACAATATTAACTCAGTTTTTTTTTACATCTGAACAAAAAGTTAACACCTCCTTTTGAGAATAGTTGTGGTTTTGGAGCGTGAGCGTGAACCTGCTGTGAGCACAAACATGTGAAATGTGTTTAAGTGGTGACAAACAGCCTACACAGGTTAAACAGGCTGAACAAGACACTCCAAACCAATAAAACACATCTCTCTCTTTGTGTTTTCTAATCATCATGTTGTTTATGAGGCTTCCTGCAGCATTATCAAAAACCACTTGTTATGGTCAAATTGTTTCCACTTCTGTTGCCCTAATTTGAGTAAATTTCACCCAAACCCAGCAGTAGATCATGCAGTGAGTAAATTTATGTCTTACCAATGCTGAAACCCAACAAGAACAACGCTGTCACCGCTACAATCCACCAGATACAGCGAATCCAGCTCTCTTTTCTCATTTTACTGCAGCTGTGTCCCCACAGTTGTTCACACACTGCAGGCACGCTCTGCAGAGACACAGATAAGAAGCAATTTGTTTTACTAGTGCACACAGTGGGGGGAGAGTGAGATGTGAGAGAAAGAAAGAGGGAGGAGGTGACAGTGTTCAGCTAAGTGGGAGCCGGTCATTAGAGCTCTGCTTTGTCAGGAAACTGACTGGCTGCTTGTTGTGCACCTTGGTCGGTCCTCTGCTGACTCAGGAGTTGTTATTATGAGAGCAGAGGAGGTTTTCCTCTAAGAAAACACTCTGGAGTTTAGATTCAGAGCAGAACAGAAGAACAAAGCACGATCAACATGTTCTACTTCAGCTCAGGTGGAAAAAGTGTGTTTAGCTCTAAATAATCATGTAAAGGTTACAATACTGCAAACGAGGTAAAAACTCTGAGCGTGTTCTGGTCATAGTGGACAAAATCAGTAAGAAACAGGAACAAATAAGTATAAAAAACAGAGCATGAGTTGCTAAATGGTTTAAGATTAAAATAATGTAAATCACATGATAAAAGCTGCTAAAACATACACAAATAATGACCAAAACCTCCTTAAATGGACACATTTATTTATGTCTCTCCAATAACAAAATTATTTACTAAAATATATTTAAAATAAACAGAAATGAAAGAATAATCAGCTGCTGAAATGTCAGATTCTGGCAATTCAGTCTTTTTTATTCTAACAAATTAATATTTTTTGGGTTAAAAATGTTGGGAAAATGAATTGTTAACTACTAAAGTAAAAATCTACACTCACCTTTATCTATCGCTTCTATTTAGCTTCTTTTATTTAATTTTTTTTACATTTTTACAACCTCAGTCGACATGAGTTGACATAATGAACAACCAGGACCATAATTTAAGGTTCACCAACGACATGGTGACTTTTATTTGTTTCAGCTCAGTTCTAACTTCGTGTCCCTCCTTTCAGAACCATTGCTGTGTTTTCCCACACTACACGCAGGCCCTTGTTGTACTTCGACCCCTCCCTGCCCTCTGAACAGCTGTACGGTGTGGAGCTTTGATGCGATGGGCTGGAGCGTGAATCGGTGAGGCTCTCTGCTCTCAGGAATGTGGGGAGTAAACACAGGTCAAGGCTTTGTCTTGTTCTTAATCTGGACCTTTAATAAAGAGGTTCGTTTGGACTGTTCTGTGTGGACATAATGGTGACACTTTATTTTGCTTTTTTTCTAGGATGTTTGTTTGAGAATTGACATTATTACATAAAATACAAAATAAATCAAACATCAGTTCTGTGTCAGAATTTAAACAAACTTTAGAACTCGGGTGATTTTGTCTATTTTAGGATTTAAAATCAAATCTTTTTCATAAAACACAACATTCACTTCAAGCATCATAAAAAGGAAGGAAACCATGAGTACATGGTTACAAAGTGTTAGATTGCAAGGTCAATTTGTGTTCAGCTTTGACCCAAAGCATGATGGTTAAGGTCAAGACCAGGCACGTTCTGGTAGTCTGGGAAAACCAGCAGAATCTGGTTTTGTGCACAAACTGTTTCTAGAATGTTAAAAATACATAATGCATGAAAACAGCCTGCACCTCCTCCAGCCGGCAGAGGAGGAGGAGGAGGAGAAATGAAAATCTAATTTTAAAAAATTGACTTTAGGAGGGATTTATTTTCTTAACAAAAATATTTGAAATTTTTCAACATAATTACAGGCCAGGTATATTTTCTAAATCTCATAAAAAGATACATTTACACTTTGACACTCTGGCTCCTCTACACAGTGCAGTGAGGGTACACAACACCAGGATGTACAAAAGTATTTAAAAACTAGGATAACCTTTAATTTCTGAAACTATAAACTTGACTTTTCTTCATTTATCTTACATTTACTCCAATGTTTACAGCTGATTTTATTAACAATGTGTATTGTAGTCTTTATGAGTAACATCAAAAATGAGGATAAAACAGTTTCCCCCTTGATGCATGGAAAATGTACTTTTATTGTTATTCAGTATGCTTTATTTGACCATCTACTGTTCTGATTAGTGAAGTTTTTCCTTCAGAAAATTTTGATGCAAATATATTGATGCTCTTTTTTTTTTTTTTGCATTGCACAAAAGAAAAGATACTGCTACATTGGGGTATTTTCAGACAAATAAAATGAATAATAATAAACTGAAACTAGATTTTGGCTACTTTCTGCTTGATATTGATGTTCATGTTAACAAATGCTTGTTGTCTCTTCATCTCATAACTCTGAATTAATGGATTACGTTGAGAATTTAAACTGTATTAATGATTAATATATGAAATATATTGATAATCTATAACACAGAAGGTATTTATTGATTAAATTTAGGCATTTATTCATGTTATTTCAGTTTAGAGCAGGGCTTTTCAACTGGTCTGGCTCTGGGACCTAATAATAACAAGACAGAAACTGACTTTTCAAATTTACTTAAATACATTTATTTATAAAATTTATTTATTTTATTTAATTGTGCAATTTAGATATAGTAGACTGATTATTATCACAGAAAGCCAACACACACTAGTTTAATGATGATACACCCAAAAGGTGGCGCTAGAGAGGGAAATGTATCCTCTTTACCTTCAATCAGCTGTATTTTAATTTACACCTTCACTTCATTAAATTCCACCTGATGATGGAGGGAGCATGAGAAGGGACTAGTTGGATTGAAACATTGTGCTGTATCCGGTTGGTTTGACTGGGATAACCAGCAGTTGGAGATGGCGGTAACATGTTGGTCTCTGGCTCCCTCTAGTGGCGGACAGGAGCAGTGAGTATCCGTGTTCATTGTTCTCTAATCTATTTATATTTGTTTTTCGCAGACTTGTGATTTTATCCTCGATAATTTCCTGACTTTTAGTGTTTTAAAACTCACGCCAGCCGTCCAGAACTGTCCCTGAGAGGAGGACTGAGGTGAACTGTCCCAGTCCGGGTCTCTGTGGAGGACTGTGGGGGGGATGAGGAGCAGAGCAGGCAGGAGGAGCGCCGGGAGGACGGAGCGGAGCAGAACCCGGCCGGAGCTGCGGGGAGGAGGACGGTTCTTCAGCCCCTTTAACCGGACAGAGGCTTCGGTGTGAGGTCAGGGCAGCTGCAGCGGAGGACGGGTCCCTGAAGGCACCATGGCTGTGTCGCTGCGGGGCTGGGTCGCCAACGAGGGAGGGAAGCACTTGGTCCTGGTGAGGAGAACTTTCCCACAAACTTTTAAATTAGCTCCTCGTGTCGTCAGCTGTTAATAAAACAGTTAAATTAGTTTGACTTTAGGGGTATTTGGAACATTTTGCACCAGGTTTTATGTTAACTTGCAGAAAAACCAAACGAATTGACTTTAATGTTCATAAATGTGTTTTAATAGAACCCCACCAGCTGTCTGTAGAGTAACATAAGGTCAGAAACATTAACAGACTTCCTGTGATTTAAGAGTCAATCTGTTTGTCTTTATTTGCTGTCTGACAGTGAAGATATGGTTTTAGTTTAGACTGTACATTCTGTTTTTTGTACACGGTGTGTGTGTGTGTGTGTGTGTGTGTGTGTGTGTGTGTGTGTGTGTGTGTGTGTGTGTAGATGCTGTGGCTGGGAGCCAACACCTGGCTGTTCCTGAGAACCTACCTGCTGTACTCCACCGGACAGCAGTACCACTACCTCTACAAGATGCTCGGGGTGAGAAACACAACATCTGGAAAAAAGACAGTCACACACTTTTACCTTAGTAGGTGTGAAAGTCAGAACATGCATCATTTTAGAAGGGTCCTCAAGGATTCTCTCAGAGGCTCTCAAACATTTCAGCTCCTAACCCACAAAATAACAACGATAAAGACGTGTGACCCCACAGGTCATCGAATGATACAAATTTAGCTAAAAAGTTAAATGAACAAAGACTTAATGACGACTCATACAGATTTTACTATTATATCCATGAATAGCTGTCAATGTTAGTGTTCTAGTAACAGCTATTTTCAGGTTTTTTGTGATCCAGCTTCTCAACTGGTGGCTCTTTGCTGTGGCTAAAAAATGTTAAGAAAAAATGATGAAACGTCATCTCTTCACCAAAGGAACGATGGAATGGATAGGATATATTCAGTGAGTGGGTTCTCAACTAAAGCTACATATTTAGAGTCTTTTTGAATCTACATCTCAGTAGTTTGATTGTTATTTCATGTTTGAAGAGTTTTGGTTTAAATTCAAATGCAGCAGGGGTTTTTATCATTAAGTTTGGTGATGCAAAGGATTGCTTCATATGACAATTTTTTGTGACTTTTAGCCTTAATTACCAGGTTAAAGGCACACTATGCAGGCTGCTTGTTTTAGCACCCCCTAGTGTCCGTTTTAAGTCACTGTCATAAAAATGTTAGCATTGTCTTTGCTCAGAAACACCTAAATCTAACTGCTGAAATGTCTCCTCAGCCTTCATTGCTTTCTACTGGAGCGGTTCATCACTCATTCAAAGAAATCAGCTGTGTTCAAGCAGGGAGAGATCTAAAAAAACAGCAGGAATCATGAGCTAAAAACACTCAGGTGCTAGCATAACAGCTAGCCACATTGGGTTAGTCTAACCCTCACGAGATACGTGAATATGTAAGACTTCAGGGCACTGGACTTGAGACTCAGAAGTTGCAAACGTTGTATTCTGGACACAAGCAGCAGATGGGGCTGAGTGACTTTTCATTAACCCTAAATGGTCATATTAGCACATACTGGCTCAAGAAAAAGATTTTAAAAAATATAAAAAGTTACATAGTGTGCCTTTAACTAAGAGTTTATCTCTGCTGGGTGTAAATTAAACCATCTGTAGATCGAGCAGAGCCACACTAACTCAGATTCAGGATTAAATTATGAAGCTCGTTGACTCATTTAGTGTCATTTTGGTCACAAGTTCTTGGTGGTTTGGTTGTGTGCTCATTTCTTAATGCGCGCTTGTGCAAGTATAAGCTTTCATTGTTCAGCATTCAGATATTCTGATGTCAAATTCTGCCAGTTGTCTCCAACCGCTTCAGCGTGACTCCTGTGTTTCATAGTTTCATCAGTTCATTCCAGGTGTTGTTAAGTCAAAAACATCCTCATTTAGGTTTTGCATCCTCTCAGTCTCAGTTCTAACAACTTGCAAGTCAAGTAGGTGAGTTGAGGAGAAAGGATGACACGATGGAAAGAGACATCTTGCTTTGACAGCTACATGGATGCCATAATAACTTGTTCTCAGGACACACCTGAGCATCCGCCCTCAGAATTCCTGCAGAAGTCCTTTATTTATTTGTTCATCTCTCCTCCTGCTGCATTTTAGAAAACGAGAAATTCTTTTGGATGTTTGGCCAAGATCAGTTTCTGGGTCAGAGGTGGGAGGATAGAGAGTTTTCTTTATGTCTGACTTGTGAGACTGAGTTATCCTGATGTAAATCAGTGAACATCCCAAAAGGAAGCTCAGCTATGCCTGTGATGATGATGATGATGATGATTGTGGAGCTGCATGAGTATTTTTTGATAACAGAGGATGGAATTTTTGATAAACTAAAACATTTGCTACGTTTTTTTTTGCCTCAAGTTGTTGCTGTTGTGTCTGTGTTCTGTGAAGCATGATGGGGTGAGTCAACGGTTTCACTGTTTTTACAGAAACACTGTGAACTTGTTTGTTTTTACTGAGTGTTGGGGGGGTGGGACCTTTGTCAATACCTCAAACTTTGGACCAGAAAGGTGACTGTGGGTCCCCAGAATCCACATGCACTCTACATAGGCCAATGCAACACACAAGCAAGCTATTTACATGTGTTTCTACTGAATAAATGTAAATATCTCATTAAAACAAGCTTTTAAAGCTAGTATTTGAATATAATTTGGACCTATCAAGATATATTATTATTAGTATTTATAAATGGCATCTTTAAAATAACATCCATCCTATCCAGCGGTGTAACAGAAGAAAAGGCGTGCCATCAGAGCTTCATGAAACAACGAGAAGTGGCAGCGAACAGCGTGTGTGAACTATTGCACTGCCTGTACAGTGGGAGGCAAAAGGGGAGAAAGGGGGACAAGTGTGGGCACGCCGCTGGTTTGACTGAATGCCTCGCCAGAGGCATTAAGTTTATGAGTGTCTATCTTTATGTGTGCATGAGAGATGTGTTTTTGAGGCATTAATACTTCAAATAGCTTCTTATCTTTTTCACCTGTCGGTGTGTGTTTGGGGATGCAGAAAGCAGGATATCAGATCTCTTGTCTTGTGGTTTCTGCATCCAGCTGCTCGTCTTTAAGAAGCTGTGCTGGATGTCAGGAGGAAGCTCTTACAGATTAAGGCTTCAGATTTATTAGGTGGGTTTACCTTAACTCTATATTTGGATTCAAGCTTCGGCCTGCTCTCCGCTGCATTCTTATATTTCAACACTTCAGTCAGCTGTGCAGCCAGATCCTTCATGTCTTCATATGGGTTGTCTTTTTAGCTCTACCAGCTAACTGCTGATTATTTGCATTGGATCACATATTCAGTACCTCCTCTCTTTGATCCACACACCCTCATCTCTAACACACACACAGCCTTTAGCATGTGGAAGAACATCAGGACTGACAGCACCTGCAGCGCACAAACTTCCAGGAAAGTGTTTCAACGTGCTGAGTTTAAGAGACGCCACACTCCAGTCAGTGTTTCTGCATGAAAACAGCTTTAATTGTTGAGTTTTAGATGGAATTTTTAAAAGCCAGATCATCCGTCTCACAGGTCGCTTCAGATGATTTTTTTTCCGAGGTCTGTTTTGAGTCAGTGTGTTGGCATATCCAAGAAAAATGTGTGTGCATTAATTAAATCTGCAAGAACATCCTGGATGCATTTATTTATAACAAAATATATATTTGTGTGTTTTTGTTTTTGTAAAGACATTTTTAATTTACTGAAAAGCAAAACAGAGCAGTTTCTATGGCCTTGAATAAATCACCCTAATCGATGCCATACACGGCCTGATCTGAGTAACATCCTGAGAATGAGCAGCCTCAGCTTTATAGACTGAGAAAAACACGAATGTGTGAGTGTGCTCAGCTGTTTGTTCTGGTGTGTTTCTCTCAGCTCGGACTGTGCATCAGCAGAGCCTCTGCGTCGGTGTTGAACCTGAACTGCAGTTTGGTTCTGCTGCCCATGTGCCGCTCCCTGCTGACCTTCATACGAGGGACAAACGCGGTAAGAAAAACAGACAATAAACGGACAGCAGCCTCTGAGGAAAATAATAAAATGGAACGGAATGAAGTCCAATCACAAGGGAGCTTAAGTACTGAATAATAAGTGTTATTGTTTTAATGTCATTATTAGCATTAGATGAGCTCCTTCATAGAGTCCTGACAGTACACTTGTGTGCCACTCTGACTCTGATGAGCTGAAATGTTTAAAAAAGTGAGCTTTTAATACATAAAAGGTATTTCTGACTTCCAGCTTCAACAATACCACTTCAGTGTGTGTTGCTCCCTCACACAGGTATCATCCAGAAACACACGCAGACTGCTGGACAAGAGCAAGACCTTTCATGTTGCATGCGGCGTCGCTATCTGCCTCTTCTCTGGTAAAAATCATCTTTTATTTTCACACCACTCCCTGATTCGTGTACAGGTTTGTCAAAGGAATCCATGCTGGTTGTGCATTCCTGCTGCATCAACTGGGAGGTCATTTCCACTGGTTGTGAGTGTGTGTTTTAGCGCTCCAGGTTTATGTGTGTGTTATTTTTGCGGGCCCCTCTCATGACATCATGAGAGCCTCCATCCATGTTTTGTTCTCCTTCATTTTCTAGGGAGTCTGATTCGTATTAGGTGAATTAACAGAAAAATGGTGGTTTTTCTAAAGAGAACTAACTGCATTAAAAATCGACACTCTCTGCTTATAACTGCCTGCTTTTTCTGCAGTCGTGCTTTGGTTTCAACATTTTCTTTGACTAATAACCCTGTGATGAAGGCAGGTTATTATCCAGCAGACATACTTTTTATTTAATATGTAAAAGGATTTCATTTTGAGGAGGCGTTAGAACAGTTATAAAGTTCTTTAAAACAACTCTAATCCTAAAGATTTCAGAGATGCAAATTAGATTGTATTGTTCAGGCGCTGGATTCAAGAACAACTTTGATTTTTAATATTCTGGGAGATACATTTAATAAAACACAGTGTTTTATTTCCTGGTTTGGGTAGAAAAACTTCAGAAGTTCTGGCAGAGCGACGCTTCCTTATTTCTCTCTTTAGCTGATGACACCTGTTTGCTGTCAATAACATATTAAAGTTGTTTTAATTTGATTTTACTTTAAGACAAAAATACCATGGCAGTAGAGGATCTGTTATAGTAGTTTATATGTTTTTAGATTAATTAGCTGATGCTGAGGTCTTGAAAGCCAAAAGAACAATTTGATTCTTTAAGGTCTGCATCTGATTTTCATTATGACATCATCTGTAAGACATGGCCTGTTTTCGTCATGACTCTGCACTCCTCTATTAAAATAACTACACACACACACACTAGTAGTGGGCAAAGTTCTTATATTCTGAGACAAGGAATGGCTGAGACTAGAGGATGAAAGAGAGACACAGACTGAGAGAAGAAAGAGACAAAGGGGGGAGGAAAGCAGTGGGAGTGGGAAAGGATATGGGGGAGAGAAAAAAGGGCCCTTGTGTGTCATAATTACACCCTCTAATCCCATCAGCTGTTGTTTGGCTGCGTAGTTTGGCCGTGATGTCAGGAAGAAGTGTGCCGACGTTTTGCTGAACGAACAAAGAAATATCTGTCTTCCTGCAGTTCATTTGTTGTGTCTGCATGATGGGAGATATCCTGTCTGTGTGCTTCTGTCTGTGCAGAGTAAACGTGTGATTTCAATCAGTTTCGTGTGAATCTTTCACCTCTTCTGTAGTTGTGCACGTCTCAGCCCACCTGGTGAATGTGGTCAGCTTCAGCGTGAGCTACTCCGATGAGTTTCCTGCTCTCAACTTGGCTCGCTACAGAGGAGAGGTGGGGTTTCACTGGGCCTTTAATCACAGCCATCACAATAAGATGTTCAACCTGGGATCTGCTTCTCATAAATGTGTGCATTAAATTAGAAAACAGCGGAGCTTTAAAGGCGCAACTCTGATCTTTTAAATGCGTTTTCTAAATCTAAACTTCAGACTGAAGACTGTTTTCTTCTTATATATTAACTGACTGCAAGTCTAAAACTCAATAACTTCATCATCTTGAAGATTTCAGAGTTTTTCTGTTTCTTTTTCAGGACCCCAAGTGGATTATTTTGAGCACAAGTAAGAAAAACACATATTTATTTATTGTAAAGTAAAACTTATACTAGTGTTCCTTCTTTTGTCTTTTGACTGTATTTATAATCACTGCATTTTTAAGGCCCTTAGGGAATAAAAGCTTTTTTATTGTGCAGTTTCAAAGATGGAATATATAATTAGTCAATTAGCACAACAGTAGTCTGATTATAATAACCCCTTAATGTTCACACCAAAACACTTTCTCTTGATCTGCGTGTTTCTTTCTTGTGTTTTTAAAATAATTTGGGGCAATAAGAGGTATAATTATAAATAACAGGTAATTATATATATATAAAATAATCTGATTTATTATAAGGTAGCAATAATTTATGGTAATTTGTTTGACTTTTATTCTAAAATGCCCATATTTTATATATATTTTTTAGTTTAATAGTTTTTGTTCATTTTTCAGTTAAGTTCAGTGCTCCAGTTAGGTTAAAGAACATTAGATGTGCTCTAGCCAGTGGTTGACCTGCTGGTTAGAGAGCTAAACCAATTAGGACCTTACTCTGATTCAAAAAGTCTTAAATAAATAAACAGCATGTCTGATCACCTTCACTCATAGTCAAGTGTACGTAACTGAACTGAGCTCTGTAGTTTCTGCAGACATGCATAATTCCTATTAGTTTTCAGGATTTGCTGCTTCAGAATTCCAGACTATGCAGAACAAGTAACATTTAAATACTGTTAAGAACCTGGATGAAATACTCTAATAATAACATTACATTTAGCTTATTTAAGTGTCTGGATGCTAACACGTTTGTTCTGTCTCCTCTCTAACTGGACCATGCTCTTCAGTCCCAGGAGTTACTGGTGTCCTGCTGGTTCTGATCCTCCTCCTGATGTTCATCTCCTCCTCCTACTGCGTTCGGTTAGTACGTCATCAGACATCATATCTTGGTAGAATATTAAAAGGACACTAAATGTCAATTTTTACGTTTAATGTAATAAATTAAAATGTCCATGAAGTCGTTTTTGGGTGGTTTGGACTCTGAGAGCACATCTTACTGGAATGTTAGATTCATATTGAAACATGGCATCCAGCTATCTGAACATTTATGTTTCATCCTGTCGGTCTGTTTATATTATTATTATGACTCCTTTATTTAACCAGGTAAAAACTCATTGAAATATCAAACTTCTTTTTCAAGAGTGGCCTGGTCGAAGGAGGCAGCATAAAGACTTTCACACAATCACATGTCGTTACTCGGGTCACTGTGGATCAGTGTGTCCATGTGAGACGTGTGTGTGTGACTCCTAGCTCCTTTGTGAGAATTAAAGGCTTTTCCAGACTATTTAAGGCTTCAGATGGTTTAACTGAGTTCTACAGACCACAGGAATACCAACATGATGAGTCACAGTGATGAAGTCACGTGAACACACACAAAGTTTTTAGTATTCTCTGAATTATGAAACTTTGCATCACCTACAGTTTTAAAATGTCAGTGAGATCAGATGAGGTAGACTTTCTTCTCACACTTCAAACCTCTCCAGGGTTTTACAGACCGTTAACTTTTTCTGCTGTCACATTTCAGGATTCTGATTTGGCTTTCAGCTAAAGATCAAATCAGAATGTTTTTCAGGTGTAGCAGACATTAACTGGAGTGCCTGTGTTTTGTTTTAACCACCATGACATTACGATGTGGTTAAACATCTGTCTGAAATCCTTAATCATCTAGAAGTCTTCTCTTTATATAGGATTGATTTTATTATCATTTTTTATTTCTATGTGTTTCTAAGTTTCAAAGAGTCAAAAAATACCTGACTGAATGTTATCAGTGAGAATCACCAGGACTTTCCTGATCACCAATCAACGATGCTAACAAACAAATTAAAAAACGTAAGGGGTGTCTAAATTCTACATAGTTTTATCTTTCTGTATTTAAAATAATACGAAAAATATATAAAAATAATGAGAGTTTGAGACGTACATATTCTGGAGTTTGTATAATCTTTCTATAACAGAGTGTTTAATGATTTGTTTTTTCTCCAGAACAGTTTTACTTGTGCTAATTTAAATGTTGAGTTCAGCTAAATCTGCTCCTTTGTTTAGTGCTGCTCTGTTAAATGATAAAATACACCCATAAAGCAGGAAGTCATCAAATCTGAGAGCAGTGCTTATTATCCGCTCATGTTTCATGATTAAATTGTTAAAGATGAGCCAAAATTGTTTAGTTTATCTAAAATAATGATGTTCCTCAGTTTATACATCAATAAAACAACAAAAGTAGAGAGCAGAGTTGTTATAATGGTAACTGTTTTATGATGGGTTGTTGTGTGTAATGACCTCTAACATCCTGCTTAGTCAGGCTTTGAACCGAGAGTGTGTTTAGTCTAACTAAACTAAAAGCTCTTTACTCTTTTATCTCTGCTTGTTTTTATTTTCCTTCTTCTTCTGCTCTCTCTCTCTACAGAATGCTACTCAAATCTTTATTTACAAATGTTGCTTTTTTTTTTTCTCTCAGGGTGTCCAACTATGAGATCTTCTGGTACACACACAACCTCTTCATTGTCTTCTACATCATCCTGATGGTGCACATGGTTGGGTAGGCAGCACTGAAACAGTGTGTGTGTTTCTCTGTTTAATTCAGTCATCGTGCTTTCTGTTTTCTCCTGCCTGCAGCCCATATTTTGCTGACATCATCATGTTTTTGTAGTTTCTTTTTGACTGATGTTTAGCATAAAAAACACCACAACACTGACTTGTCTTGTTCTGATCAATGACGTTATTAATACTTATTATTATAATGGTAATAAACTGTCACATTGTGCTTTTGGAGTCAGTCCCACCTTCTCCTCTGCACACAACCATAAGGCTTTTAAGCACCAAGTAACTAAATACAGCTAAATGCGTATGATAAATGAATATTTGAACATGCATCAGCAAGGTGGGAAGTTAGTGAATCAACAGACGCCGACCCCTGGTAAAAGGAATTTTGAGGTACAAGTGTATTTTTTAATCTGGAACATGCCCCATTTGATTACATGGAGGGGGCGGGACTAAAGGCTTGTACTGCAGCCTGCCACTAGGGGGTGTTTGCTTTGTTTTAGCTTCAACTTTCACTTTATATTCTTGTGTCTAGATATATACATGTTAATTCTGACACAGAATTCTTTTTACTATAATTATTCAGGAAGTCTTTTAACTTTTATTAAGTTGTATCTTATTGTTCTCGTTTTATTTTCCTGTTTTTGTCTGGGTTTGTAGTATTATTGTATTAGTATGTGTGTTTACACACTACAGTATGTGTACAGAATCTACACTGTGGTGGTTATGATTAAACAATCAGCCTAACATCACCTTGATTCTTGTCTTTTATCTCCAGTGGAGCTCTGAAGTATCAGACCAACACAGAGGCCCACCCCCCCGGCTGCCTCATAGCCAATCAGAGCAGCCCGATTCTGCAGGATGAGGATCTCCTCCAGGCTGAAGATGATGACAGCAGATGCAGAGAAGACGCTCACTTTGAGCCACATTACCCTCAGGTCAGTGTGAGTGTGTGTTTGTGAGTGGCTTTCATGTGTGCTGAGTGTTTGGGAATGTTGGAGGGAGTTGGTCCTGTTTATTAGTGTTAGGGAGGTTCTCTACATCAGGGCCTGTGTTTGTGTGTGATTATGTGCTTGTCTGTGGTCATTATGCAGCAGGCTGCTTCCATAAAACCCCCTTAAAGCTGAATGTTCTTCTCAAGCTTCACTGAAGCTGTGAGCAATTAGTCCGTTTCAGGTAACTGCCAAGCAGAAAGCACACACTGTCATTATATTTATGTTATTCTCATAAAGACACTCTCATTAGTCGGAGCCCTGGTTTGTTGCTGTGATGGGAAACAAGTTGGTAGAGTAAGAACGACCCAAATAAAACTCATTATAGTAAGAATGATGATTCTGCTGTATTTAATATGTACTTTTTATATTATACAGCATTTGAAAGCACAGAACACTCAATTTGCTTTACACCCTTTTAAAGTAATAGTGGTAGTTTTCCAAAAGTAACAGCCAAGAATACTGAGTTTCCTACTTTTTATCATAAGGACACATAGCCTTTTGTGCAGGAGATGTGTCATTTTTTCATCTTTTTAGCAGCAAAGTGAATCAAAAACAGCAAGTTTTTTTTTCTTTTTATAGTTTAAATAAATGCTACAACTATAAGCGTACTATTTCATAAACTTTAATTATCTTCAATATTGACATATTCACATTAAAAGGTCTAACATTTTGTTAAAAAGAGTCACAAATGTAAACTTACTGTTTAAAGAATTAGAATTAACAGGTCATTTTCACAAAGTTAAAAAATACTATATTTCAAAATAAAACTATGATTCTTTTGTTCAGATGAAGAGAACCAGTGAGTGATATGGAGCATGTCTCATCTGTTATGTCCTATGGCTTATTGCTCGTACAGTTTAAATATATGGTGCAATGCTATGTCAGTACAGCCATTTTGGTCAGGTATGTAACAGTATTAGTAGTTTCTATTAAAACCTAATATTCTTTCATTTCCAGAATGCACCTAGTGATTAATTCAATTAAATCAATTAAATTTGATCACCGGTAGTTTACTGATAACATTTACATCAGTGGCTTAAAAACATGAGGTTTTAAAGTGATTTCACTCAAAATGAGTACTTTATAAATACCTGTGTGTGTGTGTGGTTGTGCGTGTGCATGTGCGTGTGTGTAGACATGGCTTTGGGTGTCCGGTCCCCTCTGTCTCTACTGCGTGGAGCGTTTATACCGCTACATCCGGAGCAGTGACCCCGTTACCATAGTAACAGCCATCAGGCATCCCTGTAACGTTGTCGAGTTGTGCATGCTGAAGAAAAACTTCAAAGCTCGACCGGGACAGGTGAGTATTTTCCTGTTTTGTTTTATTGTTGTGCTTTTTTGCTAAATATAATTAATCTGTAACCATTAAAAGTTTTATTCTCTTTTTTTCCCCCTGACATGCCCCCTCTCTGACCCTACGTTACTCCTCCTTTCTCTCATCCCGCTATCTCTCCCTCTTTTCTGTCCCAGTATATTGTTCTTAACTGTCCAGGCGTGTCTTCATTTGAGAACCATCCCTTCACACTGACGAAGGTAAAACTAACTCACACCAACACATTCCTCACTCGTGACACAACGTGAGCCCACAGACATAATCCTTCTTTCTCCTTGCTAACAACCAGCAGTTCTGTCTCGCTCGGAGCCCCGCCCCCTTCTCGACTTGATTGTCAGCTGGGTCGTCCTCTAATATCATGTTTCATCCTGTTTATTTATGCTTTAGATTTGGTTCAGATTGTATTTAAATGCAAAGGATGAAGAAATAACTGTGCTTACACACTCACACACACACACTCACACTACCTACTCCAGCCTGGTGAGTTGTGTTTCTTTGAGGAGGAGGGCAGAGAATCACACTGACAGAGAGCAGACAGACCCCTGAGGCTAATAAGGCTTTCTGCCAGCAGAATGATGTGTGTGTGTGTGTGTTCTCCTGTAACGTTCATCCACTCACAGTGTGTGTTAGTGTGTGTTAGACTAACTCCTCAACTCTTTATAGTGTCCCACAGCGAACAAGGAGACTTTTGGCATCCATCTGCGAGTCGTGGGAGATTGGACTGGTAGGTTCACACTGTCACAAACACACACACACACACGCACAAGCTTACTCATGCAGCACACAGAGGCCCACAAAAAGAAAAGAACACAGCATCAGAGTCGACCGGATGGAACTTTGTTTATTTATCCTTCATGTTCCTCACTTTTTCTCTAGGGAGGATATATTACTGTGAAACTGCCTTCTGAGTGAGAGTGTGTTTGCATGAGTGAAACCCCCACTATACCTCAAAATAGGGCTGTACTAAAAAGCCCAAACCTCCTATGTTGATAATATCACAGTATAACATATTTTAAAAGTTATTTCACTCAGTAACATTACCAAAACAGGTGCGGGTTTGTAATTTTTATACCTCTGCTGGTGTGCTTTCATGTGAAAGACCTAGCTAGGAGTGAGGCCAGTTTGATTGATTGGGTCGTCACATGCTCTCTTGTGCTTCCAGTCAGTCGTGCAACAGAAAAATAGTTCTGCTAAAGTCGTATAGCCATTGTTTGCTTGAAGCTTTTTGTAAAATGCTCTCCAAAACCTTTCCCTCACGCCGTCCCCCGTCTGTCAAAATCACACAAAATCCAGTCTGCTTCATCAGGGGCATCAGAAGCAAAAAAAATGTGGGGGGGACACTTCCCCAAAGAAAAAAATCTTTGTCGTAGACGCCATTTTCTGCACTCTGGCGCATTTAACAAGTTGTTAAACACCTATTTTACCTACAGTAATAAAAACTGAACTCAGTAACTATTTCAGAGTCAGATTCAACAGGAAGTCTTCATTTTTAGCAGCTGTGTTCTCTAGAACACCATCAGCTGGACTATTCAGATCTTAGAGAAAAGACTTAAGAAAACAAATCAGGGAAGTACAATGACCTGCAGTGGTTTCGTGTCAGAACTAAAGATGTGAACACAGTGACAAACTCCACAGTAGTTCAAAGACATGATAATGGTCTGCCATGTCTACAGTTCTGGAAGGAACTCATTAGACAACCAGCTGTTCAACCCTTAACTAGTCAAAGCTCTACCAGTTCTCTACTGGTAACCAGGTAAAGTTCAGTCCTCTTAGTACTGGTTGTTTTACAATGATGTCACTGAATGACTGACTGCAGCATCTTCCACTGAAATGACAGGAAAAGTTTTAGTTTGTCGTAAAGTAACACAGTCTGGTTGTAGCTGAACTACTGAAGTAGGGAACTGGTACAACTACTACAAAAAGTACCCACTAAGAACTGATTCAACAGCATATCTAACTTCTAATCAAATGTTGAATGTGTGTTTCTTTATTCTCGTTGATAATGAGAATACCAGCAGGTGGCGCTGGACTGAATCTGAATAATTTAACCTTTTGAACATTTAATTAAAAACCTCACCTCTTTGATATTCCTGTTTTATATAATAATAATAATGTAATTTTTTTCTAGCCCAAATAGTATTATTACTAGTCAAATAGAAAATACAGATATCCACAGGTATTTTGTTACTAGTAGAAATTCTATTTAAGGAAATCCAACAACTGAACTGATTTGAACTGAAACCAAATGCTTAACCTAAGGTGGTCACTTTAACATTTATTATTCAGACTGATATGTATTCGGATATCTAAAAATCTGCTGTTCCAAGTAAAATCATAAAATGTAATATTCCAGATAATACCATTCTACTATCCACTCTGAACACTTCAGATAACTTCAATGTCATTCTTAGGACACATTTAGTCACATTTCCCATTCATGTGTATTATTGGGTTTATTGGGTTTGAAGAACAACCTCCACTAATCTATTCTTCCTGTCTGGAATAAACATGGTGGAGCTCAAATTGAATTCATACCATTTTAAGTAGTTATAATTTAACTGTACTAATGATGTCATTATAAGTGGACTATTTCAGGCTAAAGAGTTTTATGGATAAGAGGAATTAAATAAGTGACATCAACTATTTAAATGTCAAGAAGCTGATTGTTCTTCAGAAGACTGAAGATCTACCTTTCAGAAATGAAAATAGTACTAGCTTAATGTCTGTTCAGATATTTAAATAAATTACTGACAGCTGGAATAGTTTTCATTTTATCCAGTTAAAATAAACTAGTAACAGTTAAATTATAGGTATTTAAAGTGAGAGTTTATCCTAAGAATATAATTTTAGCTATTGTGGAAATCTTAATTTTTAATAAGAAAAATAGATTTGATCAGGATAAAATACAGGTCTAATATTGATGATCTTTAATGCTCTCTTTTGTAAAATAAACAACCGTTGTGTTTAAATGTTACATGTCGATCCCCAAATTAAGTACCGGTACTTATTACTTATTATTAATTATTTTATTTAGATGCATTCACATTTTTATTAGAGAACATGTGATTATCTGGGGATTTACCTCCTCTGGTCATTCAGTTCTTATTCCTGTCCCTCTCCAGTCTGGACCTCCAGTAACCCTCCGGTTCTGGTCGACCTGCTTCAGGTTCGGTTTGCTGGTTCAGGTAGGAGGAGGGGCGGTGCAGCGGGTGAAGCGCTGATTGGTTACAGCGTGAACACCTGAGCTGCACTGGATCGGAGCTCACGCGCTTTAAAAAAAACAAAAATCCTGCAGCTTTATTCACGCTCACGCGTCTGTTGTCTTTATTGACAACCCGTCCTGCCAATCACCTTGATCGGTTTTGTACCGGAGCAGTGTAACCAGGAAAACATGGAGTGGACTTCCGCGATCTTTGTAAATTCTAATGAATCCAATGGAATGGATTTCTTTGAGAACAACCGAAACAGCGCAAAGCGGATCGGTAAATGTGGGGGGGGGTCCAAATGCCTGATTTTACAAAGTGGGGGGGACACGTCCCCTCCTGACATAATGGTTGCGACGCCCATGTGCTTCATTGTGAACTTCATTGAAAACTGTGAAAAACACATAAATTGTTCAAAGAAACTGATGGTTTTTAGAGTACATCCACATATTAATAAGTTACGTGAAGCAGCCACTCGTTTAGGAATGAACTCCTTGATTTCTTTTAGCCGGACTTTCTGTTTGGAGCTACCTGGTTCTGTTCTACTTTTATTGGTCAAGCTGCAGGTTTTTTCTGTGCCTTCATCCATGTGCAAACAGTCATTCAGAACAACAAAACAGTATATTTTGTAGATGACAAAATTAAGAAAGTATAATCTAAAATGGTAAAATGGTCTAATTTCATCTTCAATATATTACGTCATATTGCTTAAGCCCTACCTTGAGGTTGTTTCTATTTTTGATCATCCTGTGAAAATCTTTGACTCCCCTTATAATCACACTTATAAACATGTACAGTATATGCTTTCAAGGTATAAACACACGTGTGTCAGACAGTAACATTTCATTTAAAAGAAGCTGTGGCCCTTGAGAGGTCCTGAACATGTTTCTGCACTTGCTACTGTATCCATCTGTGTTCACATTCTTTCAGAACACATGAAGGGAAGCTGGTTTGTTTGTTTTGGCCCCCATGACGACACGCTGTAAGGAAACAGACTGCAATGATCAGGATGCTCTAGAAATGGTTTTCTCCTCCCTTCTCCTCAGATCGCTTCACACAGCTGTTACTTCCTCCACCAAGGGCCCACATGGAGATCCTTCCCATGGTCCAACAGAGGAGATTCCCCAAGTAGGTCTGTGTGTGAGTCAGTGGGACTTTATTTCTCATGAAGGCTCAGGGTCACAGAGGGGTCAAAGGTTTCTGACCTGCTGACTGTGCTCTTTCTGCTTTCTGAGAGTGTGACAGGGTGATGGGGATGTGGGCTCAGAGGGAGGGACAGTTTGTTTTGTCACACCGAACCAGAACAAACTGTTCAATCCCCCAATTCTCTGTCCTGCTATCAAACATAGTGCTCTACAGTGCCCCCCTGTGGTCTAAAAAGTTATATTATTAAGGGTAGTTCTCCAACTCCTCGTTAGTATAGTGGTGAGTATCCCCGCCTGTCACGCGGGAGACCGGGGTTCGATTCCCCGACGGGGAGAAGTTCTCTTTTTTTCCTGGCTCAATGAGTTTTAAAACAAAGCGTGGTTGAAAAGCGTTAAATGGACTCTGTTACTGTACATTTGGTTATATTTGTTTTGTCTTTGTGTAATTTCAAAGTGTGTATTTTTGAGGGCAAAGGTTATCTCAGCAATAACGTGTTTTCTGGAAACTATTCATCTGCTGTCCATGATTTCTATATCCTATTAGTTTCTTAGCTAATTCTATATGTTCTTTCTGTTCATGTGTTCTAATCAGGGTTTACGTTGACGGTCCATTTGGAAGTCCTTCAGAGGACGTCTTCAACTACGATGTCAGTCTTTGTGTTGCTGGAGGAATCGGAGTCACGCCGTTTGCCTGTGTGCTGCATGCTCTGCTGTGAGTTATCACTGAAACAGCACGCTTAATCGCTTTAGCCAGCACTCATGTGTTTTTCTGTCTTTGTTTCCTCTTGATGTGCACCCAGTGATGGCTGGAGGGGCTTCAGACTGCAGAGGTTGTACTTTGTTTGGATCTGCAGGGAGATTCAATCCTTCCACTGGTTTGCAGAGCTGCTGTGTGCTCTGCATAAAAAGGTCAGGGACAACTCTGAATCTGTTTTGTATTAAATGCAGTTGCACATTTATTATTGTTGGAACATCATTTAATGTTTGATTTCTCTTGTACATAACTCCTAGAAATTCAGTGTTAAAACCATTTTCAAGCAGTTTATGTCAAACAGAGACTTAAAAAAAAAAAAAGCATTAATGTTGTTATTTTCATATTGATTGAATATTATAACTAATTTCTGTCTTTTCTTTAATACTAAATACTTTTTTGTATAGCTTTGGCAGGAGAACAGACCAGACTACTTTAATGTGAAACTGTATGTCAGTCGAACAGCGAGCCTGCAGGTAAGCTTGGTACACATTCATGTCCACAGCTTGTTTTTATTTTATTCAATTTCTTTGTCACTTTTAAACATTTACCACTAGAGGGCAGTATAATGCAACACATGTACAGATCCTCC
The DNA here is from genome assembly GCA_006937965.1 of Callopanchax toddi. Taxonomy (NCBI): domain Eukaryota; kingdom Metazoa; phylum Chordata; class Actinopteri; order Cyprinodontiformes; family Nothobranchiidae; genus Callopanchax; species Callopanchax toddi. The sequence goes on along the minus strand of SSNR01000056.1, from coordinate 741,386 downwards.
TCTAAATGAGTCTGAATTCTATCATTTCCTGAAATATAAAGAAGTCATTTCACATTTTAGATTATGAATTAAAACATTTCTAACATGCTGTCTTCCTCAGGTTCATTTAGACAGAAAGTTTAGGGTGAGTTAACAGACTAGACCTGACCTAAATTTAATCTCAGTGATTTTAGTAACCCAGGATTAAAGAATGTTTATTATTTCTATCAAAACATGTCTCACTTACATGTAGAATTGCTTGGAAGAAAGTGAGTTATGTCATATTAGACACAAATACTATCTGAGCTAAACACTCGTACAATGAACGTATTTAATCACTTCTACAAGGGCAGTGCTCTAACTCCTCGTTAGTATAGTGGTGAGTATCCCCGCCTGTCACGCGGGAGACCGGGGTTCGATTCCCCGACGGGGAGAAGTTCTCTTTTTTTCCTGGCTCAATGAGTTTTAAAACAAAGCGTGGTTGAAAAGCGTTAAATGGAATTTGAAGCATTTATCACCGACGGTATATTTTCTATGCTTCTGATTTGTGAGGCTTGTGGCGTTTGAGTTTCACAGACAAGCAGCTTTTTAAACCGACCTGCGAACACAAGCCGAGGTAAAAGCAGGAAACCAGATAACGCTGCTGTGTGTTACCTTACACTCTGTAGACAGAGAACTCTTGACCCGTAACAGCCGGTGTGCATGACCTCCTGTGGGTCAGAGTCATTCAGGAGAAGAAAGCTTTGAGCTGCAGAGCACAAAAGGACGAGACGGGAAGCTCTGTGAAAAAGGCTTCGTGCTGGGTTGTGGGTTTCAGAATGACACGCACAGTTCTGCTCAAATGTTAGTCTTCAGTAAGGATGTTCTTCTGTTTATCTTCAAACTTAGATCAGTGCCAGTATTTGTAGTTGGACTGAAAGACAGTTAATTGTAATAAATGTGCTCAGATAAGCTTCTGGTCTGTTATGTTACATATAAACTATGGAGCAGAGACTGTCAGGTTATCAGAGGGCTGCTGGTGGAGTTCTTGTAGATTCAAACTGTTATCATGCTTTTCCTGCAGAACTTGTCATTTGAACATTACTGATTTATTTGTCTCCTCTCTTTCCTAGAGCATGTCTGAGGAGCGGTACCGTCCGCTCACATCCAGGCTGCTGGTTGGTCGGCCCAGGTGGAAGATGCTCCTGGAAGAGATTGGAAAGAGTAATAAACAGTAAGTAGAGGGGAAATATTCAGAGAAGAGTTGTAAAAAAACTCTGTTAACATCTCTCTATCTCTGTGGTTTCAGTAAGAGAGTTGGTGTTTTCTGCTGTGGACCAAAAGGAATCTCCAGGACTCTCCACAGAATGTGCAACTCAGCCCAGTCTGGTGGAGCAACCTTTGAATTCAACAAGGAGTCGTTCAGCTGATAGAACATCACAGCCGGTTTGGATTAAATGAATGGATTTTCCTTCATTTTAGGACTGAAGTTCTGTAGCTGAATATTTTTAACTTGTGCACATTTATGAACCCTTTGGCGGTCGGAGTTCTCTTGACATTAATGGAACTGGCCCCAAAGGTTCAAGACTTGCTGCGTGATCATCCTGACCTCCAGCTGAGAGCTTTAGCTGCTCCGGTTCCGTCATGTGATTGCGAACATGTGAGCAGACTGACGAAACCAGCTCACAAGTCTCCACGTTCAGTGGTGCGTTTCTTACAGTCTTGATGTTACCTCTATGGAGGACATTTGTTTATTCATGCTGGCAATGAAATGTTTGATTGAACCTGTGATTTTCTAACTTAAACAAAGCAGCAAAGCAGGAGGGAGTCCATCTTTTGAGGATTCAACCATGACTTAGTACACTCACTCAGGGATCAGACAGGATGTTTAGACTGGAACGCTAAAGCCAGGACTCAAGGCCGATGTTCTAATACAGATTTAAGGCTAATCAGGGGTCACCAGCTGTATGTGTGATTTATAAGTGTCACAGGCTGGTCCAAAACTCTGCCATGAGCCTCACAGATTCATTTTTAGCAAAATTTTTGTTCAATTTGGGATTTTCATTATCATGAAGCTGGTTCACTTTTTACATGAGCCTGTTACCATGGTGATGGTTGCTGGATACTTAATCTGTCACAGGAAAGGTTTCTGGATTAGAGGTCACATAGTATGCCTCACGTGTCACATTATCTCCCAGCCAATCAGTGTCTTTTATTAATTGGAGTGTCCTTTTTTTAATCTCAACCTTAAAGGCACACTATGCAGTTTTGGCTTGTTTTTAGCACCCCCTAGTGTTCATTTTAAGTCACTGTCATAAAAACGTTAGCATAGTTTTTGCTCAGAAACACCTAAATCTAACTGTGGAAATGTTCATCACTCATTCAAAGAAATCAGCTGTGTTCAAGCAGGGAGAGATCTTAAAAAAAATCAGGAATCATGAGCTAAAAACACTCCAACACTAGCATAACTACTAGCCACACTGGGTTAGCCTTAACCATCGAAAGATACGTGACTTTGTGAGACTTCAGGGCACCGGACCGGAGACTCAGAAGTTGCAAACGTGGTATTCTGGACACAAGCAGCAGATGGGGCTGAGTGATTTTCCTTAACCCCGTAAAGGGTCACATTAGCACCAGCTCACACACTGGCTCAAGGAAAACATTTAAAAATATGAAAAAGTTACATAGTGTGCCTTTAACTAAGAGTTTGTCTCTGCTGGGTGTAAATTAAACCATCTGTGTAGATCGAGCAGAGCCACCAAAGTTACATAGTGTGCCTTTAAGGTACATTGTTAGTCATTTTCACTGAACTGAGTTTCTATAAGAAACTATCTGATGGAGTATGGAGCCTAAAACAGTAGCTGATCACTCCAGAGTTTGTTCCTTCTGTTCTGACTGGTGAATGAGAATTAGCTGCTCAAAAACCACTGGGTGGATTTAATGGATTTCTCAGAAAATAATCACTACATCTACACTCGATTGAGTATTGGAGCCAAACCAATTAAATATGGCCACTACATTTAATCAACATCAGGCTAAACTGAGTTAATTAGTGTGTACACACACTCGGAGCGCTACACACTTTATTTAAATATTTGACCACTTCACTAGCATAATATGAACCACCAGCTTTAATCATTTGATGTAAATCTGAACCTGATGAGCTTTTGGAGTCAACCCCATTATTGGTCAACACAAAAATGAGTCTAACTCAGATATTTGTTTTAATATAAAATCATTCTTTTTTCTAAAACAAGGAAAATAATCCAGAATGAGGTTGTTTATTGTTTTAAAAGGGGTTGTTCTTGTATTTGTTTCCAGCTTCATTGTAATGGGTGACATATCTGAAAGGTTGAGTTACCAAGTAAAACATCAGCTTTGTATCACTGAGTGCATCTCTACTGTCAGGATAAGTTCAGCCTGATCTCTTAGAGTAAGTTGAACCTTCTTTGTAATAAAAGGTATGGATGTTTGCAGGAGTTCATGTGTAAATGGTTGAAAATGTCCAAATGAACTGTGACCAAAAAGAGTGCAAGAGCTGGGTTGAGAGGCAGGGCTAATAAAACCAGTGGTTAGATTGGTGTGAGTCAGATCACAATGCAAGTGCAGCCCCACTGCATTTAAGGTTCATTATTTAGCTTAAAATCAGCAAATCCCCCCCCCAGTATGAAAATATAATTTGACACAAGTCTTGTAGTTTCTGTCTGGTGAGAAATAAGGTATTAAAGCTTCAGCTCTACAGGCTGGTGTAGAGGAACAGAGCTTTTTTTTTTCATTTGACAAAGCTGTAAACTCAGTCAAGTATTTGATTCCTCTGAGACTTTCACTCAGGCTCTTTCATAAAAGACAGAAAAGAAGATGATATGAAACTGTTAAAATAATCCTTTTATTACTGTTTTGTGAATTGTTCGTATTCGTGCACCAAAGATCTTCTATGTACAAATGAAAGCCACATTACTCCTCATGCCTGTCTATAAATATTTTTTCTTTTATATATTAAATGTTTTAAATTAATGTACAGTAAATTAAGTCGTGTTAAGCCTCTGATTCAATGTGCTAACCTTTACTTATCATAACAGTGATGAACGACTCCAGGTTGTAGCAATAACTATTTAAAAATGAAAAACCAAACAGTGGCGTGCAGTATTTAGACACTCTGGTTTAAATTAGATCTGTTTAATCAACATTTCTACATTTATGCAACAACTCAAAAAAGAAAACCATAAAACCATTGGTTCATGTTTTATTGTATTCATTCTGATACCATGCCAACAGTTTCTTTGCTTTAGGAGATCTGAGGTTTTATCAGACTGTGACTGTAGCACCATTGCAAACACACAAGAGTGTATTTTAAGATTTAGTTCAAATTCTTGCTGATGATCACAAGCTTACAAGACAAGACAGTCTTCTCTGGCTGGATCGTTTTTGCACATGTGACTTTGCAGCATCTCATTGATGCTTGAACCAGATAATCCTGATTCAGATCAAATCTGGAAAAGTCGTTTAGCTATCCGTAGCTTCCTTCCCCCCTTAAAATACCAGTAAAAGGTTTTGCACCAAAAGTAGTCAGCGACTAGTGACTCTTGTTTATTGAGTGTAAGGAAGAACCTTCAACTTTAAGATTCAGTATTTACAGTAAATTAATTTAAAGTTTCAAACACTCGAGGCAGACTATGCTGCATGTTTGAGTTACAGTAATTCCCTGCCTAGTTTCAGCTGTATAGAGAGGATCTGAGAGTGTTAAAGAGTGGTCTGATAGGACGACGAGCCTTCCTCTGAGCTGCTCTGCAGTAGTGGCTGTTGCTCTCCAAAACTTGACATCCTCTTCCTTCTCCTCCACCTCCTTCTTGCCAAAACAACGAGTGCAGCAATGACTGCAGCAATCACAGCTCCCAGGATCCCGGCTCCCAGCAGCCACTTCCAGATCTCCTGGGCCTGCTGCAGGTAGGGGGTCAGAAACTCCTGCACAAACCTCTGACCTGTGGTGTAACAAGTAGATCATGTTAAATAAACGGAAAAGCCACAGACAAACTAGTTGAGCAGACTTGCCTGTAGCAAAGAACTCACCAGGGTCCAGCAGGTAGGCATATTCGTATCCCAGAGCTTTGTTGGACAGGAAGTAGTCTCCGTTTCTGTAGAGAGGAAGGAAGGGCACCATGTAGTAGCCGTCGTTGTGGCCAATAGGGGCATTGGCACGAGGGTAGTGGGTCCGGAGAGGTTGGTGGGTCCTGAGCCAGCGCTCAAAGATGCTAAAGAGAGAATGAATGTTTTAGTTTATTAAGATACATTTTATCTTCTTCTTCTGTCTCTTGCATGTTGTCTTTTGCAGTGAGATGGATGAGAGAAACTTGTATCAAATGTGTGCATTTGTCACCTGTCAATAAAAGTATGGTGCAGCAGAAATATGGGGTCGTTGGCTGAACCCTGCACTGAGGACATGGAGCCGTTCATGAAGACGTGCAGGGAGTTGTGCATGGTGCTCTTGCCTGGCACTGCCAAGCCTGTCTCTGGACTGGCAAAACCTGCCAAGGAAAAACAAGCATTTCAGAAGATGTACAGTATTTGTTATAAAACTGTAAAAAAGACAGAATAAGTTTAAAAAACTATAATTGATCGTAGCATTTGTGCACAAAAAATAGTGTGTTCAGAGATGAAGTCCACAGAACAGAGTTCTTCTCTCCCACAGAGACACAGTTCCTGAAAGGCCTCATTAGCAGTTCTGTTGCTGTCCTGCATAACCATTTATTACAGCTACATAAAGCCCACAGAGTGGCTTTTTGGCACACTTCAAATAAATAATCCATATCTGTCTTCCATTCTACTAATCAGCTCATGAATAAACTTATTAAACATTTTAAATGTGGGTCTCAGAGAGACAAGAGGTAAATGAGCAAAAGCTGAGAAAAATGTGTTTTTATTAAATTTTTTTATCGCTTAGGCTTGAAAATGCACTCTAGTAGGAAATATTAACCCACTAACTTACATCGAACTTCTACTAGCCTTAAAGTCAGCAGATGGAGTATTATTAGTACTTTCTTCAAAAACCTGTCATATCCAGTACTACAGATCTACAGGTGGAAAGTGACAATTTTATGTCTATATTACTGTTATATTGTTATATGAATACATAATAAAATTAAACAACATCATATAATAAATGGCCAATAAATCTGTTTATAAAGATATATTGTAAAATGATTATTATTTCATATTTAAAGGTTTGAAGGGTTGACTTACTTTTAAAGTTTGTAATCTGACATTGATGACAGTATAGTTTAGGGCAACTGCAACTTATTATAGGTCTTTAAATATTAAAAAAAGAAAGAAAACACAGATATTTGCATTTTGGCACATTTTAAAAGCCCAGATTGGAGTATTTACTAAAAAAAAATTTTTTTTCATGCATCCTGCTTAAGGGTGGAATTTATTGATGACAGCAACAGCAGTAATATGTATAAAAAATGTTTTTAGTAAAGAAAAACTTTTAAAGGGTTAAACATGTTTACAAACCAGTCTAAATGAACACAACATTTTTTATTTAAGTGTTTTGTTTTCTCTCTCTAGGTTTAGATGCAGAATCACATTATTGACATGAATGAAAACCTGACATCTAGATGCAAAATGTAAAATTAGAGCCAAAATTAAATATCTGCCCCCTTGTGGCTGGTTTCTGTATAATTTTAGTCCCCGCCTTCTCCATGTAAGCAAATGGGCCCTCGTTACAAATTAAAAATGCACCTCAGATCATTTTCTTCAAACGTTGACTCTTGTTGATGTGTAAATATAAATTTTTCCTAAAGCTGTATTTACTTATGCCTAAAAACTTCCTGTTTTCTGGTCTTTTCCCTCTTCTTTTTCCTCTCTTTAAGTCTCACCATCATCTTATGTTACATCCTGATTTACATTAGAGCGAGTTCAATTCAGTGGCCAAATCTGACAGGAAAAGAGAAAGGTTTGGGTGTTTGCCTTCTAGAACGTTCCTGAAGCTCATGTTGGCGAATCGGTCCATGCTGCCCGTCTCGTACTCAGGAAGGCCCACGGTGAAGTCTACATCAGCTGTTGTTGGGAGTCTCGGCGTGCGGTTTGAATCATGGTTGCCAGGGTTACGCAACAGAGGGCCTTCTCCTGTGGCGTTACACAGCGCCTCTCGGCTGTTGTACTCCTCTGGTTGGGTGCAGATCACCTATAGAGACAAGTGAACACATGTTGAGCTATTAGTTTCTTAAAAGTTAAAAGTGAGTTCAGTCAAACAGCTTTAGACAGTCCTCTATCTGCATCTGAAGAATTGACTATTTGTTAATCAGGAAGGCAACAGAAAGTGATGGTTGAGAGTTCTGATAAAGGTCTTTAAAATCATTTTGGAGTAATGCTGTCTTATACATTTGCTCTAATGCAGCAATAAACCCTCTGAAATTGAACCAATTTGTCTGGTTCTATTGACTATTTAGGAATAAGCCCATAAAAATTGTGTAAATTCAACAAAGCCGCTATTTTTTCTGAAATAACTGGATAAATACAAATTAAACCAAGAGACCTGCAGCGTGAAATGGAAACAAGCTTAATTTTGTAAGTAAATGTAATTTTTGTTTTCATTTCCCCTGCAGAAATTGAGTCAGAGTGAGACGGATTAGCTTTACCTTCCACGAGGAGAAGACAGAAGCAGGGCTGATGAGGTTGGGATTGAGGGCGTTGCTTCCACCCATCAGAGCATCCGTGCACACCTCACAGGACTGGGCGTCTCTCCAATCCCAGTATGGGATGGTGAAGTTAAAATCTCCCGTCATCTTCTTCAGCTCATTCTCCCAGTGAAGCAGGTAGACTCTGTGCCAGGGCAGGAAGGCTGCAGACTCATGAGCAAAGTCGATGTCCCTCCACACGTTCCCTGGTCCTCCCAGGAAGGCGTCTCTAGACACATAGTAGTGAATCCAGACAAACAGGTCAAAGGTGTTGATGTCGGAGAACATGGGGTTCTCGCCGTTCTCACCCATCTCTGCTCTTGTTGCTGTGGAGATGACGTAGTCAGGGTTGATGGTGTTTTTTGCCAAGTTGAGGTAAGAGATGAACTTCTGCTGCTCAGCCGTTGACATGGTCATGATGTTCCTGCGCACAGATTCTCTGTACTGGGCACAGTTTGCACCCGAGTACCCAAACCTACATTCTCCGCAGTTAAACCCTCCGTAGTTTCCAGCGCAACGACACGTCCGGTTGTAGAAAGCCAAAGGCCAACGCTCTCTGTCGTCAAGCCCAATGTGTGGGTACTGTGGCCCGTTGGGCTCATCTGAGACCTGCACTTCTGTGCAGAATCCCCGGCCTGACAGAGCACCACAGGGAGAGCCATCTCCTTCCCACACGGGACAGCACTCTTTAGTTCTCAGCCCTTCTGAGTTGGCACAAGGTCGAGGAAACTGGCAAGAACAGATCCCAATGAGGTGCAGCAGAACATAGGCCACACACAGGCTCCTCATGATGAAGTTAGTCCAGTCCTAAACACTGTGAAGATGTCCACTCAGCTGACAAGGTAAACATGGAGCACGGGTTAGAAGAATCACAGCTAAAAAAGGAATTATTATTTTTAAGGAATGACTAAAAATTGCAAGATTTCTGAAGTTTCTTCTTCGCTAACTTACCATCTAAGCAGCTCCCAGACCTGCTTCCTCCCTCTCTCTCCAACACCCAGACACCAGTCTCCTGCTCTCTCCTTACTCAATGAGCTGCTTGGGGGGGCTGTCTTCTGAAAAAAAAAGAAAAAAAAAAGTGTGATTTCATACACTCAAACACACACACACAGATTATATAAGGCATCACATGCTCAGGATAATACTCCTGATTCTTTTTTTTTTTCACTTTGTCTTGGGACCAGCTGACCTCTGCTCCGTCATACCGCAGGCAGATAGGGGTGTTTTTTGTGGTTATGTGTGCACCATGACCCCGCCCTCCAAACCTTAGTTCTCTGAACCCAGTCTGAGCAGGAATTTACTCATGATCAAGTGAATAATCCGCTAAAGAAGTTGAGTGAAAGAAATTTGAAAGGGGAAAAAATTGGAGGGTAGAAAACTGACATAACACAGTATTTATATTTAATTTGGTTCTTGTGTTATTGTGACCTAAATGTCAGTTTTCTTACTGTGATGCCACACACATCTGTAATTGTTCAAAGGTGTTCAAATGTAGTAAAAATACTTTCTTCTTGTTTTGAGGGATGTTTCTGCCATTTTTAGATGTATTTCTGTGTAAAAGTGATGATTATTTACTATATTGTCTCTTTGTAAAGAGCTCAGAGTATATCTTTATTTAGGAGAGTGGGATTTACTTCCAACAGGACTGATGAGCTAGCAGCTAGTCTGAGGACTAAAGTGTCTTGTTGCTGTCTTGAAACAGCTCTGACCTAAATTTCATTGCATTTCTTTCAACATTTATTAAATAAATCTTTACATCATCACCAATTTCTCATTAAACTGTTATTATTTACATGGGATTTTACAGTTGTTTACAAACATAAATATCACAAGCAGCAGCAGAAAGCAGAACTTTTGCTGCATCCAGGGGGCCTGTGCATCAGGAATTCCTAACCAAAGTAATCATCTATCCATTCGTCCTTCCATTATCTGAGTTCAGGCCTCAGCAGACTCAGCAGAAAAACCCAGACCTCCCTCTCCCTATACTTCAGCCAGCTCCTCCGGGGAGGATCCTTAGGCGATCCCAGGCCAGCCAAGAAACAAAGACCCTCCAGCGTGTCCTGGGTCTTCACTTATAGGTCTCCTAACAATTAGACGTGCCCAGAACACCTCACCAGGGAGGCGTTCAGGAGGCATCCAACCAGATGCCCAAGCCACCTCAACTGGCTCCTCTCATTGTACAGGAGCAGCGGATCTACTCCAAGCCCCTCCCGGATGACTGAGCTCATGTTGTCAAGGGTTTTATGCCCCTGATAGGGTCTCCCATGCAAATGGTTTTTAGGTGAGGGACCAGACAAAGTGCAGCCCAAAGACTTCTTATGATGATAAATATTGATGAAACCAGAGTTCCCTTGCCCGGATGCGTGTCACTATGGCCTCCCTCTGCAGGCCTGGAGGTGGGGCACGTTGGCGAGCACCTTGTGGCTGGGCTTTTACCCATGGAGGGTCCACAGCCCAAAGAGCACACGTGGCTCCCTCTTCCCATGGGCTCACCACGCCAAAGGGGTTGGTTTCAGTGCGAAATGGGCAGTGGCTGAAAGTGGGGACCTTGGTGGTCTGACCAAAATCAAAATATAGACCTGAATTAAAACTGATGGTGATCAGAATCAGCTTTATTGACCGAGATAGTGACGTCTCACATTTGAGAAATTTGACTTGGTTACAGAACCCGGGCAGCTTCTGAGAAGTACCGTCCTTGGCTGCAGATGGATTGTGTAAACAGTGTGAAATATGGATGCAAAGTTTTCTAAAATATAAATACACTTTGGTCTCAGCTGAGCTCGGACTTGATATTAGCTCACCAGGATGTAAAATCTATTTCTCCTAATAGAAGCCATTTAGTGACTGGCTGCTGCATCCTGATTGTACAAAGGAGTGTTTCAGGTTGTTCCTCCCAGTAGCTACAAACATCACTGCTTCCAAACACCAAACTGGTCATTTTCATATTTTTCTTTGCACAGATCTCCATATTCATGCACATAACCTGTTCTTTTATTTGATATACATCTTCTGCTACTTGTTTATTCCAAACTGTACACAGTATACTTTACCCTGTACTCTCAACTGTATAGTTCTACTTTTCAAAATGTTCCTGACTATTTTTGCATATTTCTTATTTCTTTAGTTATGCATCTGTGGGCTTTTATTTGTCTGTTACTTGATGCTGGTACACAAAAATGTGAGATGAATAAAGATTTCTTCTTCTTCTTCAGTGAGTTATTTCCAATAGATGAAACATTTACATTTTCACAGAAATACATTTCAAAATGACAGAAATATCAATTGAAAGCATTCTAAAAATGTAGCATGGTTTTGCTGTAGAAATTTGCAGAATCTGGAAAAGCTGAGAATAATTAAAAAAAAAACTTTTTTATTAGAAATTGGACTTTCTGAAGCTAGTTTTTAAAATAAATATAAATTATTGGGGTTTTGTTCCATATACAGTATTTTCTTGCCACTCACCCCATTATTTTTATTAGTCACTAAAATGGCGAGTAAAGCAACAAAATCAATTTAGTCACCTTTGAGTAATTAATCAAATTCCTTTAATTTAGCTGCACTCCATTTCCTCCTTGATCATTCATCAGCAGCAGCAGTTCTGTGACAAATGGTGATTTGTTTTCAAACAGACAGGCAGATGCAGATATTGGTTTTCCCTGGTCAGATGAGACAAGTTGGCATTATTAAACATGACAACAGCAATTGATTAAGACTGCAGCACTGAACGAAATAATAAAACCATGGATGTTTTACACAGAAATGGATACAAATAAAGACCTATGTGAGGAAAATGGTCTTTATTGGTTCTGGAAAATAAAAATAAAAACGGAAATGTGCTGTAAGAACAATATGTATAACTATGCTAGTATAATAATAAAAATAATTTATACAAAAGGGCTTACCCCTTTCTTCTGTTTTGTTTTGTTTTCACAATAAAAGGTTTCAAGTATAGATAAAAAGTGTGAGTGAAAACTGAATTTGGAATAGCTTTTTTCTCATAATGAAACCATAATTTAAAAACTGCCTTTTACTCAGTTTATCTTTGTCTGATACTGAAATGTGTTTCATGATTTGAATCATTTAAGTAAAAAGAAAACTAACCAGAAATTTCACACATGTATTTAAGTAAGTAAAATTATTGATATAATTATTATTGATTATTCATTAGGCCCTATTTCCAAACATTTTCAGCCCTTTTATAGTGATTAGCTTATCTAAACATCTCAGTCGCTCTAATGTGATGTCAACAGTTTTTACAAGGAAAAAAATTGCAGCAGGCCAGTATTAATAAAGAATTTAAGAATAAGATGTAGCAGAAATGTTTTGAGTCCCCATCACTTCCACCATGTGGTACGTGACTATCATCCTCACAGCCTTCATGGAAACCAGACTGAGGGAGGGCTTCCTCCAAGCACATGCTTCACCGTCTCCTCAGGACCAGCACATTCTCAGAGTCATCAGTGCGTTCCAGGATCACAAGCCGGTCACATGCTGCTGCAGCCGGGCACGGGATGCAGCTTATCAGCGCTCAGGGATGACCGTCACAGGATAAACCCGCCCTCTGGGCTGCTCTCAGAAGGAAGCACACTCTGCGTGTGTGAACTTATGAGGAATTTCACTTCATAAAATCATAAGTTACAGCAGTTCTGCTCAGTAACCCAGAAAGTGTAGTTCCTCAACCAGACACCAGAGGGCAGTGTGGGCCGTTTATCCTTTGGCACACTGTGCTGCTGATTATTAGCTCCTCCAGGAGAGACAGAACAGGAAGCAGATCTCTGATGATTTACCCAGCTGAATGTATTTCTTACTGTTAGTTTTTAAAATGTATAATCTTAAAACCCACTCTCATGATGTTGAATGACTTTTTTACCATTTGGATCTTCACTTTCAAGTAGATTATTTCTCCTTTTGGTTTGAAAGTCTTAAAATTGTCAGAAAACTCCACATTAAATTTCAGTTTATGTCTGTCCCAAACTTCTTTTTAATCTTATTAAAGATTAGCTGTTATAAGGTCATAAGACCAGAACGGAAAGCGTGTGTCATAAGGTCGTGACTCGTTTCTTTTGTGTGTGTTGGAAAAATTAGGAGCTGCATAACAGTTTAGAGGTAGAGATTGTTTCCTATATTCCACAGTAAAAGGCATTTCTGCAGTCACTTCACCTCTTTAGTTTATTTTGGTTACGAAGATGCATCAAAGACATGGAATCCTTTAAAATTAAACTCAGGGTTTTAGACTGTTCTAGTACAGTTCGTCTCATTAAGAGGATGACTTATTGTTTACATTTTTGAACTTTTTGGACTAACTAAAACTTATAATAAATAAATAATTTTAAAAAACATCTTTTATGTGTCTGTTTTAAGGCGAATTTGTTTGTAACATCATTTAAACAGAATAATCTATTCTGTCTGTTGATGCAAAGCATAAACTTCCTGCAAGACATAAAGTACATATCTATCTATCTATCTATCTATCTATCTATCTATCTATCTATCTATCTATCTATCTATCTATCTATCTATCTATCTATCTATCTATCTATCTATCTATCTATCTATCTATCTATCTATCTATCTATCTCATCTTTAAAGATGTTATGAATAATATTCAATTTAAAATGACCAAACCAAAACCTTTACGTTAACACTTTACATTATTTTGGTAAAAGTAATGCTCACCTCACCTTGCCTTCCTCCGCTTATCCGGTCTGGGTCACAGGGGCAGCCTCCCAATTAGAGCATCCCAGGCCATCCTCTCCCCAGGCAAGTCCACCAGCTCCTCAGCTGGGACGCCCAAGCATTCCCTGGCAAACCAAGATGTATTTCCTCCAGCTTGTCCTGGGTCGACCTGGGGGCCTCCTGCCGGCAGGACATGCACAAAACACCTCCCGAGGGAGGCGTCCAGGAGGCATCCTTACCAGATGCCTGAACCACCTCAACTGGCTCCTTTCGATGTGGAGGAGCAGCGGCTCTACGCCGAGTCCCTCCCGGATCCGAGCTTCTTACCCTATCCTTAAGGCTGAGCCCGGCCGCCCTGTGAAGGAAACTCATTTGGTCCGCTTATATCCGCAATCTCATTATTTCAGTCATTACCCAAAGCTCATGACCAATATATAGGTGAGGATTGGGACGTAGATCAACCGGTAAATCAAGAGCCTTGCTTTCTGGCTCAGCTTCTTCTTCACCACAATTGATCAGTTCAGCATCCACATCACTGCAGACGCTGCCCCAATGCGCCTGTCGATCTCCCGCTCCCTCCTTCCCTCACTCATAAACAAGACCCCGAGATACTTGAACTCCTCCACTTGGGGTAGGACCTCTCTCCCGACCCAGAGTTGGCAATCCACCCTTTTCTGGTCGAAGTAATGCTTTTGAGTAATATGTAAATATCAGTTGTATGATTCATGTTCTATGCTGAATACACACTTACTAAATGACCTGGACATGTCTTCAACTACTAAATGCACTAAGTGTTTATACGTGTAATTACAGAAGGACCTTAAATCTTCTGACCTCTCATTGTTTGTTCTCCATTTGTATCTTGATCATGAGTGACTCTCATCATGGAGCTCAAACGGATTAGTTTTTGGACATTTATGATTTCCAGATAACCCTTAGTGGTTAATGTGGTTCTTTACGCCAACACCCACAAAATTAGGCAAATAATTGATTTTCTATTCATCAAAAAATGAAGTAGGTCAGCTTAAAAACAAATAAGTTGGTGTCTTTCACTTTAAATATGACTTACTTTTCACCCGAAATTCAAAAATCTTATTATTTTGTTTCTGTGGGGTAAAAGTAGTGCAGAGCTGCAGCCTCCAGAGTGTGTTATCAGAGCGTTCAGGTAGTCAGAGACATTGTGGCAGCCTGTCAACCTGTGCTGACAGGTTACATCGACACTGGAGCTGCTTTGTGTTTGTATGCAGTCAGGCTCCATAGCAGCCTGCTTTGCATTTGAGGGCAAACTCTCTTAAACTTTTAAAAAATCTGCATCTCTTCATTTAAATGACGATCAATAATCACAATGTATACATAGAGAATAAACCTACATTTGCTGCACTTGTTGCATGAGGTTGAAATGAGCAAACCTATCTGTCTTGTATCGACATGTTTTAGGAAAACGCCTTTATGGTCATTAGCTTTAACAACCTGGAAGCAATTACAAATAGAAAACCACTGTGTCGATGTTTCCTGCATCATCATAAACCTGTCTGGTTCATTTAACAGGCATCATTTGTATTTGATCCATGAAGCTGAAGCGCATTAAATATTGGTGAATGTTGTCTGACATCCTCGCTTCACCGTTAGCATTAAGATCATGTTTTTATTATCTCTATTTGTCCTACTTAGAGGGAAAATATCACAGAAAAAAAGACAAATCTGTAAATCAGCTATGTGTCTATGGCAACCGTGAATATCCGCTGATGTTTTGAAATGCCATTGAATAATTGATTTGCTGACTGTGACATGGATTTTCTTGTTCTCATGATTTGCGGAGGAGGGTGCTAAAAAGAAAAATGTATCCTATAGATGTTGCATGCCTGCTTTGTGCACACGTATCAACAGTTGCACGCACACACACACACACACACACACACACACACACACACACACACACACACACACACACACACACACACACACACACACACACACAGAGCACAGGTATGTTTCACGTTTTTTTTTCTTCTAGCAGTTATTGTATTACTGTAATCTCATTTTCTCCAACCAGGGGGACCAGCCCGGTGCTATTTTCTGTTCTCCCAGGTACTCCGCTTAGCAGCGTCAGATTATGCACATATGACGGGATGATTTCATCAGGCTTATCATTCAGTTCATTTGACATGCTTTACTCTAAACCATGTAAATGATTCGTCTCAGTTTGATTGATATTAATTAAATTATTGATTCACATTTGCATCAATCAAATTTCAAGGTTGCCACTCATAGCCTGTGTGTGTGTGTGTGTGTGTGTGTGTGTGTGTTAAGGACACATTGACTTTATCCATTGACTGACTGTCAATCTTCTGTTTTACTAAAGTAGTGAGGGTTTCCATGGATATTTAACCCTGATATTTAACATGAATTATTGCAGCTTTTTTTTTGATGCATCAATGACCAAATAGGGATAAGACTTGATAGTAAGATCCTTGTGTGTGTAGGTCTATATGAACTGTGACCTTTAATGTGTGACACCAGCAAAACTCTTACAAATGTGCCTGCAAAGGACACAAGATACCTTAAGAAACTTCAGTCAGGTCACTTTCTCTTTCTTTCTTTTTCTTTTCTGATGTCTAATCTCAAAGAACATGTTAATTTGGTCACATAAACAGATGAAGGATTATGTTGTACTGCAGAAGCTGAAACCTAAGTCTGTCAGGACTGAGGTAGTGCAGGACCCAAATGAAGGAGGACGGAGGCAGGAACAGGTAAGGTAAAACCAAAAAAGCTTTATTGCAGGACGAAGAACTCAGGAGACAAAGGACACATGAGGCTGGGGATGCAACAGACAAGGAACCAACAGGGAGTGACTGAACTAAACAGCATATACAGAAAGGGAGCTAATTTAGTAGACGAGACACACCTGGAGGGGATTAGTGCAGGACACAGGAGGAGGAACACAGGCACAAACTGGACACCAGGGGGCAGAAAGTCTACATTTTAGGAACTGCTGCAGAATTGCTGCAAGATGCTGCTGGCATTCAATCATAAAATTTTAGCTGTGTGGTTTTGAGAACTTAAAGCTGTACTCGATAAACAATGTAGCTTAAAATGTTTATTTTTTCATGCCTCTTAACAACATTCTAACGTATAGCTATAAATATATTGTGGCAATTAAAACCCCCCTGAAAGAAATCAATAAAGTGGTTGTCCCGCAGTTCTCTAAAAACCTCAGCCAATCATACAGTTTATACCGAAAGCAACTAATGGACAATCCGGCTGTCTGTCTCGCTGAAGCGCCTCACCTCAGCACTGCTTGGATCCTCCATTAATGTGTCCTGGAGCATTTTGCAGGAGAACATCCTGGAAGTGAGAGAAGGACAGAAACGGACGACTGTTAGCGCTTCAATTTTAGTAAAAAATTACTGAGTCCCAAAAAGAAAAACACATTTTCAGCTAGCAGAAAACAAAACATGTTTGGAAGTAAAATGAGGAAAAACCAGAGTGAACATTAGCATAGCTTTTCAATGGCTAGTGTTTTGCTCTCTCTTGTTTACTGTGGCAAAGCGCAGTCTCATGTCCGGTGGGATGCGGCATAAGGGTTATACTCAACAGGAGGGATGAGAGCTCTGAGATGTGTTTTTGTAAAATAGCTAGCTTGTTTGGATATTACCGAGTGCAGCTTTAAGAATGAGAACTTTACGGAGTTCTTTAGGCCTTGGATATTGTTATATTTTGGTTGTCAAAGCCTGTGCAACATTGTGAAGAGGTCAGAAAAAGTACCTTTGGACTGTAAGATTGGGGTTGGGATCCGCTTTTCAAACAAAGGAGACCAGAGGGTGTGTTTCAACTATAAGGGGATCAGACTCCTCAGCCTTCCTGGGAAGGTCTATGTCAGTTTGCTGCTAGTGAGGAGGAGAGTATAATCAAACCTCAGATTCAGAAAGAGTGATGTGGGTTTAGTTCTGTTTGTGGAACACTGGACCATTGCTTGGAAATTCAAGGGTTCATGGGAGTTTGCTCAGTCATTCTACATGTGCTTTGTTGATTTGGATCATGTCTCCTGAGGTGTCCTTGGGTGTACAACTGAAGTAAGATCTTGGTTTGCTTTGCATTTTATTTGCATAAGAAATTGTCTCCTTTAGTGTTGCCCTTTGCCACTGCTTCTGTTCCTGACTTTCATAGACAGAATTTCTAGGCACATTCAAGGGATGAGAGTCCTTGGTTTGGGGGGGGGGGGTTTAAAATGCATCGCTGTTTTTTGCAGGCAGTGTTTCCTCTTGTCTTTATCAATCTAGGAACTCCAGTATGAACTGAAACAATTTGACGTCATTTATGATGCAATTCAGTTGTGGCTTATCTCCAAGAATGAGGCCATGGCCCTCAAATGAAAAGGGTGGATTACCAACTTCAGGTTGGGAATGAGTCACTGCTGCAGGTAGAGGAGTTTAGGCATATCTGGGCTTTTATTTACAAGTGGAGGTTGAATGAAGTGATAGATGGATCAGTACATCACTGCAGATGCTGTACTGATGATTGAGGACACGTTTACATAATCAAAACCTGAAAAGTGCAAAACTGGCAAATAATATTATCATCATCAATCTTGGAATTTTACTTTGATTGCACAGATGTTGTACTTTATGCATATTTTTGAAACAGACATTTTTTCATATTTTAAAAATCTTTTTCTTGAGCCAGTATGTGCTAATATGACCCTTACAGGGTTAATGAAAAGTCACTTAGCCCCATCTGGTTCTTAGTTCTGGCATACCACGATTGCAGCATCTCATTCCCCGGTCCGGTGCCCTGAAGTCTCACAAAGTCACATATCTCGCAAGGGTTAGGCTAACCCAAAGTGGCTAGTTGTTATGCTAGCGCCGGAGTGGTTTTAGCTCATGATTTCTGCTTTTTTAAAATCTCTCCCTGCTTGAACACAGCTGATTTCTTTGAATGAGTAAATGTAGAAAGCAATGAAGGCTGAGGAGACATTTCAACAGTTAGATTTAGGTGTTTCTGAGCAGAAACAATGGTGCTAGCGTTTTTACGGTAGTGATTTAAAACGGACACCAGGGGGAGCCAAAACAAGCAAAACTGCATAGTAACCCTTTAATTTTACTAGGTTTAAACACATACACACAAATATTCTACATCAGACTCAATTTCAAGTGTGTATAAAGATCCCACACCTCCCTACTCAACTGAAATGTGACAGCTCTGTGCTGCGGTTGAAATGTGCTGGTTCACTGCAGGCTGAACGATGTTGTGCTTTTCCAAAGAAAACTGGAGTTTGAATAAGAACCAAAACAAAACTCTTATGAACCAAAGACGGCTTGAAAGACTGAGGCTCGGGGGATTTAATCCTTTTTGCTTGTTGGCATTTTTATTTCTTTCATGTTGTTTTGGCTCTCAGAGACCTAAAAAGCTGAAAACGTTTGGCTCAATTACAACCCCAAAGCATTATTATCACATGCAGACAAAAACTGGTCCACTTTTTGAGAGCTAAAGTCTGCTTATGTGTCTGTAGACTATTTTGTTTGCCAGTCATCATTTTGGCTCATGTGAAAATACACTCAGAAAACTGAGAACGCAGGAGACGGAGATCAGGTATAGGGGCAATCGCTAAAGCTATGTCCAGCCTTTATGTGTGTGCATGAGAAGGCAGTGTGTGAATGTGTGCAGCTGTGTGTGTGTGCATGTATATGTCTATGCTCTTTTAATGGTCTACTAATCCCAAATGCATTTGGCTGACGAATTAATCCAAGCCTTGTCATAGCCAAGCTCTAAAGCCTTTCCCATCCCATGGACCCATCTCCATCTCTCCCTAGATCTCTCCGCATGCTTCACTCTACCAGCATCCATCTCCAGATGGTATCTTGGAGGTAGGTGTAGAGGAGCAGACACAGACCACACACAGGGAGAGGTTGGGAGACTTGTGACGCGAACGGAGCCTCTTCATTGGAGCAGAGAAACAGAGATAGAAACAGAGAGAGAGCGAGAGAGAGAGAGAGGAGGGGGTTGATTTGTTGCCATAGTGAAAAAGTAGATTAACCACGAGCATGATGCCACGATGTACGTGTGAAGGATGCTGTGTTTCTCTGGGAGAATTCACCCCTGCAAGCAAAGGTATGTGACTCCAACTTCTCCCTTCA
Organism: Callopanchax toddi; assembly: GCA_006937965.1. Classification (NCBI taxonomy): domain Eukaryota; kingdom Metazoa; phylum Chordata; class Actinopteri; order Cyprinodontiformes; family Nothobranchiidae; genus Callopanchax; species Callopanchax toddi. The sequence continues at coordinate 721,942 of SSNR01000056.1, read as the reverse complement.
GAGAGGAATAATACAGTAGCATGACCGAATGAGGATTAAAACCAAACCCACGTGCGTTTTTTTTTTGTCCAAGTCCACCCAAATTCACATGCAGGTCCGCATTTCAAGAAGAGCATGCTTTCTCAGATAACCCTCTTCAGATCGACATGCTTCTGGGAGTACCTCGTTGCAAAATGCAAAATAGTTAGATTACTGAGAGACGACAGCCAGTTTTTATTGCTAATTTTCATCTCATTCAAATATTATGTTATGCACTGTGCTGCAGTTTTTATAGCAGTTCAAGACAGAACTATTTTTTCAAATCTGCCTTGCTTTTCAGACATATCTCAAGAATGGGTCACTCTTCCAAATTTTCCTGAGAACAGAAAAAGAATAGAGAAAGGTTTCAATCATATTACATCATATCAGGCTATAAGAACCATATCTGAATGATAAGATTGAATGTGTAGGGTGGAAAAAGTTAGAATAGAAAAATTCTAAAGTTTAAATCACAGCACAAATCCACAGGTCTATTTATTTCTAGCAGAGCCTAAAAAAAGATCTTTGTTGCTGGCAGCAGCAGCAGCAGAGCCTCTCTCATGCTAGAGAGGGGAGTGGGATGTATTCATTAGATTTGTATTGATTTTTTATCTTTAATGATTTAATCTTTGTGGCTCCTTTAGGTGAATGCCAAGCAAAGCTGTATAGGTTAATGACTCTTTTACTCTTGTGTGACCGCCATGAAACTTCAGATGTTATCGATCTCCTCCATTGCATCATTATCCCAGCCCACAGTGTCACCTCTGGTGCCTGTTTGATCAGTAAGGAGAAAGAGATACACTCGGTGTGTCTTGATCCTGCATATGGACTGCAAGGCATGAAGAGGGATTACTTTATTTAATTATATGAACTTTATAAAAGTTTGTAGGAATTATAAACAGAGAACCAGATGAGAACAGGGAGGAGTATGGCAAGCCAGTTGATCATATAATAGTTTTGATCGTCATAGTAATATAAACATTCCAGTTATTCAGCATGTCGGATATAAATGCAATGCCATTTATACAAAAAAACATAAAGAATGACTTACTCAGATATCCACAATGTTTATTCTAAAAAGGACAGTTTGTAAAAATCTGGAGCTGAAAGCCCAATCAATACACATGAATGGGAAATGTGATGTAATTTGTTGTAACAAGAACAGGGTTTCCGATATCTGGAATGTCGATTGTAGTTGGGGAGAAAACCTATATATCTACAATGTTCATTATTACCATAATCTAAATCGGCAAAATGTTTCCAATCTAGACAAAAAATCCTAAAATAGCTGTTTATAAAATGTAGTTTGGTGATAAAACATTGTAATGAATGGACAGTAGATAGATTGGATGGATGAATGGATGATAGATAGATAGATAGATAGATAGATAGATAGATAGATAGATAAAAAATATGCCTTATTTTAACCATCATAGATTAGTCTGTTTTTTTGTATTTTGTGTTCTCTTATGCGACACTTTAGTCAAATTAAAGGTTTTGTAAGAGCTCTAATTAGCTAATTAAATGCTTGTGCTAAAACTGTTAGCTACTAATTCTGACATTTTTGTGAAAAACTGGTTTGCTAAAAAACAAAAAGCACCAAACCTGTTACTAATAAAGAAATCTTGGTAAATAAGTTTTATGTTTCATTTCAAATAAAAAAGGTTAATGGAAATGCTAAACATTTTTTCACCTTGCTAATGTATGGTTTAACTAAACAATGCTAAGCTGCTCCTTATCCAACATTTGAGAAGAGATTAACACTAGTTGTGAAATAAAAACAGCTTTTGGACTTAATGCATTTTCATAATAAACACACTGAAAATAACATATAATAAGCAGGCTCTGGTGTTTAATTCTAACAGCCTAAGCTAAAGGCAACACATTCACTGTTAGCCAAACATGCAAAGCTAATTTTGGCAGCATGTCCTTCAAATATCTTTATAGTTTGATTTTTCACAACATAAAGTTTTTCTGGATTCACTAATACTTGATGGAATGTCTCAAAAACGCGAACAGGTGTTTTAGAATGTGAAGACTCAAGGTAAGGAGAGGTGCTCAGCTATAAAGGGAATGTTTTAAAGGCGAACAGTTCGGATTCAGGGGGCAGCAGAGGGGTCTGTGGAGAGGGAGATGGTGTTGAGAGGGGGGATGTGCAGGAGATGAGCTGAGAGGAGGAGGAGGAGCAGAGGGGAGGGATGAAGGAGAGGAGAGGTGTTTGGAGAGAGGCTCAGGTGTGCGTGACTGGAAAACGGAGGACGCTGCACAGCCAGCAGGAGCTGCCGCTTTGGGCTGTTTGACATTGGACTATCGGCAGTCCGGGCTTCCAACGTGGATCCAGATTACCAGGCAGGACCGTGCAAGTGATTTCAGACAAACATGTAGCTTCCTGTGAGGTAGGCTTTAGGTCATTTATTCTCTGTAGATGCATATCACCTACTCTGTATTCCGACTGGAGTCAATTTGTCGCACTTTTCTTGCATTCCTCCCTAAAGGAGCATGCATCTGTGCGCTGAATGTAAAAGGCTGCGTCCCATTTAACCCAGTTAAAGAAAGAAAGCATCCCGTTGCACTGATGGACGGGGGGCATGCAATCATTCCAATAACACCGACGGGGGTGTTGGAACCTCGCTTTTTATCCGTGCATGCTGTAGCCATGTTCATTTCAGACGGTGTCTCTGTCATGTTTTGCATCGTAATAAATTCAGCGCAAATGCCGGAGTCTTATCTGCTGTTTGCGGGCGGCGCGGTTGCAGCGCTGCGCCAGGATTTCTCCTTGGAGAGAGGCAGTTTGACCAGACGCCGTTCCTCCAGTCAGTGATTAATTAGAGGCTCGCAAGATGTCACATCAGTCGCTTAATTAAACTTAAAATGGATGCCAAATTGATCGAAACGGTGATAAAGAGAGAAATGGAAGAAGATACCATCAGGGTATTTAAAGATCTTGGTTTAAATTATTGCAGGACACAAGATTTAAGGTCAGTGCCTGTTTGGGAAAGTTATCCTTTCAAAGCTTGACTTTGCATTGAGGAAGTGCTGTTGTCATGCAAAGGTGACAGCAGACTATAATAACCATTTAGGAAACACATCACTGCTCATCTGGAGGCTGGATTTACCCCTTGAGTGCACTAAATTCAGATGGGTGATTCATCTACTTTGTTATTGATGTTACAAATGAAATGAGAGAATGCAATTAGTTATAGCTGTTCATTGTTCCCCCCTAGAATACTTGAAAACACATCTAAAAAACAAGTAAATCTGAATGTCAGCAATAGTGATCATAATTCTAGTGAAGGAAAAAAAAATGAAAATAAATCTTTCAAGTTTTAGTTTTAGCAGAAAACAGTCCTATACACTCAGGAGCAAGAGATGCAGCAAAAATCTTCCCTGAAAAATGGATTTTATGCGCAACAGAACAAGCAGAGTGACCTATTTTGGATTTATTAAAATTATGTTAAGGGATTGTAATAAAGTAAAAGTCAGAGAGTGGTGCTGATTTTCTCTGTTCCAGTGAAACATTCATGTCCCGGCGTTTTGTTTTGCAGCAACAACAAATTGTCACTGAGAGACAGTTTCTCTGGCATGAGAGAGAGGTGCTCACACTGTCAGGGGATGAAAAAATAGTCCTTTCTGAAATCTGTGTGGGTGGACGCACATCCATTTGTGAATGGCGGTCGACAGGTTTGCTTGTTCCATTGTATGTATGTTTCTGAGTTTGAGCATGTGGATAATTACAGGCTGCTTAGTGATTTATGTTTGCCTTGGGAGGCTATATTTCCTCCTCATTTACAGCAACCAGGCAGAAATGCACACTGTGGAGGTTTGGAAGTCAGACTGTTCATATGATGAAAATAAACTTCCAAATCTCCAGATGCTGCCCTCTGCATTATTTGTATTAATTGAAATAAAAAGTACATCATGCTTGCCTGAAACCCCACAGATCAATTAAGTACATTTTTGCTAAAGAATGCAATCGATAATGCTCCCTTTGAATGGAGTACTTTCTCAACAACACAGTGTCAGCACTAATAAAATTCACTGTGTTCAAGTAAGGCAGAGAAGGCTGCCTTTTTTTTTTTTTTTTTACACGTACATTGTGCTTTTATGTCTGTGTACATGCTGTTTTTTAGGGTTTTATAGCACACTTGTGTGTAGTTTTAAATAGAGCCGACAATATAAAAGGTTGATGGCATGCAGGTAATGTTTGTTTGGGGAATGAGTTGTTCATTTGCTACCGTTAAGCCTCCACAACAAGAAAGCAGCATGGGGGGGGGGGGGGGGGGGGGGGGGG
>SSNR01000056.1:695426-717603 GCA_006937965.1 Callopanchax toddi | reverse complement strand
GATAGAGCAACTCGACACGCAACTGACTCAGAAAATGGTGCAAATGAAACAGGGACTTGGTCTCTAAGGGAGAGAGTCATGGGGTGAGACTGTCTTGATGAGAAGGAATATGTGTTTGGGTTTAGAGCAGGTAGGTGAAGAGAGGGAGCTACAAATTATGCTGGAATCTTTTATATATTAACGCTGGCTCAGTTCTAGCTGTGTGAAACGAGCATTGAGTGTGCATTACCAAAGTGCTCAGTGTGTGTATTCACACTGATGACCTTTCTGGTGCTTCTGCTGTAACAATTTTTCTTTCTTTTTTACAAAGCACCATTTTATAAAAAATTATGATTGCACAGAATTTTGTGTAATTAGTGGATCACATAAGGTGTCATAAGCTGAAAAGACGTAAGTGGAAATTTTCTTTATGCAGTTGCTGAAATTTAACAAAAATATCATAAAAAAATATTTTTCTAATATCAGTGTTTCCTGTGGGGAGGCAGGAAGACACAGCTTGTTGTATTAAAATGTAATATAAAGAATTGTCAAGCAGATCATTGTCTTGGGAACTGAGACATTACATCATCAGTCTGTCTCGCCTTCTTCCGCTTATCCGGGTCCGGGCCGCGGGGGCAGCATTCCAAGTCGGGCAGCCCAGGCCATCTTCTCCCCGGCCAAGTCCACCAGCTCCTCAGCTGGGACGCCCAGGCGTTCCCAGGCCAAACTGAAGATGTATTTCCTCCAGCTTGTCCTGGGTCGACCTGGGGGCCTCCTGCCGGCAGGACATGCCCAGAACACCTCCCGAGGGAGGCGTCCAGGAGGCATCCTTACCAGATGCCCGAACCACCTCGACTGGCTCCTTTCGATATGGAGGAGCAGCGGCTCTACTCCGAGTCTCTCCCGGATGTCCGAGCTTCTTACCCTATCCCTAAGGCTGAGCCCGGCCACCCTGCGGAGGAAACTCATTTCAGCCGCTTGTATCCGCGATCTCGTTCTTTCGGTCATTACCCAAAGCTCATGACCATAGGTGAGGATTGGTACGTAGACCGACCGGTAAATCGAGAGCCTTACTCTTACAGGAACACTGTATCAGAGAAAAGTACAGCTTGTTAGAACTAGAACACTCCATCAGAGAAAAATGCAGTTTTTCAGAACTAGAACACTGCATCAGAGAAAAGTGCAGTTTATTAGAACTGGAACACTGCCTCAGAGAAAAGTGCAGCTTGTTAGAACTGGAACACTGCATCAGAGAAAAGTGCAGTTTATTAGAACTGGAACACTGCATCAGAGAAAAGTGCAGCTTGTTAGAACTAGAACACTGCATCAGAGAAAAATGCAGTTTTTCAGAACTAGAACACTGCATCAGAGAAAAGTGCAGTTTCTTAGAACTGGAACACTGCATCAGAGAAAAGTGCAGCTCGTTAGAACTGGAACACTGCATCAGAGAAAAGTGCAGCTTGTTAGAACTGGAACACTGTATCAGAGAAAAGTGCAGTTTCTTAGAACTGGAACACAGCATCAGAGAAAAGTGCAGCTTGTTAGAACTGGAACACTGTATCAGAGAAAAGTGCAGTTTCTTAGAACTGCAACACTGCCTCAGAGAAAAGTGCAGCTTGTTAGAACTGGAACACTGCATCAGAGAAAAGTACAGTTTATTAGAACTGGAACACCACATCAGAGAAAGGTAGAGCTTGTTAGAAATGGAACACCGCATCAGAGAGAAGTACAGTTTATCAGAAATCAGAACACTGTATCATAAGAAAATACAGCTTGTTAGAACTGGAACAGCATCATAGGAAAGTGCAGCTTGACCCAGGATCTCAATATAATTGTTTAGGTACTTATATTAGAAAGCTGCTCTAGTGATGATTTATCGCAAATCTTATTTTTGTGCCACAGCCTTGTAGCCTCACCAAATAGGCTACATCCTCTGACCTTTGACCTCTGTTGACCATCACAAGAATAATCCATCTTTTTCCCAATAACTTGGAATACAATCACTCTTGGATTATGTTTAACCTGAATCAAGATCCCTACAGGTGTCCTACTGTCCACTTTCAGGTGTCCATCTCCCAGATGACCTTAACTGGACACTAACTGGTCTAATAAAACACTCTCTGTAAAGAAGTCTCTTCTGTAACACCACAGACTGGTGTTCCAACTGTAATCTCTTGTTTACAGAACATTCTCTGTAGTGTTCCTGTTCAGGGTCACCTACACACTCACACTCAAAGTGTTATAATGCTTCTCTGCTATGTCATGCATTTCTACGTTTATAATGTGAGTTTAACGGGCGGAAGTCATGTGACTTGGTAACTCCCTCACAGTCCCTTGTCCAATCAGAACGATTCACAACTCCACTAACTCAGTTCTGATTAGTACACTTAATATCTTCTGATTGGTTAAATTTAAGATAACGTAGTCTCAAAACTAATACTCAGTTCCGGTACAAGTGAGTCTCACTAGTCTTGTCCGGTCTTGACTAGTCAGTCTAGTCTTGTCCAGTCCTCCTACAGTCTCAGTCTTGGTCTGAGCTACAGCCTGAAAGCAGTTGGAGCTGCTATGCTGCTATCTTAGCTGAACCTTCATCAGCTTTGAACAAGGCCTCTCGTCTCTCCCTCACCACGGGAAAGATCAGAAATGAGTTCAGCATGCCTGCTGAAATGCCTCCCTTGCTGACCGGGACGTATCCACGGACTGCCCGGCGAGGTCCTCGGCGGCCACGCCTTCCAGGACCACCACTCCGAGTCTGGGGACTCCAGCCTCAGCTCGTGGAGAAACCAACGCCTGCCAGATCTAGGAGCGTCCACCTTTCAGTGAGCGAACACCACTTTCTGATCGAGAGGTTTGCTTTGATAAAGCTTAATTCTTCCAAATTAATTTAAGCCAAAACTAAATTCCATTCCAAACTCAAAGTAGCCCTAAAGTGACTCTTAAAGTCCCAACTAGGTTAACTAAATTAACTAACTTCCCTAGTCATTAAACATATGCTACGGTCCGTTAAAACTCACAATTAAACTATCTTTAACATCCTCAACATGTTTAAGAATATTAATTGTGTTTACATCAAACTTTCAAACTGTCTTATCTGTCTGTGTTCTTAGGTTTTTCAAATTAAACGATTGTTCAATCTTTATCTGCCTCAGCTTCACGTTATTAATAAGGTATTTCAATTCACTGTACTCTTTCAAAGAACCTAGATACCTTCAATAAATATTAGCTATTATCAGGGTTAAATGACAGTTTATCACTTTTCATTATAAACCAAAAATAAGCTAATGTTATCTGAAGAGGGTGTAGTTAAAATAACTAATAGTTATTTCCAAATGCTACATATGGCGCTGCCAGCCAGTTTTTAAGTACAAAATTAGTACCTAAAAAAGGATTAATAACTATAAGCTGTTTAATGACTGAACTCCATTTTCCCTGCCAAGAAGCACACACAGTCCTTGCTGATAAGATAAGCGTTGCCACCTCATCACTGAAGCCAAGTCTGATACTTGTTAAGCTGTTTCACTTCATGTCTGTTTTCACAGTTAAATGTCTGTTGTGTAACTTGTGTATGCTTGGTGACAAAAGTTTTCTGACGTGGAGACAATATAATTCCGGCTAAGTTCTAAGCTGTTTATCAGATGGTTAACACGACGTCCAAGAACGCGTGGCCTAAATCCGACGTCCAGAGACAAACCAGGTAGAGACCGGTTGTCCTTCGTCAAAAATCTCGTGCGTTTTCACGACGAGTTTAGGTAGCATCGGCTGAGTACGTCCCCCGAGCTAACCGCTAAATAGGTAAATATCCGCTGATTCAGCTAAACAACGCCGCTTTTATCCGTCTTCCATCGCCTCGTTTAACTCTTTGTCTCAGAGACACATCACTTCATTCCATTTGTTGAGCTTAACTCTTTCTTTCTCCTTCAGTGAATCATCTTCATCAGAATAAACGTCTGAACAAAAACAGATAAAAGAGGGTAGACGCCTCACCACAGGTGAAATTGCTGACTTTATAGTAAAAATGGAAAAGTTTGTACCTGAACCAAGGTACCCTAAAAAGCTATCTGCTTATTTCAGGAAATTTGACAGGCTCATGGAAGACTACCCTGACACATGTTTGGAAGACAAGATCTTTCTTCTTGAAATGACCTCAGACATGATGGTGGGTATGTTTATTGACCGTCAGTCACCACACACGAAGAGTGACTTTGACAGGCTACGTAGAGCTATCGCCAAATACTTCTACCGTGATGAGGAAGCTGCAGGCCTCCCGGCTGTGAGGCCCGAGCAGGCTCTCCCTCAGACTCCTGCCACAGCGAGTGCAGAAAAGACATTCACCCCCGAGGTGACTGCTGTCTGCCCACCTCCGCGGTTGGTGCTGAAACCCCCAGCATATAGAGTTACTGTGTCTAAGGGTCCAACCACTGTTTCACCTGCAATTCCTCCAATGCAGAGGATGGCAGAGCGATTCAAAAAAGACTTGCCAGACCCTAATGATCCTCGAGGTATTCGTAGTTTTCTCACTCTGATCGATGCCCAAGGGTTTAGAGGCTGGTATAAATGCAATCTTGTTCGACGCGTTGCAAATGGTTCGTGGGAGAAATTCATAAAGCGTCTGCCAGTAGACGTGACATTGCGCTGGGACCGTCTACGTCAAGCCATCTTAGATCATTATCCACTACCTGATCTTACAGATGCCAGTCCATCTACTGCATCTGATCCACCAACCTCAGTTTCCATCACTGAGAAAAGGGGGGTCACGACACAACCTGATCCTCCTCTAACAACATCTGACCTTCCAGTGTCAAGCTCAGACCCTCCAGAGGTCAACGCTGACGCTCCTGAGTCCAACATCTCTCTGCTTCTCCCAGAGTCGGGCAGTTCTCCGGCGTCCGGCACAGAGCCCGTCCCGCTCCCCGCGGAACCGGTCAGCCCTCAGGCGCCCCAGACTGAATCCCCTCTCTTAACATTAGAACCAGAGGAAATCCCACTCAGTCCTCAGGTGCCCCGAGCTGAACTCGTTCTGCTCCCCGCAGAACCAGACCGCCCTACGGTACCTCACACTGAGCCTCCTCCTACTGGACCTCAAGGTAAACCTCCTCTTCCCCCGGAAGTGCAGGTTAAGACTCCTCTGTCACAGACAGAACCCATCAATCTTCTTTGCAGTCCTCCTGCAATTAAGAACAGACTCAAGGCCACCCTCTCAGGTGTGACCTCTTCTCACACACCCCTGGTGGTTCCTCCAAAGGGACCTCAACCATTCTTTCATCCTTCATCATTCAGTCTCCGCCTCCCGAGCGTTCGATACGTCGGCCCGGCGATGCTTTTGATGTTAACGGTGTGTGCAGTCGTGTCCTCCGACGCGACTACTTTGTCTCCCAGACTCACCTTTGACCCTGGTCCTATAAAAACGACCTTTCTCAAAGATCAGTCTTACCCGGTTATGACAAACTCTAACCTATGGGGAACTAACAACGACCTCATCCTCCACGCAAAGGGGGGTGACGTTTCTTTAAGACTCTTTTTCACTTCAACTAATGAGTCTCTGTGTTCTCTGACTCCTAACACCAGCTGTCTCCCTTTTCTGTTTGATCGGCGTGAATGTGTGTCCATGTTTTTGCCTCCTTAAAACATGTGTTATTAACCATGTGTTATTAACCATGTGTTATTAACCATGTGTTTTATTGATAAACAGACTTGGTCGAGCTGTTGACGTCGCCTGCTGTACTCCAGTCAGCTGTGCGTCCATCCTGGTAAACACTAAGCCAGAGTTCCTTTATTTTACAGCCTAATGCTGTATTCATTTAGTAAAATTACTTTATGTTTAAATCAAACTTAATGTTTAATTTACTACTATTTTCACAGTTATTTTAATAATAATTACTGTAAAGGCGAGCCAAGTCAATTTTTAATTTATTTCCCTCAAATCAAATTTAGGGATCTAAAATATACTTTAGGTCATTTAAAACAAAATGTCCTCTAAAACTTTAGATTTCAGATCTAAAATGACTGATTTCACTATTTCCAAAACTCAATTTTTGGTTATCAAAATCTCAATCCTTAGTTTACTAAGTTATTTCCAAAACTTTAAATAGTTAAACTTAGGTTAAAATATGACGTAATGTCTTTCCAAATTCACTTAAAAGTGTCACTCCTAGAGTAACCTCATGGGGGTGAAGTCAATCTCTTCAGAGTTTTATACAAATAATAGAGCTCTTAAATCATTTAAATCAGTTAAATCCTTAATTAAATGTAATGGCATGACACATAGCCTTATTTTAAAATTAGATTAATTTAATTTTTCTAGTTTATTTTAACCAAATCTGCCTACATTCCCACTTTTTGAATGCCCTCCATCAGATTGTGGTTGTTTTGCTGTGCTGTGCCTCTCTTCTGCTCTACTGTCCAGCGACCGGACGTCCAAGGTTCCAACTGGTCTCGTCTGCGACTCGTCTGCCGACGCTGCTCTGGGTTGGAGATCTTCATCGACGACGCCTCCGCTGCTGCCTACTCCTTCACAAACTGCCCCACTCCTCAGTCTCCTGGCATCGTTTGGATCGGTGCCCTCCTCCTGATTCTGTTTCCGGTGTGGGATGCTCAATGTTCCTGAAGGTCATCGACACAGGTGCCCCTGTGTCTGGTAATCTCTAAACTCTGATTCGTTTTTGATTGACTCTGTCCGTTGGACAGGTACCACAAACCTTCCTCCTTTTCGGGTCATGATGATTAATGCTGTCCTCCGTCATCGGATTTGGTATTTCAAGGCAACGACCTTCTGCAAGGCGTCCTTGACCTTGAAATAAAGGGGGGATGTGTAGCCTCACCAAATAGGCTACATCCTCTGACCTTTGACCTCTGTTGACCATCACAAAAATAGTCCATCTTTTTCCCAATAACTTGGAATACAATCACTCTTGGATTATGTTTAACCTGAATCAAGATCCCTACAGGTGTCCTACTGTCCACTTTCAAGTGTCCATCTCCCAGATGACCTTAACTGGACACTAGCTGGTCTAATAAAACACTCTCTGTAAAGGAGTCTCTTCTTTAACACCACAGGCTGGTGTTCCAACTGTAATCTCTTGTTTACAGAACATTCTCTGTAGTGTTCCTGCTCAGGGTCACCTACACACTCACACCCAAAGTGTTATAATGCTTCTCTGCTATGTCATGCATTTCTACGTTTATAATGTGAGTTTAACGGGCGGAAGTCATGTGACTTGGTAACTCCCTCACAGTCCCTTGTCCAATCAGAACGATTCACAACTCCACTAACTCAGTTCTGATTAGTACACTTAATATCTTCTGATTGGTTAAATTTAAGATAACGTAGTCTCAAAACTAATACTCAGTTCCGGTACAAGTGAGTCTCACTAGTCTTGTCCGGTCTTGACTAGTCAGTCTAGTCTTGTCCAGTCCTCCTACAGTCTCAGTCTTGGTCTGAGCTACAGCCTGAATGCAGTTGGAGCTGCTATGCTGCTATCTTAGCTGAACCTTCATCAGCTTTGAACCAGGCCTCTCAGTCTCTCCCTCACTACGGAGACTGATCAGAAATGACTTCAGCATGCCTGCTGAAATGCCTCCCTTGCTGACCGGGACGTATCCACGGACTGTCCGGCGAGGTCCTCGGCGGCCACGCCTTCCAGAACCACCACTCCGAGTCTGGGGACTCCAGCCTCAGCTCGTGGAGAAACCAACGCCTGCCAGATCTAGGAGCGTCCACCTTTCAGTGAGCGAACACCACTTTCTGATCGAGAGGTTTGCTTTGATAAAGCTTAATTCTTCCAAATTAATTTAAGCCAAAACTAAATTCCATTCCAAACTCAAAGTAGCCCTAAAGTGACTCTTAAAGTCCCAACTAGGTTAACTAAATTAACTAACTTCCCTAGTCATTAAACATAAGCTACGGTCCGTTAAAACTCACAATTAAACTATCTTTAACATCCTCAACATGTTTAAGAATATTAATTGTGTTTACATCAAACTTTCAAACTGTCTTATCTGTCTATGTTCTTAGGTTTTTCAAATTAAACGATTGTTCAATCTTTATCTGCCTCAGCTTCACATTATTAATAAGGTATTTCAATTCACTGTACTCTTTCAAAGAACCTAGATACCTTCAATAAATATTAGCTATTATCAGGGTTAAATGACAGTTTATCACTTTTCATTATAAACCAAAAATAAGCTAATGTTATCTGAAGAGGGTGTAGTTAAAATAACTAATAGTTATTTCCAAATGCTACAGCCTGCACACGGAAACACCAGAGAAATGTGTATAGTTGCTGACACGAGGACAATATGATGAACAGCTAATATTTTGGTTGTGTATTCATCTGGGAACTACTTTCCAGATGCGTACTCCACACATATTTCATGGCGCTGTGGTGTGGTTTGAGCCACAACTGAGACATGTGTGACATGCAGCTAGTCTGCATGCTCTAATCCGCTGACATGCGAGCCAAATAGAAAGTTATAATATTCTGAATAAACAGCACACATAGACGTGCTGCCAGTGTTAGGTGTGCCCTAGAACTAAGGCGCTTTTTAAACATCAGCACAGACATGTACATATGTTGGCACTAGAATGGGAGACAGACCAACATCCATTTGCACCACTGGTTAACTGGATATAGGTGTGAGACGGGGCTTAGTTTTGTGTGATTTGTGCAGCACTGGAGCAGCAGTTGACCTTCCTCCGTCCTGACACACTCATGTTGATTACATTCAGGGAGACTCTCGAGTTCCTGATGCCGTTTTATAACGATCATTCCTTCTATTTTATTTTATCTCATTAGGTCTTTGTCTCTTTCAGCATACATTTCCCCTTTTTATTGCTTCACCAGCATTTCCTTCTTTCTGCTGGTCTTTGTCTTCTCACCATCTGTCTTTTCATTGAATGCCACCTTCCATTTCTCTGTCTTTCACATTTTCAATGTCTGTATTTCACAACATTCCTTTCACACCCTTGTTCTTGTTTTGCATAAGCAGAGACTTACCTCCTCTGCTGTCTGAACCAGCGCTGGTTTGCTGCTGCTGTGTATCATGAATTAGATTACTCCCCTGCAATGAAGTCAAGTAGTTTTTAGCACTAAGGTTAGGGTAAATTCTAAGAAATTGCTCAGTAATGCGGAGTTATAGCTAAATGCTTTCTTGAGGGATGATACTGATATTTAAATGACTGCTAAACACAGGGTGCCAGTTCTTTTCAGGGCTAGATTTGTGTGAATCATCCACAAACTTGTTGACATGCCTATGTGTTGAATATTACCATCTTTTTTGCACTGTATTATTTGGATTCACTTTATAATTTATTAAAAGTGACAAGCTCATACATCCAATATGACCTTGAACACACATTTGTGCCAAAGGATTTTTGGTCTAATAAAACATTAATGGTTACAGTTTGAATGCACTGGGGCTCTTTTAGAAAAAAAAAATCACCCAAAATTCACTATTAAAGTAGTTCGGGCTCTGCAAGTCTCCACATGTTTTAATAATAATGTTTATTTTGCCTCCAACCAAGAAATGTCATTAACAAAAATGTACTATTATTAAATAAATATAGTCACATTCCACTTTCAGGCATGCTCTTATTTTGAAATCCTTTCTGACGTTCACTAGTGCCCCTCCTGAAGTCTAAACTTACGGTACTTTGTGTGTTTTGGTGTTTTAGACAGTCAGTGCAAGTAAAGATGGCAGAATGAGGGCAAAACACACCAGCATTAAAAATATTTTCAGTTATATTTTATGTATCAAATCAAATTTTACTGTCCCTGTAGGGAAATTTGTTGTAGACTCTACTAGTAGTTCCATTTCAAAGAATTCTGAATGAAACATTTTTGTGCACATTAACTCCCTGTTTAATGATCTGAGCGCCTGTAGCAGCTCTTCTCTGCTTTTAGAGCAGCCCTGTCTACATTTCCTTGTGTTCACATGCATTTTAAAATGATATCTGGATGTTACAAAAACATTTGATTATCTTAAATAGGCTACAATTTAGGCATTTAATTGTAGTTTATGGAAATTCTAATATGATAGAAGTATTTTATTCTCATAATTTAAAGTCTCAGAAGTTTTAATAATCATACAGCACAACTCTGCCACCTGCTGAAAGCAAACAGGAACTGCAGTCTCCTTAAAATCTGAACTCTGAATATTTTATGCTTTAAATTTGCTCTTTCAAAACAAATAGTGTTAGTGATCAAAGTGTATATTTCTGAAGATAAATTCAAAATATACAAGTGTATAAGGAACTTTAACAAAGTGAACACAAATCATAATATACAGTATAATGCACTCTTTGGCTTTTTGAGTCACAAATGATCCAAATAAAAAGGAATTCCTGAGGATATGGGTTTATTGGGTTTTCATGTATCTGAATGTTGTGTAAAAACCCCCCAACAGTTTCTCACAGCAGCTCTTAGGTGTGATATGTTGTTGTGTTTGTGCTATTGATGCACTGTTGACTCTGCTCATTCACAGTGATGTAGAGCTGTTCCCCAGGAGGAACAGTACAAGTCTGGGAAGTGTTTGTGAAGTATTCAAATGTAAGGTAAATACGTAGAGGTCTGGTCCTCAGCCAGTGCTGTAGTCATCACATTAAGCTGCAACAAAAAATGGCTGCTCAGGGTGTCTCGTAGCTACTCGCTCATATACCAAGGATAAAGATTCTCTATTTCCCACACAAACTCATATCTAGTGACGCTACCAAAAATACTCAGATAAACTGATACTATAAATTAGTATTGATATTCCTTTGCAGCAGTAATGATACCACTAGTGATGTCACTGCCTCACTGCAGACAGACAGGCTCTCAGCCCACTCCTCACTAGCAAATGAACCCATAAATGCTAGCTGACATTTACGGCACTAAGCTGGATTGAGTGGCCAGAATAGCACCATGTGTTCTAATCCTTAAAACATTTTTATGCCATCTAATTTGTCACTTTGCTTTAAATTATTATACAAATGCTTTGAAGCAGTATTCTGCTGGTGTCTGTTTTCAGTGTCCATTAGTAACCATGTTGTTCAATACATATGAAACATTTTTAATGGTTCCTACAGTTATCACTGTCTATAATGGTAATCTACCATCAAAACCATGTTTGACGACTGCTGTTTTAGCTGTTGCCTGTCCAACAGATGCAAGAAAATGGCAGCAAGAGTGCAGTGGAGTCTGTGTAGCTGCATTTGAAAAGTCCATTGCAATGCTGTAGGAAAGGTTTCTTTTTTAAAGTATTCTCTCCATCACTGCAAACGTGAAGACACAAGGAAACATGAGGAAAGTTGATTTAATGAGGGAAATGGATCTCATAAGTCATCTTGACTGGCCCCGCTAAAATACAAGGCTGTTTGGTTTAATGAGTCAATTTCACATCTTTATTATTCTGACAGTGTCAATTTCACTGAACTGAACCATAACTTCTTTAAAAAACTCTTCACAGCAAGACCCTGGGCCAAACAATGTGTCCCTAACTTCTGACAAAATTAAAAATAAAAAACCTCATAGCATTTGCAAATCATTAGAATAAATATAATAAATAAAGGTCTGTTTGACTAAACCTGTGTGATTATTATTTTTGATAAATGTATCAGTTAAAATCTTCACATTCTAATGAACTCTCATTTTATTTCTGTCCAGGTTGATGTGAACATGTTTTTCATCCACCTGCTGCTGTGGAGACCACTTCAGCCATGTGACTGGAAGATTCAGGAGTTGTTTCAGCCAATAGGACTTTGCCCAGATTTTTTTTTAAATTTCCCAGGTTGCACTTCTGCACCTGTCTCACCCGTTTCAGTAACGGTCCCTCCGTGACACCTAAAGGAAAGAAAGACCAGTTTGAAAGGATAATACTCAAGTCGTTATCATTTTTTTCATTTTTCGAACTCTCTGCTGTGCCAAGCTCTTGTCATGGGTGGGGAAAGTGTTTCTGGAGTAAGTTGTACCCTGTGACAGCTCTGCACAGCGAACTCAAGACCTGGCTCTTCTTGCCTACATCATCGAGCCAAGATGATGCTCTGGCTGCTGCTGCTAGTTTTGTCCATTTGGGTGAGGTCTGATCGAGCTGATTCCACACAGTCCAACGAACGGAGGGTTGTAGCACACATGCCTGGTGACATCATCATTGGAGCATTGTTCTCTGTCCATCACCAGCCTCCAGCCGACAAGGTGATTTAGTGGTTTTGTGTCTCTCTGCAATGTTTAAGCCCTATATCATACAAATGTATTTTTTTTGTTATCTTACTGTAATTATTTCTGGATTTGACAGAAACAATATAAATGCCACAGGAATGAAGAATATGTTAAATTATATGGATAAAAAAAAAACGTACTTGTTATAAATTTGTCCAAATTGGGGGACTATTATTCCGTGGGTCATAATGCTGCTCTGCTTACCGAAGGAATATATTTAATTTGTAGAATGAGTACCTTTGGGAGTCCATGAACATTCGAGCTCCATTAGTTGCCTCAGAAACCAGTAGTCACCCACTGACACTTAAGCCTTTTTTCATCTCATTATGAATAATTGGAAGGAAATAAAAAAATAAACTCTCTGAACAAGGCGGCCATGTGAATGTAAAATCAAAATGAGCAAAGTACCTATTTGTTCAAAGAGTAATTGTAAAAATCTGGTCATTTAACCTGCTAGAATATGCATAAAGTAATGTGTCTGAATAATTGATGTTGTTGTGTATGATGACAAGACTTTAATAATATTTGAACGTCAATTTAGCTGGACTTGATTTATTTTCATCTTCTGTCCCGTCTCCTCAGGTGCATGAGCGCAAGTGCGGTGCTATGCGAGAGCAGTATGGCATCCAGAGGGTGGAGGCCATGATGCACACCCTGGACCGAATCAACGCTGACCAGCAGATCCTTCCCAACATCACCCTGGGCTGCGAGATTCGGGACTCCTGTTGGCACTCTGCTGTAGCTCTGGAGCAGAGCATCGAGTTCATACGGGATTCTCTGGTCTCGTCTGATGAAGCCGAGGAGTGGGGTGGGCTGAGTGCTTGGGGAGGAGGAGGAGGTGGAGGTGCAACAATGAAGTGTGCAGACCCCTCTGCTACTCCAATGCGAGGAAAGAAGCCTATAGTGGGTTTAATTGGACCGGGGTCGAGCTCAGTGGCAATCCAGGTCCAGAATCTGCTACAGCTGTTCAACATACCACAGATTGCCTACTCTGCCACCAGTATGGACCTCAGTGATAAGGTGAAACCATGCACTTATTAATAGACGTTACCAAAACTTTACAGTATATTAGTTTAGTTATCAGCTCAATAATTTATTTTCCATTGTTTCAGAGTCTTTACAAGTATTTCATGCGGGTGGTGCCTTCAGATGCCCAGCAAGCGCGAGCTATGGTGGACATCGTCAAAAGATACAACTGGAGCTATGTGTCTGCTATCCACACTGAAGGTAAACCCATCCACACTTCTACCCTCTCTTGTCTTCATGTTCCTTCCTCAGAATCCTTTAAATTCAACAACTTCCAAACAGCATTGTGTCATCAAAGGTCCACTTGTTAAAAAAAGTGAGAAAAAGTAGTTTTTATGGAATTAGGCACTAGAAGAAAAGAAACTTTCCATTAAAACAGCACAGCTTTATCAGTTCAAAGAAAAAACGGAAGTGGAGACAGAAATTTAATTGATGAGATCTGCAGAGCTAAGGCAACGTTACTGCAGCAAAAAGGGGGGGCGAATCGTCTTTTAAAGAGATGAGCTTTCAGCTTATGACAGAAAATGTGGTAAAAATGGAATTACTGTAGCTGGGTTGAGGCCAGCTGGATGTCAAAAGGATGATGAAACAGTGGTGTCCACAACTAGGGAAGTAGATTAGCAGGTAATGGTGGCAGGACAGTTGGAACAAAAGGTCACAAGAAAAAGAACAGTAGCTGTGCCAGAAAGCTGAGGAAGATGGAGTGTCTGGGTGCCTGTGGCTTCAATGTGCTTCTCAAAATAAATACCCAAAGAAGTGAAGAATGGAAAAGGAAAATTGCTTGCAATACCCGTGGGGGGATCATGTATTATGGACAGGAACAAAGCAAGGAAGAGAGTAGTAGTTCTCTCAGTTTACTAACAGGAGATGTTGGTGATAGTGTGACAGCTACCTGAGCTGGAGGACAATACAGTGGAGTCTTTGTGTGTGTGTCCACAACAGGTTGGTTCATGACTCTGAAGTGTGTGATAGGACTGATGCACACGCTCGAAAACACATATACTCACTTTTCCTCATGAAGGGTTCTAGGTGCTGGATTAGATTTCAAATATGTGGCTACTTGAGCAACATTACCTTGTGTTAAAGTGCAACATTAATAAGAGATGCATCGATACCGATACCAGCATCTGGTACTTGTAATCGTACTGTCTGAACTGTCGTGGGCCCAACATTTGTTTTGGATATCAGTTAGTCACAGCTGAACACCTCTCCTGAAGTGGTGGCAAGTTTTATTTAGCTGCAGTTTGCTAACAGCCACAATAGAGGAAGAGCAAGCTCTACATCAAACAGCATTAAGGCCATACTCAGTAGCCAGGTAAACAAATGAGGTCTTGCTAGCTATTTTACAGAAACACGACTCGATGAACTCGCCCCTCCCATCGGGTAAAATCCATATGCCAGCCTCCCGCGGACGAGGGACCACGGTTTGCAAAGGTGACAAAGCAGAGTATAACTCCAGCCGCAGAAATGTTCCCCCAGCTTTTCCTCTTTTCACCTCCAAACGTTTTTAGTTTTCTGCTAGCTGAAAAGGTGTTTTTTGGGGGACTCTGGTATTTTTATCTTAAAATGGAAGCACTCTGTCCTACTTCTACTTTCACTTTCACTTCCGGGATGTTCTGCCCCAAAATGTATCCGGGCAGATTAATGCCAATCCAAGCAGCGCGGAAATGCGGCAGACAGACAGCTGGATTGTCCAATCCTATCGTTCGGTCGAACGATAGGATTGGCTGAAGTTTTTAGAGAACTGCGGGACAACCACTTTATTGATTTCTTTTAGGTTTTTTTTTATCTCCACAATATATTTATGGCTATACTATGTTGGAACGTTGTTAAGAGGCTTTAAAAAAACCCATTAAAACCTACATTGTTTACCTGGCTACTGAGTATGGCTTTAATGGCTATAGTTTAAAATAACATGCAGAAGCTTAAAGTGATAATATGCAGTTTTGTTTGTTATTGGCGCCCTCTGGTGTCCGTTTTAAATCACGGCATTAAAAAGTTACCAGATCGTTTCAGCTTCTAAACGCCAATATCTGCCTGTTGAAATGTCTCCTCAGCCTTCATAGCTTTCTACAGGAGCGGTTATTTACTCCTTCAAAGAAATCAGCTGTGTTCAAGCAGGGAGAGATTGAAAAAAAATCAGGAATCATGAACTAAAAACACTCCAGAGCTAGCATAACAGCTAGCCACTTTGGGTTAGCCTAACCCTCGTGAGACACGTGACTTCCTGGGTACCGTGACGGCGACGGAGATCTTGCAATCGTGGTATTCCGGATCTAATCACCAGATGGGGCTAAGTGACTTTTCATTAACTCTGTAAAGGGTCACATTAGCACAGACTGGCTCAAGGAAAAGATTTAAAAATATGAAAAAGTTGCATATTATCACTTTAAAAATCCAACAGTTTGGTTCAAATCAGCTGTGAAAAACCTTCCTGATGATCTGTGGCTGCAGTGGAACAACTGTGTTAGTATGGCAAGCTGTTATATCATGTAATAAATAACACTGTGGAAAGCCCTTTATTTATTTATAGGCTTTCTATTTGACACTTATCCTTCACTTGGATCTAAACAGCCAATGAAAGGAAAGATGACTCAAACTTCCAGGACGTAGTTGACCAAAAAAGGTCATGAATGTGTAAAATTGTCATCTCAATCATTGCATTAACACACTTTGTAAACTTGCAAACAAAATCTACATTTATTTTTATGCACAGGCAAAAAATTTGGGTTGACAATAATTTGTGCTGCGACCTACATTGGTGTATAGAATCTTTTAATGTTATTCATGTTCTGTGACCTTTTTGCACAATCACTCATATAATGTTTCATAATATACTTCCATTTAAGATGCAGTGGGTCTTAGATGTGTTCACTAAACGGGAGGAGGAATCACATACACACAAACAATCTCCAAGTTTCTTGGCAGTTGCTGGGTGACCAAAAAGAAAGTTCAGATTTTTACTTTTCTTCCCAGCTGCAGACTTTGATGCAGAATGTACTTTATCTTTCAAGCTGTCAGAGGAAAGCCCTGGCATTACTTCCTCTGTTAAAGCAGAGAAGAAGAGCTGCAGCGTAGAGGTTCAAACAGGAGTGTAGAGAGTTCAGGCTCATCTAGGAGATCCATCTATTCACTGACCGCTGCTCGATCTGAGGCTGAGTAGAGAAGTTTGACAGCCTGTTGGAGAGAGTCACATCGACACTCACAAAAACAACTTAGTGCAACTGATCACTTCATTAGAACGTCAGTGATCAACTCAGAGGAATAAAACTCCCTGTATGCTGATGTCGATGTATTATTTTTCACATTTTGTGTGATTGTTGTTAGGGTTAGGGTTAGGGCTATTTTACTGATACTGATGAGTGTGATTACTTGAACTTGCCTGCATATTTTAGCAACAATACATAAAACATGCTGTGGGCTTTGAAGGAGTTTTAGGAGTTATGTAGTGTGTGTAAATGTAAGTTTGACAGAAGTGTCAGTCTTTGTTCTCACTCAGAATCTTAACCTTTGATTGAAACCCATGACAATGACCCAGAAAAGTAGCATAAGCTATTCGCTCTAAATGCGTCGCATCAGTTGCATATTTGTACCTATGCTGGACAGCAGTGTCCCTGTCAAATAAAGAATCAGAATCAGATTAAGTCCTCTATGATAGATGGGCCCTTTTAAAACATGCTCAGAATCCTAAAGCCCCAAAAAAAAGGTGGCAAAGGAAAGAGAATGAAACATTTGCAAGCTTAGCTGGGAGAATAAAGGTTAGATAGTATAAATAAAAGTTTTATTAAGGAAAAAACAAAGTTTTGAGATAAATGGTAATGAGCAATGATACATGAGAGCCTTTAATTAAATTGACGACAGAATTAAAAGGTGTGTGTGTGTGTGTGTGTGTGTGTGTGTGTGTGTGTGTGTGTGTGTGTGTGTGAATCAGAGAAAGGTTGTTGTTTTTATGGTTACTTTTTAACCGTTCCACTTAAAATTGATCTGCATTTTAAAACCATATAGCGTCTGGCTGTAGGCGAGACAGTATTCATTATAGGAATGACTGCAACCCTAAGAATGATGCACAACCTAATCGTTATAAAGGAGAAGGGGGAAAAAAAGCTAATTTCTGTAATCAAAACTACTAAAATGACCAAAATAAACACTATTAAATATGTTTACATGTAAACATTTTGCATCACACATAGGTGTGCAACAAACTTAAAAAACATGCATCTCATAAAACTGATGTTTTGTTATTTAAAAAAAAGGTTTACAACCAAAATTCTTAGTAATGTTTTGCAGAAAACTAAAGCAGTGCACCTATTTTCTCCTGACTCTGTTTACGTTTTTACGATAGAACACCAGAGTTATTGGAGAAATATAATTCTGAAGCTCTACTTAAGTCATTTATTTTATGCCTTATGTAGTCTATTTTTCCTCTTGCGATATTAGAAGTTGCTTCGAGTACCAACTGCTTTCCAGGCTATCGGCACTAAGTTTAAAATTATAGTATCGCAGCAGCCCTAATATGCACCTTACAGATAAAGTGTGTGAATATTTAGTCTCAGTTTTTGATCACAGCCTGTTATTAGTCTGGTCATAAAACAAACTAATAATTATTCACACATATAATCACCCGGCACACAGAATTCTGTGTTTTTTTGTCTCACTTTTTCACTGCCGCCTCCCTTTGTTGTTATTCTGTTTCTCTGTTCAGCTCAATTCATTTCAGCTCAAAAGGTTTTATTGACCTAAAATTTGACAAGTGTCACCCAACCTCGCTCTAAAGCAGCAACGGATCAATCCTCCATTAATCAAGATGCCAACCGTCTCTCCACCTCTTCCTCTTCACTTGAGCTCTCTTCTTGTCTTTTCCCCTTTTTCCTCCTTTCTTTGTCTCATTTGCTGTTAATTGCCGTTGACTTTGGTCCTTCAGATGTTGTCTCCCCTTCTAATCTTTTGATTTTGTTAGTTTAATTCATCTTTACGTTTTTTTTCTTCATGTCTGATTCTGCAGCCCAGAATAATTTTTACACATTTAACTTCTGTGACATTTGAAAGATTAAGGAGGATGAAAGGTATGGTTAATGGATAGAAAAAAGAAGGACTCAATCTGCTTTAATTCGAACTCAAAATTGGTCGTATTATTGCCTGAGAACATTTAAAATGAGTTCAGAAGCAAACCCCTGGCTGTTGTTTTATTAGGGATCACAGGACTACATTCAGCAAACTGCCTTAGGTTTATGGTGAGACATACAGTACATACAGCTCTAAATGGTAAGTGTCCTGTATTTATAGAGCACTTTCCAGAGTGTTCTACACTCCCCAAAGCGCTGTACAACACAACAGTCCACAACACAACACAACACAACCTGTGCACACACATTCACACACTGGTGGGGATAAACTACGCTGTAATCACAGCTGCCCTGGGGCACACTGACGGAGGCGGGGATGCCATTCACCGGCGCCCGCCAAGTCCCTCTGACCACCACCAGTAGACAAGTTGGGTGAAGTGTCTTGCCCAAGGACACAACGACAATGTAATCCAGCTGGAGATGAGATCAAACCGGCGACCCTCCGGTTGCCAGACCGGCCACTCTACTTACTTACTTAGGGGCTTGTTTAATTTCCTATTTGATGTCTGAAAAAACAGAATCTTTTTTATTATTTTGACTATTAGTTTTCTTTAAACAAATCAACATATTTTTACTTCAGAATTTGGGATAGTTTTGGTCAAATCAGAGAAGCTGTTAATGTGCAGAGGTCTCCAAAGTTTTTTCCAGAACTGTAGACAACATGCTAATACAGTACATTATCTATGATTGTACACTTGAAAAGCATCCATTAAGCAATGTGTTTATAATGTTAGGCAAAAAGAGGAGGTTATACCAACTTGCTTTCATTAACAGAATGGGGATGTGTACGCAGATTATATTTACAACACATAACTTTCTGTAAAGAAACAGATATTTGGTAAGTAGTATAAAAACATGGTATGACATGTATTTACACGACTATTAAAAACATATTTAAAACAGGTGTAAATACTTGATGACCGTCGCCTTCAGATGCAGGGTGACTGACAGAAAGCTGTCCAATGAGAGAACAGAAGGGTATAATGTGTACATTAAACAAAACTACAGACGCAGCTGACACAAAGAGACTGAAGAACAAATGAAATACAAAACCAGGCTGAGAGCGAAAGGAAGCAAGTTTGGATTTTAAACTATGACTAAGATCATAAATGGAAGACGGGAAAGCTGGAGGGATGAAATACTCAGGAAGAAGACGACTACCTCAGTTTAATAAGGATTCATTAGAAACTTTGTGTGTGTGGAAAGCAGAAAGGGAGCACCATGTTATAACAAAAGTAAAGAACCAAAAACAAATAGAAAAATTAGTTCAAATATGTTAGGCAGCCAGAGTTTAGTATGATCAACCCCACACCGTCACAGGTTCAACTAGTGAAGCTATTTAGGATGATGAAGCCTTCAGGCCACATAAAGACTCTTTCACTACTAAGTCAGACAGATGATGATAAAGTAGGGTATATACGGCTATGTTTTAAAAACATGTCACTACTTTTATCATTTTCTTAGCGACTTAGACAAATACTGACCCAGACAAAAGCCCATTAAGCTTATAAATCTGTCCATCTGGTTCTGTATGAAAGTGGAAGCTTTCCCCTGCGCTGCGGATAGACGTGATGCAGGATTTGAGGAGAATAGGAAAAAGATAAGTGAGCAAGAAAGGTCAAGAAGCATAGGAGGCAGGGGAGGTCCCTTCACTTAATGCAATAAAAAAATGTTTACGGCATTTATTTTTCAGAGTTAGGCTTCGACAGGAGGAAATGTAACAGATAAGGAAGAGAGGAGAAGAAGGTCAACTTCTAAAAGAGGCATTGTAATTGATTACTGACAAGAATTATAGGGGGTTTAGAGGAAGAGGCATACATCAAGGGCCTGAAAATACAGACTGCTGTCTCTGAATCTAAATTGTGCTTGTTTTGTTGCTGCTGAGTCTGTGTGGGGGAGAGGGAGCTTTATGGAAGCAAAAATACTTTATCCATGCAGCTGGTTACATTCGACTATGTAATACATAAGGAAATAAACATGCATCATATAAATAAATGACTGAAAACTATCCACAAGATCCAGATTTTACTCTCCCAGGTAATGTCTTGATCTGAACATACCTGTTAAATAGTCACAAATATGGTTGCCTGAAAATAAACTTCTGTTCAAATTAGCTGAAATTTCATCACATGTTTTATGTGCATCCATCCCCCCCCCCCCCCCCCCCCCCCCCCCAATATATCTTTAAAAAAAATCAGTTTCAACTTAAAATCTGAAAAGTAAATAACTGTGTCGTTGAAAAAAAGCAAAGACATCTCCGGGAAAAAAAAACGCTATATCAGGGAGAAGCTGTGAATGTGTGATCTCAGTTGTTTTTTTCTGTGAGGTGATAAAATACCAAGTGTGTGTGTGTGTGTGTGTGCGTGTGTGTGTGTGTGAGTGTGTGTGTGTGTGAGGGGGCTTTATCAAAATGTGACGGGGAGCTTTCTCCACTTGTTTGTGGAGCATCTGATCTGTGTTTGCACTGGTGATAATTGTAATTAATGTAAACACAAGAAACACCAGCGGGAAGGTGAGTTGGTTGATGTAAGTCATGACAGTGGTGAACTGAAGCAGGATGTTTAAAAATATATGAGTTAAAACAATTTAAAGGCAACTGGGCTTCTGTTCTTGTTGCTTGAAGATGTTTTATCATGTCCGTCAAACAGTGGTGGTTTTGTTAGCATTTATCTTTTATGTTGCACTTATTTTTCCCATAATTTCTCAGACTTGTCTGGAGTCATTTAGTTATTGCTTTATGTAGAGCCCTGTAACATTGGTTTGAGATTTTTACCAGTTCTATTCAGTTTTGTCCCAAAGTCCCTTTTTTTAAACAGTTTTCTCAGAAATTCCTGTTTTAAAATTCAACCAGTTTTCTCTCCTAATAAGTGTTTTATTATATGCTGGATTAATACACATTTTAACAATTTAACAGAAAAACTGAAACAACTGTGATTCAGTTAAACTGAATATTTAATATTTTGGCAAGGTGCTTGAAATTTGCATATAAATTATTAAATCAAAAATATTCCAGTGTGTCTGTAAAATAGTCTCTCACATGAGTGTTTTTATGAGAAGCTGTCCCTTTTTCACAATAAAAGCATAAACACGCTTTACATAAAAACTTAAAATTCACACTATATTTCTTATTTGTTTTATAAAATGTTATATAAAACTATGGTTTTATATTATAATTGTGTCCTATTTGTCTCGTCTCTCGTCTCGTCTTCTTCCGCTTATCCGGGTCCGGGTCGCGGGGGCAGCATCCCAATTAGGGAGCTCCAGACGGTCTTCTCCCCAGCCACTTCTACCAGCTCCTCCGGCAGGATCCCAAGGCTCTCCAGGGCCAAACCAGAGATATATTTACTCCAGCGTGTCCTGGGTCGACCCGGGGGCCTCCTGCCGGCAGGACATGCCTGAAACACCTCCCTGGGGAGGCGTCCAGGGGGCATCCTAACAAGATGCCCGAACCATCTCAACTGGCTCCTTTCAACATGGAGGAGCAGCGGTTCTACTCCGAGTCTCTCCCGAATGTCCGAGCTCCTCACCCTATCCCTAAGGCTGAGCCCGGCCACCCTGCGGAGAAAACTCATTTCGGCCGCTTGCATCCGCGATCTCGTTCTTTCGGTCATTACCCAAAGCTCATGACCATAGGTGAGGATTGGGAGGTAGACCGACCGGTAAATCGAGAGCCTTGCTTTCCGGCTCAGCTCCTTCTTCACCACAACAGACCGGTTCAGCGTCCGCATCACTGCTGACGCTGCCCCAATCCGCCTGTCGATCTCCCGCTCCCTCCTTCCCTCACTCGTGAACAAGACCCCGAGATACTTGAACTCCTCCACTTGAGGCAGGATCTCTCTCCCGACCTGGAGTTGGCAA
>SSNR01000056.1:676362-693635 GCA_006937965.1 Callopanchax toddi | reverse complement strand
GCATCCTTATGTTCGAACATGGTGTTCGTTATGGCCAAACTGCGACTTGCACAGAAGTCCAAAAACAGAACACCACTCGAGTTCAGATTGGGCGGGCCGTTCCTCCCAATCACGCCCCTCCAGGTCACGCTGTCATTGCCCACGTGAGCGTTGAAGTCTCCCAGCAGGACTATGGAGTCCCCAGTAGGAGCGCTATCCAGCACTCGTCCCAGGGACTCCAAAAAGGGTGGGTACTCTGAGCTGCTATTTGGTGCATAAGCACAAACAACAGTCAGGACCCGTTTCCCAACCCGAAGGCGCAGGGAAGCTGCCCTTTCGTCCCCCGGAGAAAACCCCAACATACAGGCAGAGAGTCTTGGGGCTAACAGAAAGCCCACCCCAGCCCTCCGCCTCTCACCCGGAGCAACTCCAGCATAGAAGAGAGTCCAACCCCTCTCAAGGACTCGGGTTCCAGAGCCAACGCTATGTGTCGAGATGAGCCCGACTATATCTAGCCGGTATCGCTCAGCCTCTTCCACAAGCTCCAGCTCCTTCCCCGCCAGAGAGGTGACGTTCCATGTCCCAATAGCCAGTTTTTGTGTCCGGGGATCGGACCGCCAAAGCTCCCGCCTTGGTCTGCCATCCGATCCACATTGCACCAGACCCTTCATGTTCCTCCTGCAGGTGGTGGGCCCACAGGTGGATGAGCCCATGTATCCAGTTCGGGCTGGGCCCGGCCGGGCCCCATGGGCGAAAGCCCGGCCACCAGGCGCTCGCTCACGGGCCCCAACCCCAGGCCTGGCTCCAGGGTGGGACCCCGGTAACCCTCCGGGCCGGGTACACTGGCTCGATGATTGTACTTGCATGAAGAGTCTTTTGAACCGCACTTTGTCTCACCCCTCACCTAGGACCAATTTGCCATGGGTGACCCTACCAGGGGCACAAGTGCCCCAGACAACATAGCTCCTAGGATCATTAGGGCACTCAAACTCCTCCACCACGATAAGGTGACGGTTCACGGAGGAGTGTGTCCTATTTGTCTAATTTTAAATCAACTTTTGTTTTTGCTTTTGGAGGTCAAGCTGGTCAGCTGCTCCATCATGGAGTCAACTAGCTGATCAAATCTGACCTCTCGTTTATTCTGAGCATTGCTGTAAAGTGTGAAAAACATGTTGAGTGTTATACAAAACCCAGATTTGCTAGATCACATCCATATATAACAAATGCTTTGACTTTTCACATTACAGTACATTTCATTTTTAATGTTTTTTACATCACTTATATCATAAGAACCTACCGGTATTTATGTCTTCAGTTTTTCTGAACTATAGCTAAATATGAATTGATTTTTATTCCAAACAAGTAAATGAAAATGTGTTAAAAGTGTTGTCTTAGTCTTTATCCTGATGCACTCTGTTAATTAAATGCTCTTCCACAAATAATAATAAATCAATATAAAAATGAGCATGCTGTAAAGAAACAGGTACGTTGATTTGGAATTGACCAGTTTTAAAGATCAGACAGCCTGACTCACACTGTTTGGTTGTAACCTTCCTCAGACTGATGAATGAGTGTGAGTGTGAGTGTGAGTGAGTGTGTGTGTGTGTGTGTGTGTGTGTGTGTGTGTGTGTGTGTGTGTATTGTGGAAGTGGGGCGAGGGTTGTTTGGGAGGGATGAGAGCAGAAGTGTGTTTGTGGGACAGAGTGTGTCTGTGTGAGAGATGAAGACTCGGAATAAAGAGGAAGAACACTTGAATCTCTGCTGAGTTCAGAGCGATGTAGGTTACAAGCTCTATAGATTATGATAATTGTGCCAGTGTGAACGTGCATGTGGACATGCGTGTGTTTGAAAGTGCACGGGGGAAGGATGGCCCGGGCCATCTGTCTCCCACTCTTCTCACTGAGACACTAATTACAGGACTTTACACTTCACTCCACCACCCCTCATCACTGGACTGATACACACACTGTGAGATGTTGGGGGTTCATGGACTTCCGTTTCATCTCCATCACTTTTCCTCATCTCCATCCTTCTTCATCATTCGTTTTATTCAGTTATCTATTTATGTAGAGCGCAGATCAGTGACAGCGGGTTCGAGTGCAGTTTGGCAGCTGATCACAGACTCTGATTTAAAATGTGCCAATAAAAGACATTTTATATTTTTGTTTAATAAAGACAAAGAATTAAAGAAGATAAAAGTGGAGAGCATGAAAAACGAGAGAGGGGAATCCTATCACAGCCTTAGCCAGTGTGCACAACCCTTCATTAGCATAAATTTCAGGTCACCCACTTTTTCTGGCAAAGAAAGGGGCGCCACAGTGGGGATATGCTTTCTCTGACATCTATTTGAGCTGCTATCAGTGGCCCAGAAGCACACAAATTACCACAGTGGGCATGTCTTTGAAATGGAGAGAGCAGCAGGTTTTTAACTCTGTATTTTCTCGTGAAAGATTTTCCATCATTTCTACTAACTAAACCCGAAAGCTGAAATAATTAAAACCTACCCACTTGTGATATGTCTGTGGTTTTTCAGGCAACTATGGTGAAAGTGGGATGGAAGCTTTTAAAGACATGGCAGCCAAGGAGGGCATCTGTATCGCCCACTCAGGTAAGAAAGATCACCACAGTGAATTCAGCAACAAAGTATTTGCTCCCTTAGAGGTTTTTGCTTTTTTTGTCCCACTTAAATTTCTAAGATCAGCTAGAAAATGTCTATATCAGCCCAAGAAAACCTGAGCAAATACAAAATGCAGTTTTCAAATGATGATTTAATTCATTAGGAGGAAGTTGCTATCTAAAACAACCTGGTTCTATGTGAAAAAGTAATTGACCCCTAAAGAGGGGTTTCCAGCATGAACAGCCTGTGAGAGCAGAATTCATGGGTCCATCAGTTACAGCAGGAAGTCCAGGTCCTGAAGCAGGAAGTCCAGGTCCTGAAGCAGGAAGTCCAGGTCCTGAAGCAGGAAGTCAGCTCCAGAACATCACACTACCACCACCACCATGTCTGACTGCTCCTGCTCCTGATGGAACGGGACACACACCTTAGAACAGGATCCGGATGTGTTGGTTTTTGAGAGCTTTTCGCCTACTTCATGTTGTCAGACAGATTCTATTGAACTGAGTCCTTAATTCTACAGGTCTGGCAGTAATCAGGCCTGGGTGTGTAGAAGAACTGAACTCATCTCTCCATATAATGTGGTTAATCACAAGTAATTAATGATTTAATTACAGTCAATCAAGAACCAATTACTTTTCATTTAGGGCCAGGTTGATTTGGAAAGCATTTCCCCCTTAATAAATAAAAGCATCTTTTAAGACTTTTATCTTTGATATCAAAATTTGCTGATTTAAAACATTTCAGTTTGGCAAAAAAAGAAAAAGTAGAAGAAATCTGTACTTTTCCACAACACTTTATGTATTCATTGATTAGTAAAAAGCTGAATTTATTTAGTACAGACTAGTTTATTGTTGATTCAAACCCAAAAACACTGAAGCAGCAGTACATTACCAGCATTTCCACCCACTCCAAAATGCTGTTTTAGCATAAGGAAGAGCCCTCCTGTCAGGTATTGTTTTTGCTCATTTACTCTCCCCACTGATGTTGTCAACGCTAATGGAATGATGCATAATTTTTAATTACCAACACTAAACATGCTCTAAATAACAAGGCGTATCTTGTAATAAAAGTCTTGTTGTAGAACAAGAGCTTTATTCTCTAGAGACGGCCTCCACTTCATATTTGTGTCAGGTGGTTGACACTTCAGCGAAATGAAAGACATGCCACGAAAAAGTCAACTCCTTAGATGAAGTCACAGAGACACAAATAAGTCATGCGGGTCACAGACTTGTATTTGTTTGACGCATTTTTCTCTCCAGGCAAAATCTGGAGCAATGCTGGAGAGCAGAGCTTTGATCGTCTGCTGGAGAGACTGAGGGCACACCTGCCCAAGGCCAGAGTAGTGGCGTGTTTCTGTGAAGGCATGACTGTTCGCAACATCCTCATGGCTATGAAACGGCAAGGACTGGTTGGAGAGTTCGTCCTCGTTGGCAGGTCAGTTTGGCTTCAAAGTGTCTCTTTGTTGTGTTGACTGATCTTAGATGTGCAAAAAAAGATGTGCATCCTGCAAAACAGGAAGCAAACCTAAAAAAATACTTGTAAATAAATCAAAGTCTAGAATTTTTACTACGGTAACTCTGGAACAAAGTAGCCTAATCAAATGCACTTTATGTAGAATTAATTAGTTTTTCAATCAAAGTACATTTTACATTAAATAGTCAATCCCACAAAAAATATTTTGGAAATGGATTTCACATTATGCCTAACTTTCATTCAAATGTATTCCTCCTACGATTTATTAGCAAAAGTAACCTTCTAAAAGAGCATGTTTTTGTGTTCATTTGTGCATCTATATGAAAATTGCATTGCAGCCTTTAGAGTTTCAGTTGTCATGCCAACTGTGTAATTAACATAAGATGAATAATGATTTTAGCACCTTTGTCAGCCAGTCTGCAGAGAACAAAACAAGGTTTTGGATAAGTTTGTGATTACCATTAAAATGGTAAAAATATAATATTTTTCAATTCTACTTCTCCCCCAGTGATCAGTGCTGTGCAATTAAATCATCCTAGCCTGCATCATTTGTGTTGTCATCGCCAGCATGGTGCTCATTATCATCTCACTCATCATTCCTCTCATCAGCATCACCATCCTCCAGAAACTGAGGTAAAATCTTTAACTGAAGGTAATTTGCTGTTTCAACGAGAGACAAACAGTGAAGTAAAGATCATAAAAAACAGATAAAGGAGTTGATTAATTATGCCTGTGATAATTTGATGTAGGAACCTTTATTTAAAGGCGTCACAATCTCACCTTCCACCAATCAGATCAAAGAAGCCAGGTTGGAGAAGTGCAAAACTTTCTTTCCTTTGTTTTCCTGCTGTTCTTTCAGTGGAAATACCTTTCTGATCTGATAAAATGGAAGCCAGTGTTGCAAACTTGTGTAAATATGGATCCTCTTAAAATTATGTTTTTGCAGAACAGCAGTGTAGTTCATCTGGGCAACTTTCTCCAAGTATTTTTTTATAGTCTGTGATTTATTAGATTTTTTTCTTTAAGTCTTAGCGGACAGCTTATTGCCGAACTAAATTCAACTTGATCAGCCACAGTTCCCTTTAAATACTGTATTCTTCACATTCTTCAAACCATGGAACAAACTCATAAATCCATTCAGCTTGTTTCTCATTAGAACTTAAAAACATTCACTGAAGCCTGCTCATTAGTTGGCATTTCATTTGTTGAAAATGAACTTAATGATTTGTTAAAATTGATCATTTTTGCTATACAGTTTTTGGACCTCAGTCTCTGGCTAGTCAGTTTAGATTAGGCCGGTAATTGAATATCAGCCTTCATTAGCGTCTATATCATAAACGGACTGCAGCAGCAAATTAGAGATGGTTATGGGTGGGTGCCCTGCTCACTGAGGGTCTGTGCAAGAGCCACCTGATTAAGCCAGTTGGACAGACAGTCATTTAACACCAGGATAATTACATTACCAGAGGAGCATACAGACGATGACTAAGCTGATCATTCCACTTCCTCAGGCAGAGACTTTGACAGTGGTTTAAAAAATGTTGGATCTTCTGTTTGTTGTTTGATGAATACAATATGAGCCACATTTTGAACTGAACTTCACACCAAGCATTCAGCTTTTTAAAAAAGTTACGTGTCAGTGTTTTTCACATTTTAAATATGTGCACGATGTAATTGGATCAGTAGAGTGGCTCAGTGTCGCGAGGCATCATTTTATTACGTCTTTTTATGGATACATTGTGACCTGTTTAGGATTATTTAAAAAAACTTCTGCAGGTAGTTTAAATTCTTCAGGCTGTTAATGTAAAGTATAGTAAAGTTAAAAACGGTGGGTATGTTTGCTTATAAAGAACAGATCTCCAGTAGAACACTTTTGTTCAGTGAACTACTTTTCTTCTGCCGTTCCTGCTGGGTTTTTTTGGTATTGTGTTCTCATTAGTGACGCCTGCTGTTAATAAAAAGGACTTCAGCAGTGCAAATTAAAAGGACCTACAATCATTGAAAGTTTTTTCCCCCAAATCATGAAGATCAACTAACATTCCAGCAAAAATTGTCACTTTTAACTCACTTAATTACTGAAAAAGTGTTAAACCCATCTGCACTAGACCTGATGTGTGTCTATTGTTTGTTAATTGTGAGTTTGGTTGTGTTTGATTGTAGAACACGGACATTTTTTCATTAGGTGGTACAGTATTAGTCTAATTAATTCCTCTCTTTTGCTTTGTGATTCTGATTTGCATTAAATCTCTTTGTGTTGAATTAAACTTGTATTAAATTGAATTGTATTGTGATTAAGGGATGAATCGTCCACTTGGTTTTAGAAGGCTGTTGTGTTTTTAATGAATCAGATGTGTAGTGTATTGTATCAGCTACAAACCATAGATACACAACCGTAGTGAAATCACATTGTGATTGTCTAGACTTCCTTCATGAATATACTTTAATGGGATACTCCACCAGAAAGTGATTTTTTGTTTATTGCCATATTCATAGTTAGATCAGTGGGCAAAAACAATTAGTAACCAGCCCAGCCGTTTTCCTGATCCAGCAGTACTCATTTAGCTTTAGCTTAGCGTAAAACACTGTAAGTGAATGGTAACAACTAGCATTGTGAGAAAAAAAGTCCTTAAAAATCACTCAGTAGTGATACTAATTCTGCCTAGTGACCTCAGTAAACATATCGACTGCAAGTGAAAATAAAAAGTAACACAAAGGAATTACAGGTACTATTTTAGACTCGGGACTACTTTATGACAGCTGTAAGCCTCCACTGAACCGTGCAAGGACATGACGCAGCGGCTCCAAGGAGACCTACTTCCGTAAACACGTATCCGAACGTTGTTTGCAAACCTCACAGATGATGAAAAATAACACAAAGTCAGGAGCTGCACAGAGATTATCTTCAAAAATCATTACCAGGTAATGGCCTGGTAGCCAGTATTTGTATTTACAGATGTAGGCGTCTTTGAGGCTGCTGCATCATGTCATTGCTCCTTGCAATAGACAAAAAAAAATCACTTTCTGGTGGAGTATCCCTTTAAGACATGTCCAAAATGTACTGTATCACACAGTCCGATTCTCAGGTATAGGGTTGTTGCTTTACTCAGTTTGTTTATGGTAAGTAACCTATGTGTTTGAGGAATGAGCATGGTTCCCTTTAAATAAATAAATGTCATTTTTCATGTTTCATTTGACAGGCAAATGTGAAGAACATTTTTTAATGTTACTGCAAAGAAAAACATACACATTTCCATTACATTACTTGGAAATAATTAAAGTAGTTGACAGTATTGCCAACAGCTGTTGATGCACACACACGCACGCACGCACACATACACACACATGCAAACTCACATCCATGCACAATAAGGATCAAGGCACTTGTTAGGTGGACACAACGTATACATTTGGCATCAACAATGTGTCTGGACCATGAACCTTATTTAAATTCAGTGTAAATACAGTATTAACTATGCAGTCTTTAAGAACCACTAACTTCATTGGATTTTTATTAAAAAACAACAACAACAAATTGCTAAGTTTGGTTCTTTGTTTGGATCAGTGTTGTTTTCACTGAAGATGACTTAATTATTTAATTGACTCCCCTTTTTCTCATGACGATACGAGACAGTGACGAGCTTCCCATTTAGTAGCGCATTCAGTTCAAGATCTTACTTATCACCTGCAAGACTCTCAATAACCTCGCCCCTTGTTTCCTATCTGACCTTCTGTGTCACCATCGCCCTTCTCGCTGTCTCAGATCTTCCGTCTCCAGTCTCCTCTCTCACACAATAACTTCAAAACAACGCACCACTGGGGACAGAGCTTTTTCTGTGGCTGCTCCCACCTCATGGAACTCCCCCCCCCAACATATTTGTACCGCTGACTCACTTCAGAAATTCAAAACACTTCTGAAAACATACCTTTTTAACCAAGCATTTAAACCCTGTTAATTTATTTGACTGTTTTCTACTTTCTTGTTGTAAAGCGTCTTTGAGTAATTGCTAAAAGCACTATTTAAAACTTATGGATTCTTCTTCTTCTTATTATTATTATAGCTCCTTGATGACAAAAAAAATAATGAGACGTGTGTTTTCGTTGATGAGACTGGAGGAAGATGTTAGTGGGTGTCTATCAGATGTTCAGAACGCTTGATATTTCTGCCTATTGTGTGTGTAACCAGTATCAGCCATGCTGCTGCGTCCTATGCTTCTTTGGTCACGCCCACCGCCTTGCATGCAGCGCACATTCTGCACGACACACCACTATTCACACACTCTCATGGCATTTATGAGCAGCTAAACGAGCATTGAGAGAGTTGAGCATGCGCTCTTGAACGCCGTTCACCCTTAGTCCACAGGTGTTCACACCAGGGTGCTCATTTATACGCACAAAATGGGCCAAAAAGTTGCGTAGGTCACTTTTTACGCAAAATTTGGGATTTATAAAAGAAAACGTAACGGAAAAATGTGCGCAACTCTAAGCAAACTTTGGACCTTGCGTAAGCACATGTTGAAGACGTGAAACCAGTCAGAGCAGCTGATGAGATGAAAAATGTTGAATTTATGACACAGTTAAAGACTTGTAGACCCTCGCGCACACACAGAACCAACAATCCGTCTCTAAATAGAATAAAAATGAAAATCTGAATGAAAATATGTCGCAGTTTAGAATAATATCCCGTTATGTTCATCCAGTCGTCTTCAGATTATATAACAACTGCACTTATTGGTGCATTAATTGTGATTTCTGAGATTTAGGAATCCTGCCCGGATGCGCTGGAATGCACTGCGTAGCTCAGCCAGTAGTCAGACTCCGGATGGATGGGAGAGAGTTTTTAGAGATTTCTAGATAATGACTGGACAATCGATCAGCTGATAGATTCATTAGAGCATCCTATGGATCAACTGGGTCCAGTATTAGATCATCAGAACCATCGGAACCAGTAAAACCCGGTGTCACCGGCCGTTCAGGTTCCCTTCAACCAGCGATTTATCCAACAGGTTGACTGTTTAATTTATAGACACGACTAAATGTGACTAGAACTAATTAGTTTTTTGTCCAAACGACTAAAATTAAAACTAATGAAGCTGCCATGAAAAACACTGGTATGAATAACCCAACAGTTGCTCTGTTTGAGTCTGTTTAAACAGAATGATGCTCATATATCAACAGTAGTAATGTGTCAGATAAAGGCCCTGTCAAGTTAACATTACTCTCAATATTTATTTCTTTGTTTATGAAAATATCTTCATTCACATTATTCTGACAAAAATACTGAAATACTTTCACTCTAGATGATGAGAGTACTCATTAGCAACATCAATACACAAAGAAAAACAACATTTTCAGCTTGATTTGTCTCATTTCTCTTTGAAACATTTTACAATTTCAGTTTCACACAAACTGTCCTGGTTTAATGACAACAGGATTAGGTAAAGAGACAGATGCTCTCGTCTTTTTTTAATTTAGGAAAGTGTTTTTTGATAATCTAAGTTTTTTTTTTTTACCTGTGTGTGGATGGGAGGTAAAAACATAATAGAAAAGTTCAGCTTTTAAAAAGCTCCAGGGTCATGTGACTGAGTCTGTAACCATACAGCCTCATTTCCATCAACAGTCCCTGCTGGCAGATTGATGTTTTAAATGTAAACAACAAATCATCTATTTTTTAATGATTTCATTCCTATTATTGAGCATTACCAAAATAAAAAACCCACAACCACACATGCAAACACACTTTTTGGAGACCCACCTTCCTCCCTCAGTGTATTGATTGCTTTGCTCCTATAATTCCTTGTGGTGCCAGAGGGCTACAGACCCATTAATGAGTAGCTGGGCTGAGATAAATAACTGTTGCCACTTAGGAGACATAGTTACCATCCCAGTCCCAACACACACACACACACACACACACACACACACACACACACACACACACTGATGTGTGTTTGAATGGCACAAATGTGCTTTCTGTCGCACCATTAGATTTTAAATAAATGATCTTTAAATCATCTTTTTCTAAATGATCTCCACTTTACTGAAACTCAGATGAGGCGTTATTAATGGCCAACAGATCGATTTCACATACCATTTAAACACAAATGTGGCTTTCTCCATTTCTTGTGGTCATCAGTGAGAGTCAGAGCGGATAATTGCTATGACATATGTGGTGACTTCATCCCTTTGGTTAATGGTCAATTATTACAATTTGATAAATATGTCCCTCTCAACTGTAGCCCTGTTGGTCTAAATCTTTCCTTTTAGCACAATTTATGAATGCATGGGTTTCCTTATTTGCTGCAGCTCTCGTGATCTAATTTTCCCAATATTTGTATATTGATCAGCCTGCCTTGCAGATCAAACAGAACAGAATAGACTGCCATGCCAGCCAAGCTGTAACCAAGGCTGAACTCTGTGTGTGTGTGTGCGTGTGTGTGTCCTTAAGAGGCAGGTATTGTGGTTGAAATGAAAGAATGACTTCAGCTCTGAATGAATTGACAAAAAAATAGTTTAAATCAAAAGTCAAGGAGACTCTCTCTAGAGATCATCCCACATAAGTCTGCACCCCTTCTGTCTGCTGTTGCCATGGAAATTTTCCGTGCCACATTTGGATGAATCCAGCATAGCAGCAGGGATGATACTACATGTGGCGCATGCGCCTGTGTTTATGTGAATGGCTATGTGCATGCGTGGGTACTCTATTTGAATCTGTGTGTGTGACTGTGTCAGTGAGCGGGTCATGTTCGCCAGTTTCTCTGCAGCTAAATAGTCACGCTGGCTAAATTAAACCAAACTGATCACTGATAGAAGAACGACTCGTATTATTCGAGGCCATGTATTGGTTATTAATGTCCATTCTGACATGGCTGTTTTTGTTTTGTGTGTTTGCCCCCCCCCCACACACACACACACACACACTCCTTCGGTGATGGATCTTGCCACCTTCCTCTCTGACTGTGTTCCTCATTGGTTCCAACTGCTAGCATTTCATCCAAGTGGAAGAGTGTGATACTTAGCAATGAATCTGAGCTGATTATTTATTCAAAGTCACAGTTCTGCAGTTTCCCACTTCACACTGCATCTGTCTGATAGGACTGCACTTTTTTTGTGGTTTCAGATTGAGGGGGGAAACATGGAAACAGGCATTACAAAATAAAACATCTAAGACACTGAAGATTGTAGAAAAGCATCCTGTTTTTAAAATTGAGTTTTTAGGAGGGAAGATTATACACCTGCATGTTGAGGAGAGATCAAACACTGCAGGAAAACATGTCAAGGAGATGAATGAAGGATCAGAAAGAAGGGGGTGCACGGCTTCACTATAATAATAATAAAGGTTCTTGTATATTAAAAGAAAATCACCCACAGCAGGAGGCTAATATATCCATTGCTGCCTTTCCTGTGTATCTCACAGGTGTTAATACATACATTCTGTTCCACCCAGACACACACAGTCTGCTTCAGACCATTCAGGACTGCATTTACAGCTTTGTCATGTTTTCTAGTATCACATTAATTTACCCTTAATTAAAACAAGAGCTGTTTCACTTAATTGTGGGAAATGATAGAAATTAATCTTCTGTTTTATTTTCATAGCTTTGCAATAAAAGACTGTTTCATAATTAAACACTGGGGGAAATGTTGTAATGAGCAAAGGACGAAGACGAAGAGAAATCAGGGTTTTTATTATTAGTGTATCTGTGATGATTTATTTCCTGTATTGATTTTCTCACTGATTCTCTACCCCAGGTTATGAACATGCTGCTCACTGTGCATGTAGGATACTGAGGTCTCAGTGCGAAGGGTTTTTAAATTCAAATATTGTTCTGTGTCTCATTATGGTATTATTTTATTAATAACATTTTTCTGTTTTTAGTTTTTCTAAATATTTAAATTTTAGGACACAAAATATAAAATCCTGAAAAATATAAAGAGACAATAAAACTAAACTATGATTTCATAGGGTTGTTGAAACACAGCTAAATTGTTGAAATGTGTTGGATTTTATAATTGCAATACTGGTGTGCTTAGTTTAGGCATCTCCAAAGTGTGGCCCAGGGGCCACTTGTGACCCTCAATGTAATTTTGTGCGGCCCTCAACTGAATTTCAACAAAGGTATAATTTAGTCCTCCAGCAGGCAGTTGATACATTTTATAACATTTTTATGTTCAGATTTTTACTAATGTGAGGCAGAACAACAAAATATACAGTTTAAATCAAACCTTATCTAATCCAGACAATTCATCTTTTATTAATCAGGTTTTTTCTTTTAATTTAATTTCCTGTTGACTAAAACCAAAAACCCTTACCGACTTACCGTTCAAAAACTATGAACTCAAATTTATTCTTAATGCTAAGAAACTAGAAAATACCGTATTGACCCAAATATAGGATGAGTTTTTTTTTTCGTTGAAAATAATGTAAAAATGTGGGGTTGTCCTATAATCGTGGTCAGTGACACGTGCTGATAGTAGTTTGAGGTCATTACACGATGGCAACAGCAGAGGGTGCCAGCGTTTTGTAAAGCCCGTGTAGTCTGGAGCAGACTGGATTAAAAGTGGGGCAAAAAACAGACAACTGAAGCAGAGTTACCACGCTAATTTTTAGAGGTCAATCCAGCAGAGGCGTCAAACAGCTGTCAGGCAGTCAGGAAATATGGAGTTATGGAGTGAAATGTCTGAAGATGGGACTATGGGAGGAGATGGAACGCAGCATGGGAGTGATGGTAAGTGTGAGCGGATCAGAGGACGTCTGTGAGTAAAAGCCTCATGCAGACTTTTGGTGTGTCATGTGACTTTTGATTTGACACATCATGAGCAAAGTTCTGACAGTTTGTACAACAACGGTATTTTTTGCTCAGTTTTGGTTAAGTAGTGTCTTTCCTGACAGAACCCCACACATCCTAGAATATGCACTACAGATCTGTGTGATTGCATTAATAGGCAAATATTAAAGCAGTCTGTAATTACGGTATTATTTAAACAACTTTCTCAAAATTTCAAAAAATTGTTTTAAAAAAAAATTTTAATTTTAGTTTTTTCCTGAAGATTAGTCTTGAAAAGGGGAAGGGGGTCGTCCTATATTTGGGTCAATACTGTAATCGACCAATCAAATCTGGGAATTTTTATGCTGTTTTTATTAAAGAAACTGTATGAGACCCTTTTTATTCCTTGTATCTACAAATATTTACAGATCATTTTTTATTAGAAAACAAATACTTAGTTCTATTTATTAAAATGTTGTATTTATAATGTATTTTTGAGCATTACAAATGAGTAAAATTACCAATAAAATAGCTTTTTTTGCATTTTTTAAGCAAATCTGTTTTGTGTCCTGTAAGGACTTGGTGATTTTGGCCCTTGCTTTGAAAAGTCTTAGGGCACCAGGGATAATTAGCTTTAGATATAACATTCTCTGATCAGGATTGTTTGGGTCTCATCTGCTTGCATTCCTTACAGCTGAAGGTTTTTGGATGAACACTGAAAGATTACACAGCCTTTAATAGTTTTTATTATCCAGTATTTTTATATTAAACCATATCATCTAGTTAAAAAAAACAACACTAGTGTGGAAGACACCAGATTGTTTGCTGTGTCTCATCATGGATGTTAACAGCTATGCAGTGAAGTAGTGACAGGACATAATCTGGAGTTTTTGTTCTACTGATGACAAAAAAAGTGGAAAAACAAAGAAGTCTCTATGTTAAGATGATGTAAAAACAGCAGAGAAGAAGTAATAACATTACATCACCTCTGCGTTATGCTAATATCAGTAGAGAGTTCTACATCGTAGGAATACAGGTCATAGCGCGGAGTGGTTAAAAATCTAAAGAGCTGCAGGAAGATGATGAAAGCAGAATAAATCATTTATATTATCTAATATTTTAATTTGTTTTAGAGATCCCTGTGTTTTTATTACCGGTTTCGACATTTGTTGTGTTGTTTAACATGACGGCCCCTTTATGTGAGTTTGATAAAGGAAAGGATTCATCAAAGTGTGTTGGATCTCTTTGTTCAGTGGTGTCAAAAGTGTCAAATATATATCAAAGAACCCTCACAAGAGGTGTATGTCTTCACATGTTAAACTCCAGTAAAATCTACACCGACTTCAAAAAGCTGCTGAACTCAAACTGTCTTCAATCAAATCATTTTTTTCTATTCAGCTCAATGGTTTTTCCACATTTTTTTCATGTTCAAGAATTTTTTGACACCTTCCTCACTTTATACCTCAGCCTTTTCTTTGTTCTGTCTTTTTTTCCCCCCTGTTCAAGAACAGAGTTCTGTGGCTAATGAGGAGCAAATCTTTTCTTATAACCATGCTTTTTAATCACTATAAAAGGTTAATATATTGTGGAAATGCCAGAGAAGTACACAAAAGTTGTTGTAATATAGTCTCATGTAAATATGATCCTATTTCTTATTTTTGTGGACCTTAGCTGAATACTTTGAGAACCACTGTTTTACTGAGGGTTTTTGATTCCATAACAAAAATATTATTTTTATACTTATATTGAAAATCTATGTCTCAATTACCCTTTTTTACTTATACTTGTTCAGACACACTCCCCCTGACCTCCAGACTATTGCACATCTACAATGTGTAATGACATTCAGGCTTTGGGGAATCAGGGTGCATCTCCTCTACCTTTGAAGTCTTGTCATGGTAGAGTTTTTCCAACCTACCCCAGAAACCTGTGATAGCTGAGCTTTAGAGTTAGACATCCCGTTCCAAAGCCAAACTCCACCATAACGTGAGTTTTTAACCTCTGTGACTGCTTCCCTTTTCTTCATCCAGCCAGTCATGGACAGTATCTCTAATCACAACTCTTAGCATAGACAGATATTTGTGCTTCACCTCTCGTTTTCCATTCCATTCCAGAGTGTGCAACAGGATTTGAGCTGTGAATTATTCTTAATATGGTGTCAGGTCTGCTGATATAAGATTACATGATGCTACATCTAGGCTTTTAGTGAATCTAATGCTGCTTTTAGTAGTAATTTTTTGAAAGTGTGTTTTTTTTAGCTATAGGTAATACGATATTTTATGATTAAAGGGTGTGCTTTTATTGCATAAGAGAGTTAGAAAATATGTTTTCACTCAACATTCTTGATAACTATAAACAAAAAAAAAAACTTTTGATGGCATCAGTTAGAGAAATTCACTTCAAATATTCCTCACACATGGAGTCACGATGCTTTTTCGGCTGAACATCACCTTGATCCTTCGTCTTTTAAAACCTTGGCTCTCGCTGATCACATCTAATGATTATCTGACAAGAAGGAGAACACTGCGAGAATCGAGAACAGAAGAGTCAAGACTCTCTGAGTCCCTGGGCAGGAAATTAAGAGTTTTTCTATATGTAGGGCAGACCTGGGGACATGCAGACATCCTCACACACACACACACACCCTTACACACACACTCAGCCCACATGATATAATGTTTAAAGCTCTTTCACATATCCACAGAAGGACACACGTATACACAGTTGGATTCATGTTGACCGTAACATGTTTGACACCTACAACATTACAGACATATGCATGTACAGACATACTTAGACATAAGGAGGCACACAAATGTACGCTTACACACACAATTTATCCTCTTATTGCTCTCCCAGGGAATGGCCTTATCCTCTTACAGCACTCCAATGGGAAAAGTGCTTGGAATTAGAGTGTAGAGGATGACAGACAGACAGGGATAGCATGGAGCAGAGAGAAGGTAGAGCAGAGGAAATCTATATCTGCCCATTTCAGACTTTGTTTACGATTTCTTTAGTTGATGCAACAGATTGTGCTGCTTGTCTTGTTGTGAGCGCTCAGTTTGTTATTTTGCTGCTCATGTTCTGAGATTTCCGCTGAAGGATTAAAGTGACTGTTACATCAGTGACTCTGCAGGCAGAAACACATGCATACGCACCACTGGTACACACATAATAATCCCTTTAATGGTCCTTGTCACAGTAATCCACGCTGTAATCCAAAAGGTTGACCCTCTATGTTTTTTTGTTTTTATATTTGATGCTAAAATCCTGGATATTTATTACAGAGTAGCTTTTCATAAACTCAAAAACAAAGACGCATAATCTGAGCGGTTTCTTTATTCCATTTTAATTCTGTAACCTTTTCAGACTCTACAGTACAATATGCTTGCTTTTCATTTATCACACCTTTGAAAGGCCATCTGTAAACTGCCCTGCTCTCTCCTGAAGTGCCTGGACTGGATATAAATGGGCCCTTAATTTAGCTCAGACTCAGAACCAGGGCAAAGGTAATTAAAAGAAATATGAACTTTGATTCCTTTGAGAAATGACCTCCAGCAAAGTGAAATGTGTGAATATGGAGAAATTGAAGCTGCTGAGTGTTTTGTCTGATGGAATATTTTGAAATAATTTGTTCCTTTAAGGAGCTGAAAATAGCTGCTGGAAGACAGACGGACTCTCCCTCATTATTCCATTAAAAATGTTTCTTTGTGAGCTGAAAATAGCTGCTGGAAGACAGACGGACTCTCCCTCATTATTCCATTAAAAATGTTTCTTTGTGAGCTGAAAATAGCTGCTGGAAGACAGACGGACTCTCCCTCATTATTCCATTAAAAATGTTTCTTTGTGGTGATGTTCACTTTCTAAAACTCCATGAAATAAAAAAATGCCTCCTTAAAAAATAAATCCTGGTATTGATAAATAATTAAATTATACTCCATGAAATAAATAAATAAATAAATAAATGTCCCCTTGAAATAAAATGAAAACAATATATATAATAGGGGGATTTTTTTTGTCTGTTTTATTTATGAATTCCTGTATCTATTTTTTAAGTAATTTTTATTTATTCGCTCGCTCGCTCGCCTTCTTCCGCTTATCCAGGTCCGGGTCGCGGGGGCAGCATTCCAAGTCGGGCAGCCCAGGCCACCTTCTCCCCGGCCAAGTCCACCAGCTCCTCAGCTGGGACGCCCAGGCGTTCCCAGGCCAAACTGAAGATGTATTTCCTCCAGCTTGTCCTGGGTCGACCCGGGGGCCTCCTGCCAGCAGGACATGCCCAGAACACCTCCCGAGGGAGGCGTCCAGGAGGCATCCTTACCAGATGCCCGAACCACCTCAACTGGCTCCTTTCGATATGGAGGAGCAGCGACTCTACTCAGAGTCTCTCCCGGATGTCCGAGCTTCTTACCCTATCCCTAAGGCTGAGCCCGGCCACCCTG